>JAYKKT010000091.1:31237500-31825000 GCA_036023115.1 Brasenia schreberi
AAATGAGCAAACCAGATAGAAATTAATACAGGTCATTACCTGTAGTAATCAGGGTTTGGTGCAATGGTTTTAATGTTTAGGAGACCGTAGTTGCTGCCAATCAAAGTCTGTCGGCAATAGACCCTAGTGACAAACATAGATGAAATACCAAGCTGATCCAAGTACCTGTAAGTGATATATATTTCATCATAAGCACTTGAAATAAATCAGAAATTTTTGTTTAAAATGGCACCCAAGAGCTCTGACAAAGATACTCCATGGATACGGGAATACAACCATACTTATTGAAGGTTTTCATTAAGTGATAAAATATGGGAATGAGAACATAATATGAAATGTGAGATGGTGTTTTGGTAGCCAAGCGTCAGTGATAGAAAACCAGAGTGAGCAAGCGAGCAAGTGAGTGCGTGTGCGCTTGTGTGTGTGTGAGAGAGAGAAAGAGAGAGACCAAAAACTGTTGACAAAAGTGTCCGAGAAGTTAGGAGCATCACCACGGAAGACACCTCCTGCCTCAAAACCCAAGAAGATGCCCATGGACTAATCTTCTGTATACTGTTCTGAAGATTTCTGAATGTATTAGCTACATTGGCAAGATAAACTGGGTCCAATATTTTTTTCATGAGATTAGGATCATCCGCTGAATCAAATAACAAAACCAAGTTATTTTGTGTCAGGCCTAAGAAACCTTTAAGTCATGAAAAGATTCAAGAGAAACTATTTCTTACTTGCACCAAGATTATAGATGTGATTAGTCAAGACATCGACTACTCCTGGTCCTGATTTTTGCAAAAGTTGTTCATACCATTGTTGGTCATAAAAGCCCTCTGGTGCTAGCAATAATGGGCTTGATGAGGAGCTATTGTACACACTATTTAGTAGGGTTTTGAGTTTGATCAGGTCCTGTGCGTATTGCTCAGCAGCAACACTTGTAGCTATACCTCTTCCACTGAGTTCATTACCTGATGCATGCAAGATAGTAAGCATCTAATGTTTCCTAACATCAGCAAAATTGGAGGACAATATATCTCTTAGTAAGTACCAAGTTCCCAATAATCAACTTTGAATCCTTTTGCAACTGTGTATTCAACAAACGAACGAGCGTTGCTCAAATCCCAGTCACCAGTCCAAACACCATTTGGACCTTTTGTCCTCTCATACAGAGCATTGAGACCAAATGTGACGGTAGCCTGCCACAAATCAGTTCATCTTTGTTACTATTCTATTGCGCAAAAGATTAAACATCCAAATAAGAGATGGTAGGTTCAGGAATCAACATGAAACCCAAAATTAGAGTTCAATATTATCAGAAATTGTTCTCGAGAATATTAGGCTATCATGCCTATTTTGATCAATTACTTTAAAATGCTTGTGCTATGAGATACCAACTTGTAGATAATAATGTGTATATTTCTCTGTGTGTGTGTGTTAAAGAAACAAATCACCAAGCTACATTCATACCCTGTCTGACTGAAACACTTGTTAAGCTCGTCCCACCTATCCATACGCAAACAACCTTTAGTATAACCAAACAAACCTTTGTCATCCTTTTGAAAGGAGGAGCATGGGGTCAGAATCTCTCCAACATCATACATAACTTGGTCTTGCAATGAGCCACCAATCCCTATCCTCAAATGATCAAAAGATTCAGAAAAGAAGCAAAAAACTTTAGATGTACAAATAACATCCAGATTACCATGACCATGCTTGCCATAAATAGTCGATCTTAATCTAGTCTGTGTGCTATGTTCCTAGTGGGGATCTAGAAATTTTTGTAGTTTGGGGAGAATAGGGCATGGAACTGTTTAAGGCAGCGCAAAATACGTAACATAGCTCAACAATACAACCGTGAGCCTATAGTTTTCTGTTGTTTTTTATTTTTGGATGGGAAGGCATCCCCACCTCGGCTCAGCTTAGATCTGTCACAGTATGTTCCCAACAATGTCCAACATTATTTTAAAGTCACTGAAGAATGCACTTTTGATTACTTTCAGCTTCATTATATGGCTTCCAGCTGGGTTTGCCAAACAATATCTTCATCAGATTTGTGGAATTCTTTCCCAGTCTTAAAGTCAACTGATCATTTCTCCATAGTGTGCTTTAATAAGCAGATCCACCCTTGTAACTGTTTTCCAAAACAAATTATTTTTTGGAACATCTAATTACAAAATACACATATATAGCTACCAGACAAGGATTTGATAATCTCATGGTCTACATTTGTGGTCCAGCATAACAGACAAACATGAAATGTTGGTCAACATATAATGCTTTCAAGTTAAATTGTAAAGAATGATTATGGATGTATAGATTTTACTGGTAGTCAATCGACCATACCCAACAGGAGGAAAAGTGATTAGGCCATTCTACAAGGAATTTCCCATCATTTATTTCAAAAGAAATTTGCTGAATGGCTGATCAAAACAGATGCTTTTTTTAATAAATTTGAGAGAATATTTCCCAAATTTCAAATGCTGGGTTTAGTTGGTTGTAGAGAAACAAGAAATGTAATCATCTTTCACCAAAATATGAGTTTTTTTCTTCCAAAACCAACAACCAAGACTTTTTGCGCACTAGGTGGGGCTGGCTACGTGGATGCTTTGACATTATGGTGCGTGATTTTTGTTCTATCAGTAGTTATCTCCAAAAAAAAGTCATATGTATAGTAGTTTCATTCCAAGATCTTTATGGCCTTCCTCTCCTTTTAAAATGATCATTGTCTAACTTCTCACGCCTTCTTACTGAAGTTTCATTTGGTTGCCTCTTTATATGACCAAACTATCTTGAAAATGTCTCTCCTCTTATCTTCTATCGGTGTTATCCAAACTTTTTCTCTAATAACCTCATTACAGATAAGGTCTTTCCTTATGTAGCCACTTATCTACCTTCAACACTTTTATTTCTACCACAAACATCTTTTGATTTTTTTCTTCATTATATTAGTTTAGCTGAGTCAAAAAGATTTATAAAATCTTGGTTTGTGACACATCCGATGCAAAAAGTTTTAAACGAGCAATCAAGAATGAAACTGGAATAACATGAGAGCTTTGAAAAAACAAAAGAAAACAACTAGACCATAAGAGGGAGTGTCAAGGTTGAGATTCCTCCAATTTAAGAGTACCAAAGGACAAAAAGGGCTCAAAAGGCCCATTCCACGTCTAGCTACACTAAGCTAAACCCTGTTTCAGTTTTATCATAGGCATAACATCTGCCATTAACTGCATGCGTTGCTCACAGAGAAATTGCAGTAAACTAACATGCCCTTAATTTCTTCACGAGAAATGCCTACCAAAACTATGGCCAAGACCAACAGAGACATAGTTATGGCAGACTCATGAAGAAATAGTTTCATTCCCACTATGTTCTATTGAAAACTCCCCAAATTTAAAATCACCCATCACAAATTTCATCTAGGAAGGAAACCACTTCAATATTAACATGAAGAACAGTTAATTGTGAACATTGTCCAAGATGCAAGTGCAACAACCATAGTGCAATTTAAAATTTTCATGTGCAATTCATATGTATGTATATTGCCAATCGTTGAATACCTGCAGGCTAGAATGCATTCCAGAAGAATTTCAGTAACTTCCGAAAGTAAAGTAGTTTTCCTTGCAATACTAAAATCAAAGGTGGAGAAAGTCAGAAGGACGTATATTTCAGCAACATACTGATTAACTTTTTAAGGGTCTGATGTACTGACAAGGTTAACTACTTATGTTTAATTGACAAGAGCACAGACCAATCAAAGAAAAGAAGCTGTTGCTTTGACCAGTTAATGGAAACAAGTATTAACAAGTTTTAATATTGGTAAAAGGTCCATTAATCAAAGATCAGGGAATATATTTATAAACAATACGAGCAGCTTAATCCAAATTCTTACACTCTAGGTAAAGATCAATTGCACGTGCAAGGTGCTTTCTTCCTGGTACACCATCAAGTAAGGAAGAAGTGGGTAAGAAGGTCATATTGATGACATCAGGTGCAGCATTTACAGTTGATGCCCACTTGACATGACTCTGGACAAGATCATCACCTCCTCTCCGTCTAAAAATTACTGTAACATCCTGCAGCCAATCGCTCTATTCAGTCAGCTGAATACTTTTAAAATCATTGACATTAAATTTCACATAAATGTGGAAGAAATATGAGTTTGACAAAAGCAAACTTCAGTTTCCATCTCCCAAAGTAAAAAGAAAAGTGTATGAATCATGCTTCATTAGGTAATGTGCCGACTCACTTCCATTTCAAGGACCACAAAAGATCAAACTTACCTCTTTACCACTTAGATAGGGAGCGCCTGTAGGCTGAGGATGTACTCCTTGGCAGTTGAAATTAAACTGTTCCCCGACCTGTATACTTACTAATTAGTAGTAACATAGGAGTGGGGCATTCCCAAGAATACTGTTCCATAAACCAAGAGGATATTCTTTGCACATGGAAAAGTAACAGCAGATAATACAAGTGAAACATACTGAAGTAGCCTTTTCTCTGGATCTGAATGGACTTGCACTTTGCTGACTTTCAAAGTCTGGAAACCTCTCATCACCAATTTCTTTTATATAGCTACTCATTTCGGATGCTGATAGCAAAGATGAATAATGCTGCTTGACATAGACAACATCGGCGTTACTGCACAGGCTGCGCAGAAACGCCGAATTGGGGGGGGGGGGGGGGGGGAGATATGAAGGGCCTTTAAAAAGGGCCCTTCATAATGCACTTTTCCAAGGAGCTGGGCAGCCTTGATCAAGTCGGAAAACAGGAGGAGTCGGCCGAAATCTGGTAAGTTGACCTATTTTTCAGATTTTCGTTTTTTCCTGATTTTTGATGAAAAACTTGTTGAAAATCATCGTTTTGGGCTTGGATTAAAGGTTGGAGTTAGAACTAAGTGTTTTGGTGGGGTAGGTAAGCAATGGCATCGATTTGGATGGAAAACGATTGTGCTTCACCGGAAACAGCCGAGATCGATGCCATAAAAAAAAAAGAAAAAGAAGAAGAAGAAGATGGGGTCTTTTGGGCATGTCCCTCATTCCGTGTTGTGTCGTATCTGAAATGTCATGAACCGACACTGATTCATGTCGTGTGTTAAAAAACAGGTTATGTGTCGAAAACGGGTCAAGTTTGGGTCGTGTCTTGAAATGAGTTTTTAGGTTAAAAACGAGACCCGTGTCAGTAGTTAAAGGTTCTCTGTTGACACAATGACTCAAGCTACCTATTGTGTCATTCATTCGGATCAGATATGACATTGGATATCGATTTGGATCTCGGATAGCTTAAACGGATCCAAATTGGGGTTTGTGATTTGATTCGAATATAGTTTGTTTCGTTAGACTTATAGTTAAATAAATTTTAATGTTTAATTATTTGTAATTGTTTAGAGATAAAAATTAGAGGATTTGGTGGTGATAAGAGTGTCCCAACAGCTTAGGGACTGAATCTTAGCACTCTTTCAGGTAAGGGGTTATGCATTCTTTTACAGAACCATGCTAGAAGTGATTTTACTTTTTTAGATATATTTAAATGTGCATGATTGATAAATGTTTTATTGATGTTTGTGAAATGTTATTCACAATTATGGGTTATTTGATATGCCTTTTAAATAGAAAAAATTTATGGCACTGATTGGTAAAGAGCATGTTTTGATATGCATGTGTTGTATGAACATGGTATTTAAATGTTGTGTGGATATGAGTTTGATTTTGGATATTCGTGAATCTAGATATGATTTGTAAATGTGATGAATTGTAATTGGTTTTAGAAATGTAATGATGTGTGAATGTACGAGCCGTACTTGTGTGGTTTGTGTGGGGTCTCTAGAGACTTGTAGGTCCCTCGGGCGATCCGACTTGGGGCGAATACAGGGTGTGTTTTTGGACACTCTGCCTTGAGAGTCGGCGTGGTTACCGTCATGGACGGGGTTACCGAAGTCACGTTAGGGAGGGTCGGATGACTCCCATGGCCTTTGGGGCAGACACAGTATGGGCTGTAATTATCGAAACTAATGATGTGTATGCGTGTGTGAGTGTATGCGTATGAATTTGAGATCATGATTTAAAGGTAAATGTGCTTTGCTATGAAATGGTTGCGAACTATTCATGCTTTTACTATTTTTTCTGTTTAAAGATGCTTAACCTCCCTACTGAGCTATGTATAGGAACTCACCCTATTGTTTTATAACTCATCCTAAATCTAGCACTTCAAAGGCACATAGAGTAGAGTAGGAGTTTGATAGAGCAACATTTTTATTTTAGATGGTATGATAAGTGTTGAATAATTTAGAAAGTCTTTTATTCGGGGTTATTATTAGGTGGGCCCCACACCATTTTAGACGTGTTGTTTAGAACTTCGATATGAATATTTATTTCAGTTAGATATTTCTTGAGTTTGAACTAAATTGGTATTGTATTTGATTACTGCTCACCATCACGCCCGCGCGAGAAGCGGCCACGTGGCATCGGCTCGGGCCGGGTCATGATCGCGACTCGAGCAAGTGTGACAACTTGGTATCAGAGCTTAAAGTTGTTAAAGTATATTTCAGAGCGAGTTAATCGTTGAAATATAATGGTGTATTTATTTGTAGGACCAACGGGGATTGGATCTTAACTTAACTCTAAGTGTTATGAGAAATGATAACGAGGGAATGTCATCGTACGGATCTGCTGTAGCAGTGGAGGTTCCATCCGGTATACCTCAAGGACCTATAGAGCCACCACATATTCCACTTGTACAAGGTGGTTAAGATGCAGTGATATTACTTTGTCAGATGATCAACTTGTTGCAACACGTTCCGAGAAAATCCAGCGATTTGTGTCCTATGAATCCTTTAAACCACAACGAAGAAACTTGATTGCCACCCTTATCATAAAGCTAAAAGTTATTCCAGAATATGAAAGATGAACTCAACGCCCTACACAAGGCTTAGACATGGATAATTGCACCCATACCAAAAGATAAGAAAGTCATTGGATGTCGATGGGTTTATAAAATCAAAACTCATAGCAATGGTCTCATTGAGAGATACAAGGCTAGACTAGTTGCTAAAGGTTATGCCTACAAATATGGAATAGACTATGATGAAACTTTTGCCCCATTAGCTAGAATGACCACAATTAGAATTCTCATAACCATTACATGCTATTTGGGTAATTGTCGATCGACTTACTAAGGTTGCACGATTTATACCCATTCAGAAGAATATGTCGTTAACTAAAAGTCGGCTCAAGTGTACATTAGTGAAATTGTTGGGACTTCATGGTGTACCATCCAAGATCATTTCTGACGAGATCCAAGGCTTACATCAAGATTTTGGGGTAGTTTGCAAGAAGCGACAACAAAGCTACGTTTAAGTTTTGTTTACCATCCACGTGACCGATAATACTGAAAGGATCTATCCAATTGTTAGGAAGACTTATACAGAGTATTGCAATTTGAAGAACCGAGGCCTGGATGAATTCGCCATTGATAGAATTCACATATAACAATAGTTTCCATTCTAGGGAGCATGTGGATGCACCCTACGAGGCATTATATGGGAGAAGATATAGAACACCTGTGTTGGTACCATGATGGTGAAAGTACCGAGGTAGACCCGAGTTTGTGCGCTGTATCAATGAGAAAGTTGAAGACGATCCAAGATAAGATGAGGGATAACTCGACGCCGCAAAAGAGTTATGCAGAGCAGCAGTTAAGACCGCTTTGAATTTGATGGTTGATGATTATGTATTCTTAAAAGTCTCTCTAGCTCGAGGAGTGACTCACTTCGGACAGAAGGGTAAATTGAGTCCTAGGTATACTGGGCCTTACCAAATCGTGAAATGAGTTGGAGATGTTGCTTACCAATTGGACTTGTCGTCGTCATTGATTGGAATGCATAATGTATTTCACATATCCATGTTGCAAAAGTATGTTCCTGATTCCTCACATATCATTGAGGTCGAGCCGCTACACATACATGAAGATTTGTCTTATGAAGAGGTGCCCATAACCATCTTAGATAGAAAGGAACAAGTCCTATGTCGTCGAGTTTTGAGGATAGTAAAAGTATACTGGAGCAATCATTATTTACCAAGCGAGGCTACTTGGGAGCTCGAGAATGAAATGCGAGAGAAGTATCTATATCTCTTCAAGTACCTTTTAAATTCTAAGGACATAATTTCTTTAAGGAGGGTAGAATGTAACGATGAGCGTTCCCAATTGCAGGGGGGATATGAAGGGCCTTTAAAAAGGACCCTTCATAGTGCCTTTTTCTAAGGAGTTGGGCAGCCTTGAACTAGCCGGAAAACAGGAGGAGTCGGCCGGAATTCGGTAAGTTGACCTATTTTTCAGATTTTCATTTTTTCCTAATTTTTAATAAAAAACTTGTTGAAAATCATCGTTTTGGGCTTGGATTAAAGGTTGGAGGTAGAACTAAGCATTTTGGTGGGGTAGGTAAGCAATGGCATCGATTTGGATGGAAAACGGTTGTGCTTCGCCGGAAACCGACGAGATCGATGTCAAAAACAGAAGAAGAAGATGGGGCCTTTTGGGCATGTCCCTCATTCCGTGTTGTGTCGTGTCTGAAATGTCATGAACCGACACTGATTCATGTCGTGTGTTAAGAAATAGGTTATGTGTCAAAAACGGGTGAAGTTTGGGTCGTGTCTTGAAATGGGTTTTTAGGTTAAAAACGAGACCCGTGTCAGTAGTTAAAGGTTCTCTGTTGACACAATGACCCAAGCTACCTATTGTGTCATTCATTCGGATCAGATATGACATTGGGTATCGATTTGGATCTCGGATAGCTTAAACGGATCCAAATTGGGGTTTGGGATTCGATTCGAATATAGTTTGTTTCGTTAGACTTATAGTTAAATAAATTTTAATGTTTAATTATTTGTAATTGTTTAGAGATTAAAATTAGAGGATTTGGTGGTGATAAGAGTGTCAAAGCAGCTTAGGGACTGGATCTTAGCGCTCATTCAGGTAGGGGATTATGCATTCTTTTACAGAACCATGCTAGAAGTAATTTTACTGTTTTAGATATATTTAAATGTGCATGATTGATAAATGTTTTATTGATGTTTGTGAAATGTTATTCGCAATTATGGGTTATTTGATATGCCTTTTAAATAGAACATATTTATGATACTGTTTGGTAAAGAGCATGTTTTGATATGCATGTGTTGTATGAACATGATATTTAAATATTGTGTGGATATGAGTTTGATTTTGGATATTCGTGAATCTAGATATGATTTGTAAATGTGATGAATTGTAATTGGTTTTAGAAATGTAATGATGTGTGAATGTACGAGTCGTACTTGTGTGGTTTGTGTGGGGTCTCTAGAGACTTGTAGGTCCCTCGGGCGATCCGGCTTAGGGCGAATACAGGGTGCGTTCCTGGACACTCTGCCGTGAGAGTCGGCATGGTTACCGTCGTGGACGGGGTTACCGAGGTCACGTTAGGGAGGGCCGAACGACTCCCGTGGCCTTTGGGGCAGACACAGTATGGGCTGTAATTATCGAAACTAATGATGTGTGTGCATGTGTGTGAGTGTATGCGTATGAATTTGAGATCATGATTTAAAGGTAAATGTGCTTTGCTATGAAATGGTTGCAAACTATGCATTCTTTTAGTATGTTTCCTGTTTAAATATGCTTAACCTCCCTACTGAGCTATGTACAGGAGCTCATCCTATTGTTTTAGAGCTCATCCTATTGTTTTAGGGCTCATCCTGAAGCTAGCACTTCGAAGGCACACGGAGCAGAGTAGAAGTTTGATAGAGCAACATTTTTATTTTAGATGGTATGATAAGTGTTGAATAATTTAGAAAGTCTTTTATTCGGGGTTATTATTAGGTGGGCCCCGTACCATTTTGGACGTGTTGTTTAGAACTTCGATATGAATATTTATTTCAGTTAGATATTTCTTGAGTTTGAATTAAATTGGTATTGTATTTGGTTACTGCTCACCATCACGCCCGCGCGAGAAGCGGCCACGTGGCATCAACTCGGGCCGGGTCGTGGTCACGACCCGTGCAGGTGTGACAACATCTCTACCACCAACAGTAGCAGATGTAATAATGTGTACCAAAGCTCTCAATAAAACCGAATATCAGTTAGAGTAAAAAGAAAAGTAACGGTTGAAGATATCATCTTTACCTTGCCAAGGATGACGGCTCCCAAGTACTCAGCATGCCTAACATCTACCCGCAAAACCAAGTCAGATTTTTCCAACTTTACCACAAACAGTGAAATGTAGATGCCATCTATAACAAGGGCTTTCGTTGCAGCTGAATCCACTTGAGAAGAACCAGTGATGTTGAACATGGCGTTGAAGCTACCAAGAGAGCTACTACCAGAAATACCAGCCATATTGTTGAAATACTATGCCATCTAAAAAATTGATGAGGGGATGAATCAACGTTGCCAGTCATCACCACATATTGTATAATTTTTCTATTTTCATCTAATTCGGATTTGGAGTTTGTCAAACAATTTACAAATGTCTGAGCCCAATCGGAAACAAATGCAAAGGCTCTTGAAATCCACCAAACTTCTACAAACAAAAATACACAGATATTGAAGATTAAACCAACTACTGTATAAATAGTAACTTTGAAAAGGAAAGACCAACTACTGTATAAATAGTAACTTGTGCAGATGCCAGAACTGCAAAAATATTTTACTATATCATCTAGTTCAGATGCTTCAATCAAAGAGTGCCACTTTGAATACATCAAAGAGAATAACTCTACAAAGTAATCAAACATGTAAGATATTTCATCAGAGCTTTCCATCTAGCTCCTACGTACCAATCTTGCTTATACTGTTAAACAGAGCTTCACCCTCCTCCTATGATCCTTGCAAATAATGTTGAATTGCCTTCTTCAACTCATCACCCTTCCTTGTACCATTCAAAGAAGCAAGCTATGGCTATTGCTGGGAGATTCAAGTCATTTCCTCATATATAACACAAAGCTCTATTATAAGTGCACATTCCTAAACTTCCCCAGAGTTTCTCAAGATTACTAGATACAGAATTTGCATAACCTTCTAGGATTTAGTGGGATCATGAAAAAGAGATTAATCCCCTAAATAGGGGTGGCAATTTTGGACCGGACACTAAAAAATGTGTCCAGCTCAGGATGTAAGCACCCCAGGTAGGGTCTGGGTTGACCCAAAGCAACCCAAGAAAAGTCCACCCGTGCCCGCATCAGCTCAGACCCGACTATATAAATATATAATTATATATGTAGTGTGTACATATTATACATATATATCTTATACAAAATACATATGATAAGCACACATGAATAGTGCGCACGTGTATGTTATAATACATACATATTGTACGTATATCATTATATACAAAATGTAAGATATGTGATGCATAATATATGTATATTACATATATACCATATAATATGTTAAGATACCAGAGTCACAGTTGATTCAACACAGAACCAACACAACACGATACGCGTCAGGTCTTGGTTTAAAGAACATGAACCGAAGAAAAATAAGCTCAGATATCAGTAGACTTCATTTAACTTGAAACCAAAGGGATGCGGCCCAAACCCATCATGATAATCCACTTTGCCATCCTGCAGCCAACCTAGGAGTCTGGTTCTTGTGAGTCTCACAACCCCAAGCGTTTGCAAATGAACTGAAGGTGAATATTCAAATCTGGCTGACTTTGAACAGCACGATCCAAGGTATGATTTACTGTGTTGATTTTGAATAACATGATCGAAGATGTGATTATAGCACTCACATAACTGGATTGAACCTCATCCTGGATAGAACAACCCTCAGTTGCATTTTATATGCTCTAGGGGGAAAAAGGAAACCTGCACCACCGAGTCCCCTACCATAACAAATGTCCTTTTATGCTCTTATCCACTTTTGGCATCCTGGGGAGAGTGTCATGTTTATTTTTAACGTCAATTGCTTAAGGAAACAAAGAAACATGTAAGATTGAATGACCAGTGGAAAAGTTATTCCAAACTAAAGTACTCAAGGAATTTAGAAAAAAAATCAATTCCAGTTCTTGAAGAGTTTTCAGCATCTCAGCATCATCAGAAGCTAGAGCCCAAAACCAGTGAATGTGTAGTTGAGGCTTACTAATAAAAGAGAATGATGTACTGCGTCATATATGCAACCCACATGAATGCTCTACCCACTCTAAAAGATGCAGCGGAAGGCCTTAAAGGTGTTGTAAGGAAATGATCAAGCATGGCCTTGCTTTTGTGGAGTTAAGTTAATTGTTAATATAAGACAAAGAACAGAAATAGCAACAAAGTGTCATGTAGGTTCCCCACTTAATGGCAGATAAGCTTGATTTTTGCATTGGTTTGTAATACCAGTCATTCCATTTCCCTCTAAATATGAGGACAAAAAGATTGAACAATGGACATAATAATATATAATTTTCTCCCACATTGAGACATGACTGTTTGTCACCTTTCAAATAGTTCACCAAGAGATTAGTATTTTCACATGAAAGAATATTTCCAGAAGCAATCACTGAGAGCGATACACAGTTCAGGCCAGGCCTAGTTCTTTAAGTTCTGGATGAATTATCAGTTGACAAAACTGCAATTTGATTTACCCATTTTTCAGCTCCTGAACACAAGCGACACTTAATAGTCCTAAGAAATCTTTTCTTGTAAGGCACACTAGAGTAGGAATTTGAGGGCAAAATTCCTGACACTTGAGCTCTATGAGGTGAGACTGGGTTACAAATAATGCTTTCAAAATAGAAAGTGCGCATACCTGTTTCCAGATCCGGTTCTGATCTGTAAAACTACAAGGACAACAACATTTCCCATACTAGATGGGAGGGACTACATTGTTTCCATAACAGTTAACTCAACAAAAGCTAGATCCTCTTCCTCCCTCTTTTCCATTCTGAAAACTAGAAAAGAGAAAATCCAGAAGGTCTCAAACCATCATGAAAACTTCATTTTGAACTATAGCCGTTCATTCATGTAAAACTGTTTACATCCACCACATCATGTCCAGCAATCTGTAGTCCAATTGCTTCAGTGTTACCTATATCATCTGCATCGATGAAATGTATAGGTACGCTTTTCTTAATTGAATAGTATTCTATACAATTTAATATTATATATATCATATCATAAATACATTGTATCTCTCTATATCATATACATACATCCATACAATCTCATACAGCATCGATCACATTGTATGATACTATTTTTTATTCTTCATTTGATAGTTTTACAGTATTGTTTTGTTATTTTTGCTAATAGATTTCTTTTATTGGACATGACATTGTGTAGAGCATGATACACTGCGATGCACACTGTGCGTTGACAAAACGCTGGAATATACTGTGTAATGCACTGCATGTCTCTGTACCATACAGCGGTGCTACACAATGCAGTCAAGTGTACTATCGATCTGTATCAGTTGCATCAGAATCACCTTCCAAAGTTGAAAAGCTTAAGCCTTTTCTTTCATAGAGGATACTCCCCAAGTTTCAATTAGGGAAAGAAAAAGACATGATATTGGAAGCTTCCTTGATGTCACTCTTGCACATTCTCAGTCATAGAGTTGTCGGCGAATTGTATTTTCAAGCTCCTTGTGTCAGGACTCCCACGGTATCATGCCCAACATTCTGTGATTCAAATGTTTTTGTGTGGCTGCTGTCATCCAACCAAATAATCTTATCTATCTATCTATCCATCTATATATATATATACACACACACACACACACACTTTCCACATCTTCCAAACAGTGCTGCTGACTACAAAAGAACCACTACATTGTGGCTTGCATCAGAATCTCCTTCCAAAAATGAGGCATAGGGCAATAGGCCTTTTCTCTCAGAGGATATTCCCAATTTTCAAGGAGGGGAGAGAAAGCCATGATATTGGCCACTTCTTTAATGCCAATCTCGACATGCTCAGTCACAGGTTCATTGGCAAAGTTTATTTTCCACCACTATGTCAGGACTCCCACCACATCATGCCTAACAATCTGAAATTTGACTGTTTGTGTGGCAGCCACAACGTGAGTTGGCGTCTAGGTTTTTCCTGAGACATTTTTTGGTTTTTGGTAGAAATCGGGTTCCTTTCAACCAAATTCTTGAGAGGTAGGGGGTAGTTTTGGCTTTTACGTTATTCTCCTTAATCATTTATAATTCTTCTCAGCTGGAGAAATATGTTGGCCCACCAAAAGATGACTTGGTTGTTCACCAAAGAGTGAAAACTGAAAAGAACAAAATGCTGAAGTGAAGTAAAGCAAGTACATTATTTTGTTTTCCTCTCTTAAGTGTTTTTTTCAACAATCTTCTTTGAGCTTGCTCAAATTAAAACTTGCATGAACTTGTAAAACCCCCTTTCCAACCAAAATTTACCCAGATCTAGGATTCAGTTAATCTCTAGTAAAACTTTACCTATAATGAATTAATCAAATTCATATTAATCATCGGAGCTGAATTCCTTTCACTCATACCAGATATTCAGCAAGTTTCCATGGCGGGGAAGGAAAAATTACATGCTATTTGCAGCTTGTATAATATCAATCACTCGCATCAGTTACTTAGTCCTTGGAGGTAGTTACTGCACATCTCTCTTTCCAATTCTCTGTCTCAGAAGACTTTCATACCGCAGCACTCCTCTAATTGGCTTCAAACTATTGCCTTTGTTAAGTGCTGCAAGACTCTTTTCTGCTTCCTTCTGATACTAGCCTTCTTTGTACTAGTGTTAGGCTGTTAGCCGTACCCATAAGGAGGACAATCAAAACGTATAAGCTGCAGCGCTTTTTAAACTAAAAATTTAAAAACCCATAGAAGTAGCAGTTGCACATCACTGGCTTATGACATGACAGTACCACACTGCATTTTCAGTCCACGGTAGTACACACTGCAGAGTGCACTGCAGCGTATTGTGGTGCAATGCGGTGCCTGTCACATCAAATAAAAGAAACGGAAGAAATAAATCAGTGAATATGATAAAAAACGATGCTATAAAATTATTAAAAAAAAAGCAGTATCATATGATACAACTCATACCATATCGGAGTGAGTTGGTGTCCCAGGATACAAAGAGAGGCATACAATGTTATATCATATCAAAATATCATGGTTCTAAAACTGGATCCTAGAACCGAGAAAATGAAGACCCTCGATTCATCTTGCAATGAAGATACAACAACAACAACGAAGATACAATGAAGACCCTCGATTCATCTTGCACAAACACAATCAAGTCTTATATAAACCGAGAAAATAAAGATGATAATGTTACAAATCCAATTTCCACTATAATAAAACTTATAAATTCTTTTGAAAAACTAAGTATGAAATGGTTCATACAATGAGAGAAAAGTTGGATGAATCTTGTTTACAACACCACTATATGTAGACATGGTGAAAATGTAACTCATAATATGCTACTAATGAGCATAATTACTATGGAAGAATGTAACTCTTAATGCCATAATATGATTGCTAAATGCACATAAGTTACAATCACTATCTAGTGCAACTAATGAGAACAATTATCACTCAAGTAAGTGACCCTTAATGCCATAACATGGTTGCTAATATACATAACTTGTAATTACTATCAAGTGCTACTAATGAGTACAATTATCACTAAGTAAGTAGTCCTTAATGCCATAACATAGTTGCTAAATACTCATAAGTTATAACCACTATCAAGTATTACTAATGAACATAAAGTAAGTGAATTTTAATGTCACAACATGCCTACTAAATATTCATAAGTTACAACCACTATCAAGTGCTATTAATGAGCATAATTATGACTCAAGTGACCCTTAATGTCACAACATGGTTGCAGTCATAACCTTTACCAAACATTTTTGTGTATTTTGAAAATCACTTAATATTCTATGTTGCAAAGTTCTTAACATTTTCCTTATTGGTTACTAAGATTAATAGGGTGCCAAGAAAGTAGAGCTCTAAACATGATTGTCAATATATATCATGAAAGTTCACCAACTACTTTGGTACCTCAAGCACATATGATGAATCAACAAGACCAAAGAAGTAAGAAAGCACGATGTTCTTCGCTAGTTACTTCTATAGCATATTTCTAATGAACTCGTAGCAAAGAGAGTTAAATATTAACCTACTATTTGCAAAACTCTTGTTGAATAAAGCAAACACATCAATACCAAAATTTGAGAACTAGTAAAGACAATGACATCCAAAATCATTAGAGACATCATCGTGAAAGGCAAATGGAACCTGCTGTACTTAGTAAACATGAAAGATAAAATGGATGGTGCATTAAAGATGATGTTGATAGTGGATAGTGTTACCATGTTGTAGATGCCTTACTACAACCAATCTATCGATTTAATCGCCAATATCCTATTAAACCAACTCAAGTATGAAGGATCGGAACATAATTGCTATTTATACACCCCTTTTACTAAACATACACTTCTTCAAAAAAAAATCTAAAAATACCCCTTCAATTTTTCTCTCATCCCACACTCATTTTACATAACCCTTCTCTCTAGCAGTTCCATCACCGGTTATACACTATTGTCGGAGTACATCATCACTTCTACAGTACCCTCAATGGTGTTAACTTCTTACTTTTGTGTGTTTTACTTTCAATATATTTTCAACACTTTCGATATATTTTCAACCTTATTCAATTCCCTACAACTATAATACACATATTATTCAAAGGCTTTCATCAATAGCAAGAAAATAATTAAAAAATGTCAAGTTTTTGTCAAGTTCTAGGTGAGGTGGGTGTCAATGTCAGAAAAGAGGCATGCCCCAAGTGTGTCTTTATCAAGGGATGTACCACCTCTTTACAAGTCATGGTACCCCAGGCATGTTTAACTTCCCAAAGAAGTAAAAACTCACTTTCTATGCAACTCTCTTCTAAGAGATTCATGACTTGGGCACATCACTATTAGAGTTCTAGATGTATGCAAGGTGCATTACTCAATATTTTTGTTATGTTAACCGCATTATTCTTAACGTGTATGATGTCAAAGAAATCAAGTGATGGTGTTCATTATTGTGTAGTAGACTCTAGATATACACATGATGATACTGAGATTGATCAAAGCAAACTCAATGATCAATTTTTTAGTTTGTTGAGTGATGATTCATGCTATGATGCATTTCTTGAATACGAGTATAATAGACTTGTTTATGCATCTGCGTTTACCATAGATGTAGTTTTTTATAGTCAGCATGATATGGTACAATGGGTAAGAGATATTGAGAGGAAGCACAACAATATTATAATCATTCTCCGGTAAAAAAGTAAAGGTATAAGCAGTAAAGTATGACTTGGGTGTGAAAGAAGCGATGAACAAAGTAAGAAAATAGTTGATGTTGAAAGTTGTCATTAGACCGCTATAGAAAAGGTGAAACACTCATTCTTACTTATAGGAGAGAGTGGAACTCATGGTTTGTGGAGATTTAATATTGTTAATGATACGTATAATCACCCTCTAACCTTGTATTTGGAAGGACATGCATTTGCAAGTAGATTGAATAGTGGTGAGTATAGCTTGACAAAAAGAGATAAGCAAAAGTCATTGTAAGCGAAAGCATATTTTGTTATAATTGAAGCATCTCAATAAAACTAATGTTAGTAAGTAAGACACGTTTACAATGTGATGATGAAAATTAAGAAAAATGATATAGGTGGTTGAATTGTTCAGTAACATTTATTGTATTCATTAGATAGTCACCAATACCACACTTGGCATAGGAAGATACCAGATACATATATTGTTAGTGACATGTTTACACATTCTCAGTCAATTCAATTGTTACGTACATTCTCAAAGGTATTGGAGTTTGATTGTACCTACAAGGCGAACAAGTATGAGCAATTTTTTGTTATATTTGTTCATATTTACATATAGACCAATAAGATGTTTATTTATTTTTTTCATTGATATAAGATACCTTTCTTGAAAGTTGTAGGATTTACATCAATAAATAAAAAATTTTCTATAACATTTGTGCTCATGGGTATAAAGAAAGAGGATAATTATGTATGGGTAATGAGGTGCATTAGAGAGTTGTATACGATAAATAGATTTCTCTATATAATTTGTAGTGATCGTGATCTTCCACTTATGAATGCAGTTGAGATCATATTCCTAGAGGCATTATATTTTCTATATAGACGCCATATTGCAAAGAACATCAAGGAATATATTGTTCGGTTGATAAGAAATAAAGAAATAGCTATCGTATTTGATGACAATTGGAGGAAAGTTGTTGACAACATGTATAAAGAGGCATTAGCTATGATGGAGGTGAAGTAAAAAAAAATTATTTGTTGTACTTTTCTACATTCAAGAAGAGTAGTTGGGCTCATATAAAGAGGATTTTTTCAACATGGATGGACAAAGTGGTGCATTGTTGTGCTCATATAACTACCTGATAAGTGAGTATGCTTGATATACATGCATGGTTAAAAGAGTTCCTCGATAACTTCACTAAGCGGTTCGATATTGTATGGATCAAACTTCATTCATTAATACAATTATGGGTCTTGGAATTAAAGAAGTCTTTTGAGGAATCGTGAACTATTAGCATGTATTATGTTGATTATACACAAGAGATGATAAGAAATTTGGAGAGATGAGTCTCACGATATGCACTTGATTGAATTGTTAAAGAGATTAGTCATGTGAAAATAATAAGGATTGATCCCAATTCATGTCAATGTACAATGTGGTGATTGCATGGATTGTTGCATGCTCACGAGATTAGTATACTTTTCAAGAGTTGTGAGAGTATCCAACTTTCTTCAATTGATGTATTTTGGAAGAAGCTTGACATGAAGGTAGATTGACGTTCCTTACTTGAGTGTGAAGATGAGGAATAAAGAAAGGTAATTAAGATGCATAACATTGTCTACCAACTATAAATTCATCATAACATAGAAACACCGAGCAAGTTGGTTGACTTATTCGAAGAACACTTGAATCTTATTCACACTACACAAGAGGAGCCACCTCTTTGGCGTCCTAAAAATAGACCTTCTAACATATCTAGGAGTTGTATTCATAAAAGTATGTAGAGAGGAGTGCTACTGGAGGAAATGCATGTGGGAGCCAAACACATGAATGTGGCTGAGTATATGGAGTATCTCTTAAATGTGGTGTTTCCTCTATCGATAGTTTTGATTCTATATATGATATTGCATAAGATTTTATGTATCTACATATTGATACATCTCGTGACTTAAAGACTACCAAAAAGTTAGATTTTAGAAAATACAAGACACAAATACCTTAGTTTATGAGCTTGTATAGTGATAGATGGGTGAATGTCCTTGAAGATAGTACTTGTGAACACCGCATTATTAAAGAACTTTTAGGGGAGGGGGAAGCATGGTGGCCTAAAGCTCATAGAACATGTTTTAGGGAGGCCGCACGATATCGTGATATAGATTTTATTGTCTTATAGAGGAGTAATGTATCAACATTGGTCAGTGATGCATTCCATATTGAAAGGATAATGAGTGTCCTGCACTAGTGGATGTCTAATATGGGTTGGGTCATAGCCATAGCATGAGACATGTGGTATATATGCTATAATGAATCAGCATGACATTTTCTAGTGGCAAGTTGGTTGTATTTTCTTGTTTGTATTAAGGTATATTATATTGAGTTTGATTATTTATTTTGTTTGTATTTTCTATAGATACATATGTTAGATGAATCTCTTATGTCAACTATATTTTCATCTTTGGGGTGCTACAGACATGATAGTGTTGTTGATTAGAAATTACTATTTTATATGCATATTGCAGATTATCTTGGACTAAGAGGGCGAGACGATGGTAATGTATACAATATGGATGGTGATTAGCAACTTGTATATTAAGTTGTATATTTTTTTATGTTTTGATTGTATATATTGATTACCTACTTACTTAATTATATTCTTTCTATGTTTTCATTGTATATATTTTTTGACATGTGATAAAAGGGGTACCGTGGTTATTCAATATTTATATGTATATATATTTATATTTATAGAGAGAGCTCAAGAATCAAGAGAGAGGAGGAAAAGCAAATGTGTTTATTTATATAGAGCATGCAATACGCATATATTCATTGAATTACACATACAATACAAAATAAACAATTTGTTATTCATCATGGTCGAGCATGTAGTCAGTTATCATTTTGTAAACACTCTTGTAACAATCGTCAAGGAGGTCCATCACATCATGATGTAACGGCCATGAATGTAGGTACTGCTTGATTGTTCGGATCATAGGTCTCATTGTCCACAAGACATTAATAACACACTATAACAAAATTAAAAGATGAATGAACACTTGCAACAGACAAAGTACTGAATATAAAACAAATGAAATATTAATACATTACTTGATCTATAGTTTGTGACTTTGCAATGTGACTCCTTGATGTTGGATGGAGGTGTCCATATCGACACAAAATATCTTAATAAGAATGGATGTGTCCGTATAACATGCCAACTCATATATGAATCATCACATTCATGCGAATATGCCGCCTACACACTAAGGTGTTGTGGTTCAAGGCTCTATGAGTGTCACTGTGCATCTTGCGGATGGTACTCCCTTATAAGCATGTGATTTTGTTGGCCTATGTGTTATAATTTGTCTTAATGGTTCAATTGGGATTTACTAACAATGACCAAATTGACGAGTAACTCGGTTTGACATATACGATTCTACGATATCCAAACATCGAATGCATTCATGGTACATGAACAAGTGATAGGTATCGTTCGTGTATCCATGACAACAATAAGAATACCAAGTGATTTGAGAAAAATAATACATCAAATGATATCATAGTATATAGTAACATTTATTGTATAACACAAATAACAATCAAATAATTACTGCTAAACACATACCTAGTGAGCCTGCATCGAGTCCAACTACTTATGATATGTGGCAAGATGATCAAAAAGACGATGCCTATGAGTGATACTACTCGTTCACCTAGTGGCACGAGATTGATCATCAACCTATCCCAAGAAGTGTCTAACTCTAAAAGCTGAAAAATACTCATAAATCTATGCCTACCATATATAAAAATATTATTCTATCACTGAAACAAACAAGTAGGTCAACACTAATTTATTGCTAAATTCAAATAAACACAATATGGAAACTCTTACCTGCAATAAAATGCTATATCTACCAAGCTAGTGTGTCTCTATACACGAAGCCTTTCCTAGTTATTTGTATAAGTAGACCAATGTCATTGTACCCCAAGCATACTTGTCCAACCTTCATAATACAAAAGTCAACAATTGAATTATAGAAACTAAGACCTATCCCTCGACTTATCTTCATACATGGTATACCCTATATAATAAAACAAGAATAACAAGGCCTTTTGCTCAGGCGTAATCTTCCATCTCTAGACCCATACTTGAAGCATCTCAAACTTTATACCTCTAGACTTTATCTATAATTTCACTTCATCATAATCCATGCCCATCAATTCAGCCATAATATCTATCTTATCTATCACAAGTGTGAAGGTTACAAGGCGGCCATCCATCAAAAGGCCTAAAATCTTATGAACATCATGGAGATTAATAATCATCTCACCCACGAGATGTGGAAGTTATTAGTGCCAAGTTGTCATCTCAATAAGAGTTGTAAGCAACGGTTGATACAAAGTATGGAACAATGACCCTCCCTACTTGAATGACTGAAACCGTGTACCCGGTGCTATGGCTTCTCGTAGAAATGGCTACTCAACCAAAGCATTGTATCTTGTGCGGCATGTAACTAGTTTCAACAATTCCTATATATTTTTACACAACATTTGTTAGTAACATATCTAAATTCCTGTACTTAAGATTGACAAAATAAATTACTTTGCTCGTACAAAATCGTATATGTAATACATCCTATAAAGTTAGGGAGAAACTCCAAGATTGATGGAGTGACATCATTATTACCCTTTATGGGGTACTCATCGGAATGAAGCTTTGAAGGTTTGGCTTTATTATGGTATCCAAAAGAAGTTATGATATAATTTATCTTAAATTATGGTTGCATCATTGGATGATCTACATGTGATGACTCTACGTGTACCCCTCTTCATATTGTCGGTGTGATCATCTACCATATATTAACCAAAAGGCATTTCGCCTTCTTGATGATACCATAACAACACGACATTCTACTTGTCCACCTTCATAGGGTATACATCCATCACCTCTCCAAACCATTCTTACTAAAAAATCTAAAATGGTTTATTCAAAACGTAGAAGACAAAGGATAAAGAATTCAAAGAATGTGAGCTACACATGTCTTGTGTAGAAGACAAACATGCCCAAGATTGCCGTGTAGAGTGGAGTACCATGGCTCAAGCGTGCATGAACAAACGGCGGAATGCATCCTCGTCGTGCGACTAGAAACAAGGTGACATGCTCTGCCCGCGTCACTGTTTTATAGGAGAAGCGGGTAAATGATTTGGGTGTCGCGCTTCTTTCACGATCACCACGGTTTCTAGACATTAGTAGAAAACAAAATTCGATAAAAAATGAACATAAGTTACCTTAGTTGATTTCAATTGATTTAATCAATGATCGTTCCATCCAATTTACCACAATCCTTTAAAGCACCTACACAATGAAAAATGAAAAAAATAATCGGATGAATGACAACCATGAGATCACAATGGATCCAAATGTTGCACAAGATTGAGTATTTACGCTCTCGATTAAGATTGACCAACACACATGAAGAAAGATATTGTTGCCTTGTAGACCTAAGGGGTTGGACTTGATGAGTTGGTGATACCATCGTTAAGGTTCTCAACCCAACATGTTGTTAGAGGCTACACAGCTGGACAAGAGGAGAGTTCGAACTACTCCTAGAGCGTAGCTGGTGGTTAAACATAGGTGTTCCTAATATTGAAAGCATATATGCATTATTGTTGAGTGTGTGATTGTGTATGCATATTTGCAATGATGCCACTGATTTAAAATATGATATAAATTTCTATATTTCTATAATATATGGTTTGAAACATACATATCATTAGTATGTCGTGATTGTGGAGAGATCTACAAGCACCGTTATTGCTGCATGTATTTTATTTAATATTACAGGACCTACTTAGAAGAGTTGGAGGATAGGATCTGGAGTTTCTGTTGTAATATGATAGGATTTGATAGGTTGGATATAGTTTGAGTTTTCTCATTAAGGAAATGTTCTCTTTGAGATATTGTTTTATATATAAATAAATGAATACAAACGGGATCTTTGATCTTATTGGGTTACACTGCTATTAGTGCATACAATACGACTGTACGGCATGAACAGACCCCATATTCACGTTGGATGAGTTCTGTGGATCGTTATAGTTAGGCTTTGGCCTCCCTTTATAATAAGGAAAAAAGAAGAAAAAGCAAGGAACCTACGGAAAAATGACTAAACACCATACAAATAACAATAACTAAACATGAACACTATATGAAACTAACTTACACGGATAATATAACTCATGCAAACATATGACAAAGCGCACACACTGACCCTATATGGAACTAATGGAATACCATAATATAATTAACAGATACATACCATGGACAAGAAACTAGCATAACATAAAATTATGTTCAGGTTTAAAGCCTCAAGTAGATAGATACCAATCCTAAGTTAGGTTAACTCAAAAATGATATCAAACTTGTCTTCCATTTCAAATCAGATTGTTGTCCAAACCAACATAGACCCAGGAATTGAAGCGTAACATATCTAAAGTAGCTGTCTAGCATTCAATGCAAGAATAAGTCAATTCCGTGACGGGATTCAGTGAGGGATGGCTGCCCTCTCTATTCCCTTGATAATTAGCAACAATCTAACGAGGACCCACTCTACTGGCTATTTAGTCAGTGATTGATGAGGACATAAAAATCCATAATCTTTTGTAATTGATTTGCCTCTGATTAACCTAAGAAATTTTGATTGGAGCCAATTGGCAACGGGTCGGCGAAGGTATATTTCCTTTAAAAAATAAGTTACACATGAAACATATTCCCTCTTCTTTCGTAAATAATCCTTACAACGCCAATAACCCTCGAGGCCCCCAATTCTTTCCCCTCCCCGTCTACACAACTTCATAACTACATGCCTTGGCACACCTCTCTCTACATGGAGGACCATGGAAGCTTTAGCGGCAATATCTCTCTCTCTCTCTACATGGAGATCCAAGAGCCAAATATACAGGAGAGAGAGAGAGAGAGGGATTACCGCTAAAGCTTCCATGGATCTCTATGTAGAGAGAGAGTCCCAGATTAGTTCTTCAGCATGTCCTAATAACTGGGACTTGTGCCTTTTTCAAGTGAATCACAACTTTCACAAAACATGGATGACTGCCAGCCTTATACAACCTTTTTACAGACAGCAAGATCGTAAACAGTTTGAATAAGATCAGTTTGTAACCATTAAAGCCCCTACAAAAGGAGAACTGGTCCCAAGTAAGAATTCATCGTCCACTGTGATCTTTCCAGTACAATCAGGATACAAGAACTCTAAAGTTAAGCGTACTTTGGGTGAGAATTATATACTAGAAATGGCGACCTCAATGTTCTATCTACCTAATCCCACCTAGCGTATGAAAAGGGCTTGGTTAAGGAATTTACAACTATCAACCCGGTATTGTCTCAAAGAAAATATGTATCCTTCTGATCACATATGATAGCTGGACTGCTAGGAGGTTGCAGCTCTCAGCCAAGGGGGCTTAGGGTTTGGATAATAGAAGATCTGAGATCCATCTCAATATAAAATCCATTCTGCCCCATAATGTATACATCATGGCAGGATCTAGTTCAGGATATATTCAGAAGATTGTAAGAAATTAATAACACTTATATAGGATATAGGCAACTCTGCCCATGTAAGGAATCCTCCTTGCATGGCCGATCCCAAGCTCGGATAAAGGAAGAGGATTGCATTAGGCTTACGATAACCAGCATAAAACTTTGTCAGACTTATTTACAAATTATGATATGGCTCTGTGGAAAGAAAGAATCCATGTAGCCGACCCCATCTAGTATGGGAAAAGGCTTAGTTGTTGTTGTATAGGATATAGGACTTCATCCCAACTCCCAAGAGGTTATACTTCCAAGAATCATATATATTTCATAAGTGCCAGTATCACTTAATCTATGATTTTTTTTCTGCATAAAACCATCCATACTTGCGAATTTTTTATACTTCTAAGAACAGTAAACAGGTACCAGGAAAACTTTTTATACCTGCTCTGAACTTACAACGAGCTTTGCTCCAATCAAGCTGAACTGCAAAGATGGGCACACAGGCTCTTTTCTCTGAATCCCACAAATCTCATTTTGAGCTGGAGCCCATACACGTGGAATCTGAAATTCCAGAAAATACTGCAGCTCCTCTATGGGTGGCTTGTCTGAATATAGTACGGGAAATGAATCAATTAAGACATTGTAATCAGAAGAAAAAAAATAACAATATTGGTGCACAATTTGGCGAACAGTAACCAATCTTCAGAAGGAAAATAACTACAGCATTAGCCTAGCCAACAGGGTCGCATTTCCATTATGAAAACTGACACAGAAGAGAATTTTAATGGCAGATTTTAGAGGATTTCAATGGGGAAACTAGGAAGACAAAGTTAGGAGCATGTGCCATCTACATACCACCACAGGTAGCATTCTAACTCTACTTTTTGAATAACGGTAAGGCCATGATCCAGCATGAGAAGGCCCACATAATTGGCATTCCAACTTGAAAGAAGATGGCTTGCCAAATATACCTCCTAGGGAATGTTGTCACAGGTGTGAGGAGCCATTACATTTGTAATCTACATCTTGAAAGCTGAAATTGAGAAGTCTCCCAGTTTTGGGATTCAGGTTTCAAAGTTGAGCAAACCCAAGAGTGGTATACAACCAAGTTGACACGGTTTCATGCTTGAAGTCATTTTCAGAAAAGGTCAACAGTCAATTCATGAAAAGAAAGATGTTAAGAAATTGATGGATCAACAGGGTAGAAAAAGAAATTCAAATTGTTTTATATCATATCTAAGTTGAGCAGGAGATTAGGGGAGTCTTTTTGAATTTAAGGCAAGGAGCCTGCCAAATGTTTGTGTTGCCCCTGCCTAAAGAAACTAATTTTCTTTTGTGTGATGATGGAGAGACCATCACAACTTCTAGCACGAGAAGATCCACATACATGGGCTTCCAACTTGAGAAAGGGATACTAGCTAGACAAATATACCTCCAAGAGTACGTGCGATGTTGTCACAGGTGTGGGGGCCATCACAATTGTAACCTGCATCTTAGGAGCTAATTTGCAAGTTTTGCAGATTGGGATCTCAAGTTTGAAAAATGAACTCGAGAGAGCTAAAGAGTCACATTTGACACGTTTCTCATGCATTCAACAATTTGAGAACAAATCTAATTAGAGAAAACAAGAAAAATTGAGAAAATCAGGAACCATACAGTAAACTAACATGCCCTTAATTTCTTCACGAGAAATGCCTACCAAAACTATGGCCAAGACCAACAGAGACATAGTTATGGCAGACTCATGAAGAAATAGTTTCATTCCCACTATGTTCTAATGAAAACTCCCCAAATTTAAAATCACCCATCACAAATTCATCTAGGAAGGAAACCACTTCAATATTAACATGAAGAACAGTTAATTGTGAACATTGTCCAAGATGCAAGTGCAACAACCATAGTGCAATTTAAAATTTTCATGTGCAATTCATATGTATGTATATTGCCAATCGTTGAATACCTGCAGGCTAGAATGCATTCCAGAAGAATTTCAGTAACTTCCGAAAGTAAAGTAGTTTTCCTTGCAATACTAAAAGCAAAGGTGGAGAAAGTCAGAAGGACGTATATTTCAGCAACATACTGATTAACTTTTTAAGGGTCTGATGTACTGACAAGGTTAACTACTTATGTTTAATTGACAAGAGCACAGACCAATCAAAGAAAAGAAACTGTTGCTTTGACCAGTTAATGGAAACAAGTATTAACAAGTTTTAATATTGGTAAAAGGTCCATTAATCAAAGATCAGGGAATATATTTATAAACAATACGAGCAGCTTAATCCAAATTCTTACACTCTAGGTAAAGATCAATTGCACGTGCAAGATGCTTTCTTCCTGGTACACCATCAAGTAAGGAAGAAGTGGGTAAGAAGGTCATATTGATGACATCAGGTGCAGCATTTACAGTTGATGCCCACTTGACATGACTCTGGACAAGATCATCACCTCCTCTCCGTCTAAAAATTACTGTAACATCCTGCAGCCAATCGCTCTATTCAGTCAGCTGAATACTTTTAAAATCATTGACATTAAATTTCACATAAATGTGGAAGAAATATGAGTTTGACAAAAGCAAACTTCAGTTTCCATCTCCCAAAGTAAAAAGAAAAGTGTATGAATCATGCTTCATTAGGTAATGTGCCGACTCACTTCCATTTCAAGGACCACAAAAGATCAAACTTACCTCTTTACCACTTAGATAGGGAGCGCCTGTAGGCTGAGGATGTACTCCTTGGCAGTTGAAATTAAACTGTTCCCCGACCTGTATACTTACTAATTAGTAGTAACATAGGAGTGGGGCATTCCCAAGAATACTGTTCCATAAACCAAGAGGATATTCTTTGCACATGGAAAAGTAACAGCAGATAATACAAGTGAAACATACTGAAGTAGCCTTTTCTCTGGATCTGAATGGACTTGCACTTTGCTGACTTTCAAAGTCTGAAAACCTCTCATCACCAATTTCTTTTATATAGCTACTCATTTCGGATGCTGATAGCAAAGATGAATAATGCTGCTTGACATAGATAACATCTCTACCACCAACAGTAGCAGATGTAATAATGTGTACCAAAGCTCTCAATAAAACTGAAAAAGTATGTGACTGATCAGTTAGAGTAAAAAGAAAAGTAACGGTTGAAGATATCATCTTTACCTTGCCAAGGATGACGGCTCCCAAGTACTTGGAACAGCATGCCTAACATCTTCCCCCAAAACCAAGTCAGATTTTTCCAACTTTACCACAAACAGTGAAATGTAGATGCCATCTATAACAAGGGCTTTCGTTGCAGCTGAATCCACTTGAGAAGAACCAGTGATGTTGAACATGGCGTTGAAGCTACCAAGAGAGCTACTACCAGAAATACCAGCCATCTTGTTGAAATACTCTGCCATCTAAAAAATTGATGAGGGGATGAATCAACGTTGCCAGTCATCACCACATATTGTATAATTTTTCTATTTTCATCTAATTCGGATTTGGAGTTTGTCAAACAATTTACAAATGTCTGAGCCCAATCGGAAACAAATGCAAAGGCTCTTGAAATCCACCAAACTTCTACAAACAAAAATACACAGATATTGAAGATTAAACCAACTACTGTATAAATAGTAACTTTGAAAAGGAAAAACCAACTACTGTATAAATAGTAACTTGTGCAGATGCCAGAACTGCAAAAATATTTTACTATATCATCTAGTTCAGATGCTTCAATCAAAGAGTGCCACTTTGAATACATCAAAGAGAGTAACTCTACAAAGTAATCAAACATGTAAGATATTTCATCAGAGCTTTCCATCTAGCTCCTACGTACCAATCTTGCTTATACTGTTAAAACAGAGCTTCACCCTCCTCCTATGATCCTTGCAAATAATGTTGAATTGCCTTCTTCAACTCATCACTCTTCCTTGTACCATTCAAAGAAGCAAGCTATGGCTATTGCTGGGAGATTCAAGTCATTTCCTCATATATAACACAAAGCTCTATTATAAGTGCACATTCCTAAACTTCCCCAGAGTTTCTCAAGATTACTAGATACAGAATTTGCATAACCTTCTAGGAGTTAGTGGGATCATGAAAAAGAGATTAATCCCCTAAATAGGGTTGGCAATTTTGGACCG
Organism: Brasenia schreberi; assembly: GCA_036023115.1. NCBI lineage: Eukaryota > Viridiplantae > Streptophyta > Magnoliopsida > Nymphaeales > Cabombaceae > Brasenia > Brasenia schreberi. The sequence goes on from JAYKKT010000091.1 coordinate 31,266,437, forward strand.
GACGCTAAAAAATGTGTCCAGCTCAGGATGTAAGCACCCCAGGTAGGGTCTGGGTTGGCCCAAAGCAACCCAAGAAAAGTCCAGCCGTGCCGGCATCAGCTCAGACCCGACTATATAAATATATAATTATATATGTAGTGTGTACATATTATACATATATATCTTATACAAAATACATACGATAAGCACACATGAATAGTGCGCACGTGTATGTTATAATACATACATATTGTACGTATATCATTATATACAAAATGTAAGATATGTGATGCATAATATATGTATATTACATATATACCATATAATATGTTTACAGATACCAGAGTCACAGTTGATTCAACACAGAACCAACACAACACGATACGCGTCAGGTCTAGGTTTAAAGAACATGAACCGAAGAAAAATAAGCTCAGATATCAGTAGACTTCATTTAACTTGAAACCAAAGGGATGCGGCCCAAACCCATCATGATAATCCACTTTGCCATCCTGCGGCCAACCTAGGAGTCTGGTTCTTGTGAGTCTCACAACCCCAAGCGTTTGCAAATGAACTGAAGGTGAATATTCAAATCTGGCTGACTTTAAACAGCACGATCCAAGGTATGATTTAATGTGTTGATTTTGAATAACATGATCGAAGATGTGATTATAGCACTCACATAACTGGATTGAACCTCATCCTGGATAGAACAACCCTCAGTTGCATTTTATATGCTCTAGGGGGAAAAAGGAAACCTGCGCCACCGAGTCCCCTACCATAACAAATGTCCTTTTATGCTCTTATCCACTTTTGGCATCCTGGGGAGAGTGTCATGTTTATTTTTAACGTCAATTGCTTAAGGAAACAAAGAAACATGTAAGATTGAATGACCAGTGGAAAAGTTATTCCAAACTAAAGTACTCAAGGAATTTAGAAAAAAAATCCATTCCAGTTCTTGAAGAGTTTTCAGCATCTCAGCATCATCAGAAGCTAGAGCCCAAAACCAGTGAATGTGTAGTTGAGGCTTACTAATAAAAGAGAATGATGTACTGCGTCATATATGCAACCCACATGAATGCTCTACCCACTCTAAAAGATGCAGCGGAAGGCCTTAAAGGTGTTGTAAGGAAATGATCAAGGTGTTGTAAGGAAATGCTCTACCCACCCAACATTCTGTGATTCAAATGTTTTTGTGTGGCTGCTGTCATCCAACCAAATAATCTTATCTATCTATCTATCTATCTATATATATATATATATACACACACACACACTTTCCACATCTTCCAAACAGTGCTGCTGACTACAAAAGAACCACTACATTGTGGCTTGCATCAGAATCTCCTTCCAAAAATGAAGCATAGGGCAATAGGCCTTTTCTCTCAGAGGATATTCCCAATTTTCAAGGAGGGGAGAAAAAGCCATGATATTGGCCACTTCTTTAATGCCAATCTCGACATGCTCAGTCACAGGTTCATTGGCGAAGTTTATTTTCCACCACTATGTCAGGACTCCCACCACATCATGCCTAACAATCTGAAATTTGACTGTTTGTGTGGCAGCCACAACGTGAGTTGGCGTCTAGGTTTTTCCTGAGACATTTTTTGGTTTTTGGTAGAAATCGGGTTCCTTTCAACCAAATTCTTGAGAGGTAGGGGGTAGTTTTGGCTTTTACGTTATTCTCCTTAATCATTTATAATTCTTCTCAGCTGGAGAAATATGTTGGCCCACCAAAAGATGACTTGGTTGTTCACCAAAGAGTGAAAACTGAAAAGAACAAAATGCTGAAGTGAAGTAAAGCAAGTACATTATTTTGTTTTCCTCTCTTAAGTGTTCTTTTCAACAATCTTCTTTGAGCTTGCTCAAATTAAAACTTGCATGAACCATTTGACTTGTAAAACCCCCTTTCCAACCAAAATTTACCCAGATCTATGATTCAGTTAATCTCTAGTAAAACTTTACCTATAATGAATTAATCAAATTCATATTAATCATCGGAGCTGAATTCCTTTCACTCATACCAGATATTCAGCAAGTTTCCATGGCGGGGAAGGAAAAATTACATGCTATTTGCAGCTTGTATAATATCAATCACTCGCATCAGTTACTTAGTCCTTGGAGGTAGTTACTGCACATCTCTCTTTCCAATTCTTTGTGTCAGAAGACTTTCATACCGCAGCACTCCTCTAATTGGCTTCAAACTATAGCCTTTGTTAAGTGCAGCAAGACTCTTTTCTGCTTCCTTCTGATACTAGCCTTCTTTGTACTAGTGTTAGGCTGTTAGCCGTACCCATAAGGAGGACAATCAATACGTATCAGCTGCAGCGCTTTTTAAACTAAAAATTTAAAAACCCATAGAAGTAGCAGTTGCACATCACTGGCTTATGACATGACAGTGTACCACACTGCATTTTCAGTCCACGGTAGTACACACTGGAGAGTGCACTGCAGCGTATTGTGGTGCAATGCGGTGCCTGTCACATCAAATAAAAGAAACGGAAGAAATAAATCAGTGAACATAATAAAAAACGATGCTATAAATTTATTAAAAAAAAAAAGTAGTATCATACCATATCGGAGTGAGTTGGTGTCCCAGGATACAAACAGAGGCATGTATACTACATACAATGTTATATCATACCAAAATATCATGGTTCTAAAACTGGAACCATATTATGTTTTCTTCACTAACCTACTAGTAAACAGTTAAAGACAACTATATGGAAAGACAACAACAACAACAACAACTAAGACTTTTTTCATACTAGATAGGGTCGGCTACATGTATTCTTTGTTTCCACATATTCCTATCGTGTGCCATGTTAGCAGTTAACTCACAATAAGCTAATTCATTCTTTATTGTTTCTTTTCAACACTTTTGTTGTCGTCTTCTACCTCTTTTAATACTTTCCAAAATTAGTTTTTTATACCTTCTTAAAGGTTACTTTTGATCTTCTTTTTATATGTCCAAACCATCATAAACAGTATTCTTTCATTTTATCCTCTATTGGTGTCACTCCTAATTTGTTTCTAATAACCTCATTATGTATATGGTATTTTCTTGTATGACCACTCATCGATCTCAACATCTTCATTTCTGTCAGAGACATCTTTTGTACATGTTGATGATTAACTGCCCAAGACTCAGAACCATAAAACATGGCAGGCCTAATTGCTGCTCTATAATATTTACCTTTTAACTTTAATGGTATCTTCTTATCACAAGAAATACCTGATTCTCCTCTCCATTTTAACCAACCAGCATTAATTTTATGCGTAGCATCTCCATCAATTCTTTCATCACTCTAAAAAATTGACCCTAGGTATTTAAAACTTTCCTTTTAGGGGATGCAATGTGTGTCAATTTTAATTTCTATGTCCTCTTAAGTAACCAAATGATCAAACTTACATTCCATATATTATGTCTTTGTTCTACTAAGTTAGAAGTCTTTGCTTTCTAATGTTTCTTTTCATAGTTCCAATTTTCTATTAACTTTTTCCTTAGACTCCACTAATACAATGTCATTTGCAAATAACATACACCAAGGTACTTCATCTTGAATTTGTTTCGTTAACTCATCAATCACCATTATAAATAAGTATGAAATTAAAATTGATCCTTGATATAACCCAATATTAACTTCAAAGAAGTCTATCATTCCTTTATCAGTCCTCACACATGTTTTTGCACTATCATTCATGTCTCTTATAAGGTTAATGTATGTCAATTGGATACCTCTTTTTTCCAAAGTTCTCCAAAGAACCTCCCTCTGTACTTTATCATAAGCTTTTTCTAGATCAATAAATATCATGTAAAGGTCTTTCTTTTTTTCTCTAAAATGTTCCATAAGACGTCTCAAAAGGTGAATCGCTTCAACAGTAGATCTGCCTGGCATGAATCCAAATTGGTTCTCTGATGTACTTGATACTTGTCTTAACCTACGTTCGATAATTCTTTCCTACAATTTCATAGTATGGCTCATTAACTTGATACCTCGATAATTCACACAATTTTGAATGTCTATCTTGTTCTTATATATGGGTATAAGTGTACTTGCTCTCCATTCCTTTTAGTTTTTCCATATTTCATTAAATAGTCTTATGAGCTAAGTGATTCCTATTTCTCCTAGTATTTTCCAAACTTCTATAGGAATATTATCTGGTCCTACTGATTTACCACCCTTCATATGTTTAAGAGCCCCTTTGACTTCATTCTTTTGAATATGCCGATAGAAATTATGGTTTATATACTTTCCTGATTTGCCTAACTCTCCTAAGCTAATCCTAACATCTTTATTTTCATTAAAAAGCTTATAAAAATAGTTTTTCTATCGATTTCTTATATCATCATTTGCCACTAGAATTTTTTCATCCTCGTCCTTGATGCATCTAACATGATTATACAGTGCATGAATACATATATTATGTTTATTTATTTAAATAAGAAGGGTAGGCTTGCTGAATTCTTGCCAACTTTTGTTTAAGTTTAACAAATGCATGTCCAACTGTATAGAAAATCAATGACAATAATTTTAAGAAGTTTTTCACATGTTCCTCTTAGCAAACAATAGTCTATATTTCTACTCGTAAACTGTTAGATGGATCTGGCTGTGAAGATATTAACATAGACATGTGATTACAAAAGGAAAGACTTATTCATAATGAGGTTGGTAGTAAAAAATTTCAAGGGACACCAATACAAGATAAAATGAGATAAGGTGGTTTGTGCTTGTTGAGAGCCCGAGTTACTTTAAGAGTGTTCAAATCGAGTATGAGGAATACCTCAAAGGTTGCCATGAGATAAAGCTTATAGAAAGCAACATCTTATTTTTTAGTTAAATGCTAATATGACATAAAATAGAGTATAATGGCATCAAGTGATTCGTGCAGTGGATCTACTTAACGTGGCATAAGTCTTTGTTTCTAGTTTTGATATTCAATTGAAATAGCTAAACATCATTTGTGGTATTAGAGAGTATGTGAGGCTCAAGAATACTAGGATGAATACTACAAAATGTTGTTAACTTGAACTAAGCATTAAATAAGTTGTGACTTCTAGGATTTAAGCTAAGATCGCTGCGGAAACAATGTAGAATTCTTAGCGGTAATCTACATTGACATCTCATTATAACTATACAAATACGTAATAAATGACTATATATTAAACTATTGAGTTTTGTGATCAAAGTGGAGTCCAGATAAAAATTGCAAGTCTAGATTGTCTAAAGTTTTAAAAATACTGGTCAAAGTGCCTAGAAATCATACAAACAATAATTTAGCTAGTTTTCATATGTTTCTTTTAGGCAAACCATAATCTATATTTTTACTCATAACTAGGCAATCGTAGACACAAAGATATTAAAGTTATGTTCGGCTACCATAGAATCCATAGTAAGGTTTTATTAAAAAATGGTGTGGCACTAATAAAATATAAAATAAGATAAGGTGGTTTCAATATTTAGAGAGGCTGCCAATTAGAAATCCCATGATAGTATGAAAGAAATTCAATGAACATGTAAAGTGATGACAAAACATTGCTTTGTTTTCTTTTGAGTTAAACTTTAATAACTTAATATGACACAAAATAGAGTATGATGCTGACTTTGGAAGTATCAAGAATGTCAAATAAATGCGCCCTTATCCACACAAATGATAATAGTGAGTAATTTTCACTCCTTAACCATGGTGGCTTGGTTGCCTTTGCAAATATTTATTCAATCATAGCCTATTCCTTGTCATAGGTATTTGCACCTTCATGTGTTTTAGGTGGAGTGAAGGCATCTTGTATCATGTTTAATATATCCCAAATATAATTTTTGAGTAAAACATTAGGTCTTTGTTGCTTACCATGAAAGATTCATGTAATATACTTTTGAGTAAAACCATAATGAATAAGGAGAAATTTCACTTGTTCTGGTCTTCCAAAACCTCATGAACAATAGATCCTCCCACTATCTCTATCTTAAGCATTTGTCATGACATAATGAACAAAGGCATTCTCTCCTGCTTGATAACCATTGTCACGTATACATTGATTCCCAATTTTAAGACTATAAATTCAACTTGTGTATGATAAATAATCAACATATGTGAAGCTCATCTATGATATTAACACAATCATAAGTTATAGTCATCAATTAAATGTAAAATAAAAAAGCATAAATTAGTGTTAGTAAATGATCAAGTCTCGATAAAATTAAAAAACATTCATTCACGAACTTGCGGTCGTGAGAGTCTTATCAAGTGAGCTAACACGCTGAGTTCTCTCTCATTTATATTTCTAAACATTAAAGGTGCCTAAATTAGTGCAGGTTTACTAGGCAATAAACTATAAGTACGATCATAACTAGTGAAGCAAATATTTGAAAAAATAAAATAACAAATCTTTTTTATAGATGACTAATAACAAATCTTATTTAACATACATTTTCATGGCTGGTGAATCCCTAATACAACACCAAAACCAAACTAAAGCTAACAATTGTTGGTAACCGGATAATAACCCTATAGTTTCTTATAGTGGCAGTAGCAAAAGCGGCCCTACACTACATCACTCTCATGTATACTTTATATATAATAGATACCGTAATATAGCAGTATAGGCTTGTTTCACAAAGCATCGTACGCGATAGAAAGGTAGCAACACAAAAGGAATTTTACCATCAATTAGTCAAAAATGCAATAACAAACCTTGTGTTCTCTTCCTACCGTGTTTTTAACTTCACTTCACCATCGTGTGCCTTGGATTATATCAGGCATTAATTTTGACATTAACTACCATGGCACCTACTGTCCTCATGTCACTTACTACGTCAGTTTATATTTATTATTTATTATTTCATATTTCATATTAATATCTACTAATTATAATAGTAATTATAGAATAAAAATAGTAGTTAATATCTATTAAATAATTATTAATATTAATAAAATATTGATTAAAATATACAAATACAAATTGTAACTCATATCTTAAATATTAACTATAATAAAATATAATATGTATATAGTAGGTCGACGTAACAACTGACTATGCTCAGGTGCCATCAATATGTCGATTCCTCATTCGTAAAAGCTAATGTCATTATGTCGGAGGTCCTTTAATGATGAAAGTCTTAAGTTTTGATTTCATTGTGACCAAATTGATGTCCAAAAGCCGAAAACTATATTGTACTTGTGTGAAATTTCTCCTAAAATATAGGATGAAAGGTTTAGTTTTCCAGTTCCAATGAGTGGGTGCAAGAATCCAATGATGAACAGTTTGAAAGATATAAAGGAAGAGTAAATACGGTAAAGTAGATCATAAAACATCATGTTGCTTCTGAGGTGGATCAGGCTTAGTTTTGGTTTTGTTATGCAACTGAAATAGTTAAACATACATTATGGTCGACATAACAACTAAAATGAAATATTATGTTCATATAAACTAAAAAAATCCAGATTTGGTAACTAAAAATCAAGTAAATTGTGGCTACTGGGATTCAAGCCCAGGTCTCTACGACCACAACGTAGAATTCTTACCACTAAACTACAGCCACATCTGATTCTACGGTGCATGAATACATAAATATATATATATATATATATATATATATATATATATATATATATATATATATATATATATATATATGTGTGTGTGTGTGTCTATTTATTTAAGCTATGAAGTTTAACATCATGACTAGCTTCTAAGTCAACCATTTCTTCTAAGTTTTAAAATCACACATCTAATTAGTGTGAACAGATTGTTCAATAGTTTCTCACAGGCTTGTCTGAGGTGATACCCTTTCTCACGTCCAATTAATGAGAACTCTTAATGTATATTGATCTGGAGAAGTGGAGAAACATTTGATTATACTCCATGACTTCATATACATCAGCTCAGATTAAATCTCCACAGTAATAGAGAAGAAACTCGTGACTTGCAAGTGTGAGTTCTCCCATTCCAATTGTGACCAACGTTTTGGCAAAGGATGAACTCTATGAAAGTAAATGAGAGAACAGTTACAAAGGCAATGGATAAAATTAATTAATTCAATCTATTTGATCTAAGAGGAGAAGGCCTTTTACTCAGTCTTAGGATTTAATTGGTCTAAATGGTAACCAATGCCTAAGCTATATGAGTTGTATAATCATGTCATCAAATGCAAAACTCCTAATAGGCTTAGTAACTGTATAATCATGTCATCAAATATAAATCGAAATCGTTGAACGTCATATATGGTATAGGAAAGTATGTAAGCTCAAGAGTACTAACAATCATATTTACCAACTACAAAACAAATAAAAAATCGTTGAACGTCATATATGGTATAGGAAAGTATGTAGGCTCAAGAGTACTAACAATCATATTTACCAACTACAAAACAAATAAAGTGTGGCTGCTGGGATTGGATTTGAGCGAGGTCTCGACAGCCACAATGTAGAATTTTTACACGGTACATAAATACCATGATATATGATTGTTTATTTAAAATTGTGGAGTTTTGGCATCACAAAGTAGGCTAGCTAGAAGTTTGGAACCTTCGTAATTCTAATCCTTATTTCAAGTTTTAATAATGCATGGCCAAATGAGTAGAAGTACTTGTGACACTAATTTGGTTGTCAGTTCCTCGTACGTTTCTCTTTAGAATAATAAGATGGTGTGGTACACAATGCCAACCAAGAACAAGTGAGGCGAAAGGCAGTTGCATGGCCTTTCTGATTCTTAGATAAACTCTGCCAGTACAATCACTAGAATGTCACTTCTTTTTGCGTTCTCCTATTGTTTTCCTAACAGGAGCAACGCCGATTGATGCAAAGGCTTCTTAAGCTGTTCACATTGGGGCTCCTTTGCCTTTATTGTTTTTATCATGGCAGTGCTCACGCATGTTAGAGAGGGGTTTTTGAGTAATGGCATTGGCAACAGACAATCAAACAACCGATGGTTCACCATGCTTCTGACCGTTAATTCTATTAATCTCGAAGTCTTGCTTTGAATGGGCTGCAAAAATCCATCTCTTTTATATCAAATTATGAAGAAAGCCAATCTTTGACATTATAATGCCAAAATTGCAAAACTTTCCTTAATCCTTTTAACAAAGACGCAATGGTCTTCATCTATCACCTCAAAATAACTTCATTGAACTCATTATCTTGACTCTTGCTTAAGCTCATACATCGACTTATTCAATTTAGATAGTTTGTCCTCCTGACCTTTAGCATCAAAACCCACTGGCTGAATCATATGAACTCCCTCCTCAAGATCTGTTGTAAGGAGAGCTATGTTCACATTGATTTGATACAATTCTAAGTCTAATCCTTGTTACTATTGTTAGAAGCAATCCGATGGAATACGAAAAAGCGTATCTTCAAAGAATACTTTCCTACCTGGTAAAGTTTTTTGCAACAGGCCAGGCTTTATATATAACGAATCGACCCCACACCCTTTCTCTCGATTTTAAAACCCATTTTTTCTCAATAGCTTCCAGCCTTTGGGCATGTCAGCTATGATCCACGGTGTCATGATCAATTATCATCAATACAACCAATTAGCTAACCATATTTATTAGATGAATATCAAGAAGACATTCAAAGGACAACTGGATCTGATCTAAAAGGATTGAACGATCAGATTGTAATTTGTTCTAAAGCCAACGGCTCAACAGCCAAATAGTTTCTTTAGTGAATCGGGACTGAATCACTAAGATAATCCCCTAATGCATCTCTTTGATTTCTCCCTTCTATTTGTTTATTGAAAAATCTAGAATTATCAGAGAGAACCAAGAAACATACGATATCAATATAAAAAATAGAGATGTTCGTAGAAGACTATAATTAGTCTTAAAGCTAAGATTTCATTCTATAGCTTGGTATAATCCTTCTTCCTAGAAGGATACTTTTATATCTATAGCATAAATGTGTACCTGAAGACGCTCCTTTGAATTAGACAGCCTGTTGGGCTGTCAAGGACCGGTATTATGCTCAAATATAAATGTTGGTTTATCTGCTTTTCATTTACAGTAGAGCAGTGCCGTTTGGACTTTGAATCACTTGGCACAGTGACGCAATTCTTAATATGAAATTTAGTGACTGTTATTCAGTCGCCCATTATTCATAATCTTGAATAAAAACATGGTTCTCACAACAATTGAATTGTGTACTCTACCTGTACAAAGTTCTCACAACAATATGAATCAAATCTTGAATAAAACCAGGGTTTTAAATTGTGTAATAATGCATGATAAAGTTATCACATGATGTTTGGTCAAGATTTCCTCTCACAAGAACCAACCTATCTTTTATTCTAAATATATTCTATGAAGTAATTAGTTATCACATGGTTAATCTAAACAAGCAAATAAGATAACCATAAAGGTGTTCCAGTCATGTCACAAGGCTCAGACACAAAAGTCATCCTAAATAAAAATTTTATGACAAACTTGTATATAAAGTGTCCTCACCTTAGAAAAATTTCCAATTCTTTAACATTTTTAAGAATGAATTCTAGACCACGTTTAAACACTTGTAACTTTGTGCCTTCTTATTATCCACATTATATTTGAATCACAGAACATCACAGTCTTGCCATATTCTATGCTTGCAAAAAATGTTCAGTTTGCGTTATGGTTTCTAGTGTAAATTATGACAATCATATTTCTCTTTATATGCTTAATCAAAAAGGCAAAAGATGGTTTGTAAGGAAAAACATATAGCAATGTTTCCAAAGAACCAAAAGCAGGAACTTTGGATAAATATAATCTAACAATTTCTCACATCAAAAAGGCAAATATGAACCCACATCAAAGTATGCACATATCATTGACAATAATCTAACAATTTCTCACATGTTCCATTACATATATTGCCCCTCATATGCATGTTAGAGAATGGATAATAAACAGTAAAAAGAGTTGGTTAGACACGTATAGACAGTAAAATTACTTGTGGAGAGGGTGTTACACGTAGTTACTTCAAAAGAGTTGGAGGAAGACCTCATAAGTGGTGCTGAAAATGATTTACCTTATAAAATCTTCATCTTGTTTTATGAGTTAAATTGCTAATATGAAACTGAACATGGACACCGTGTTTTATACAATGTACATATGGTTATACTATAAGTACTTGTGACATTAATTTGGCTAGTTCCTCGTATTTTTCTCTTCAGAAAAATCATAACCTACACTTTATAAACTGAACATGGACACCGTGTGCTTTAGTTCAACTCGGCTTGTGTAAACTTGTTCAGATAAGTATGTATTAGCTTTGATGAACAAATATGCTATAAAATTGTTTAACTGAATTAATTGGGTTGGCACATGTATATAAATGATCAAATCTTTCAATTCTAGAAGATCACATAAATTTTTTTCAAAAATATTACTTAATTCCTGTCTAGAAAACAAACTTCTAACCAAAAGTATAGGTTAAAATTTACATTGATTTTAATGATGAACACTTTTGAAAGATACAAAGGAAGACCAAGTGTTGTAAAGTAGATCATAAAACATCACGTTGCTCCTTATTTTTCTCAGAGTTAAATGCCAATAACTTCATATGGCATGAGATTGATATAATGCATACTTGCAATCCATGTAGCAGAGCATACTTAGAGGGGAAGCAGGCTTAGTTTTGGTTCGGTGTGCAATTGAAATAGTTAAGCATACATGATAGTGTTGGAGAGTGGTATTCTCAATAATACTAAAATGAAATATTTTGTTCATATATCCTAAAAAAAATCTAGTTTTGGTAACTAAAAATAAGTAAATTGTGGCTGCTGGGATTCGAGCCCAGGTCTCTATGGCCACAACGTAGAATTTTTGCCACTAAACTACAGTCACATCTGATCATACAATGCAAAAATATATAATATATATGTCTATTTATTTAAGCTTTGAAGTTTAACATCAAGAGTAGCTTCTCAGTCCAAGTTTCCTTTGTAAGTTTTAAAATTGCACGTCCAAATGTGAACGGGTCCTTCAACAATACTTTACTAGCTTCTCACATGATATATATATATCAGGTTAGGCGCGATTTAGGAAATATATAGAATCTCATTAGAGCTCTTTCTTGGAAGAGATTTATATATGGTTTTACCTGTCAGATCTGAATCTAGTACATTATATGAACCAAAATGCTCATGGTTCAAATGACTCAGCTCGCGATGAGCTTGTTCATTTTGGGTTCGTGAATTCAACAAGAGTTGACTTGTCAAGCTTTTATAAGCTGAACATAGACACCGTGTGCTTAGTTTAGCTTGTTCAGATAAGTATGTATTAGCTTTCATGAACAAATATGCTATAAAACTATTTAACTGAATTAATTGGGTTGGCACATGTATATAAATGATCAAATCTTTCAATTCTAGAAGATCACATAAAATTAAAAAGAGGAAATTACTTAATCCCCGACTAGAAAATAAATTTCTAACGAAAAGTACAAGTTAAAAGTAACATTAGTTTTAATAAGCAGTTCACGATCAGCTGAATCATCTTGGTAAGTGTTCTCCTCATGTTTGTTGTGGCTCCAACGAGTTATGATTCCTGTTCGGTTTGTTCGACTCGTTTACCAGCTCTAGTGAACGATATTATGGATTCTGTCATTCCATATCTGATTATTTAGATTGGAAATACTTGCACCACACTAGAATGAGTATGTTTACATCCTTATTCACAGGCATGGTCGAATCAAGGAGGAGGAAAGCATCCCTATCAAGTATTTCACCTTCCATCCCTATCAACTTGACATTACCATCCTTATACCACAACTTGCTCTTGCTGGACTCGCTGAGGTGTTTAACATAGTTGCACCGGTTGAGTTCTACTACAAGCAGTTTCCGAGAAGATGATATCAGTTGCCGGCTCTTTCCCGGACGGTGGGATCAAACTACACATCATAGAAACCATTCAACTGGCTGAGTGAGAATCTTGACCATGGAAGACTAGATCTCTTTTACTATCTGATTGCTGTTTGTGGTGTTGTAAACTTTTTATGTTTCCTTGCTTTTGCAGAGTTGTATATGTACAAGGAAACCAATTATAACCAGGCTGAGGCAGCAATGAAGACCATAAATTCTGGTCCTTCATATGCACGAAATTATTCTGTACACAGAAAATTTGATATGCTGTTTAAGATTTAGAATAATTAATATGTGATTTCTTTATTTTGTGGAAGTTGACCACTATCTAATAGTGGTACAGCAACTTGTATCAAACATCTTTGAAAAACTAGGAGCTTAGATGGCCCCACGTGGTCTGATCTTTGAATTGTATCGAGAAACGGAGGCATTCAACAAGGAATACGCGTTCCAATATCGAAGATGAACTAGCACACTTTGAGACCTGAATTATCCATCATACTTGGATACTGCAGAGTATGTCTATGACATCTATCATTGATTTACGGTCAAAGAAGAGGAAAACCATATATCCCAAAATGAGCTTGTAAAAGTGAGTGTGTGTGTGTGTGTGTGTGTGAGAGAGAGAGAGAGAGATTTGAAGACAAGAAATACTTAAGGAACACTATTACTCAAGTATAAACATGGGAATTGATGTGTAAGCAGTCTGTTCAAGAGTTTTTATGGGTGGATGGTAGGTAAGACGGTTCAATATAGGCCCGAACTGGGGAAACTGATGGCTTCCCAGTCAATTAAGCACACCATCAGATACAAAACCAGTTCATCTTCACCCAAAGAATGCTTACGACCAATAAGTTAGCAACTGGAGCTGACACGCAGTCAAGTCTAAATCAATAAAGAATATGTGAAACTAAACTTATAGCAAATCAAGGAGTCCTTTCAATGTCACAGGAGTTTTTAATGGAGCAGCAGCCTCTGTAGTCATCTTCAATTCCATCGAAATCATGTCGATGACGCCAGCCATAGATGGCCTACTCTCACCACTTAGACAATTCTGTATAATCTTTTTAGTAACAGTGATCTCCGACGTCGAGATTTCATTCAGTGATGGATCAATGAGTTCCATCATCTTCTCTTGACTCATTGGCACATTCCTAGCCTGAAAAGATTACATCACTGTGAGATAATAAGGACCATAAAGTAACATTCTTTGGCAAACAGTATGTGCTGAAGTTATCTCCGGTCGGACAATAAATGTAGCTTTTTACGTCAGATTTTCCCCTTAGAAATTTATGTAATCAACTGAACAAAATAAATTGTCTAGGTGATGATTGAAAGCTATAAGGAATACCCATTGATGGAGAACGCTGGTGTCATCTGTAGATGTCATTGTCCTTCCCGAAACAATTTCAGTGATGAGAACCCCAAATGCATAAACATCTTGGGCAGGAGTGTATTTTCCATTCTCTTCAACCTCTTCTTGAGTGAAAGAACGTCTCTGTTCTTTCTCAGCTGCTGCTGGTTCTGAGATTCTTGACATTATTTCTTTCCCTATGCCTCCAATCTGCATGCACTGGAGTCGTCCGTAAAGCTGCATTTCGGTGCTCTCTAGTATACTGTAGGATTTTATATAGCTACACACATCTCCCTTTACACTCGAACACAGAAACATGTAGTCTATAGATACATACGTGCGTACATGCATGCATACTTATACGTACGTGTGTGTACATATACAGACAGACAGACGTTCACTTGCACCCAAATAACCAAGGAAAACATTACTAAGCCTTTTCCCACATTAAATGGGATCAGCTGCATTGATTTTAGATGACCATTGAGCTCAATCTTGAGGCATATTACCATATATATACATATATATATGAGGAGAGAGAGGACCCTCTTTTGTTGCATTTATATACTCATTAGGGAATGATTGCATGTATTGCAATACCACAAACATGAACAGATCAATGCTTCATTTTTGTGACATAAAGAAAAAAAGACTGATTTCTTAGAGAGGACAAGGAAAATCTCCAGTCAATTTGCTTTAGTCCTTGGTCTTGACAGGAGTCCAATTCTACTAATATTTGGCAAAACAGTACAATTAGCATCCATGCACATAATTATTACATTAGCAGCATAATCCTCTGTCAGGAAGACGTTTTGTGAACAAAGATCACCATGAGTTATAGGAGGTTCACAAGAATGAAGATAAGCAAGTCCATGAGCAATACCGCCAATAATTTTCTTCCTCTGTTTCCATGTCAAATTTTCATTGCTACCTGAAATGCACAGATGAAATTTTAGAGAGAAATAAGCTGGAGAAAAATAGTGAATTTTCAAACACAAACCATGTAAATTCTCGTAGAGTGTCCCGTTTGACGCATACTGAAATAGAAGAAGCCTGAAATTAAGAACCAATGTTATGTTTTCGTTTGTATGTAGATTATCATTAGCATAGCGTCTTCTTACTTCTCTGGTTCTGCTTACTTACTGCAATCCTGATTCGTCTGAGTAACCAACAAGATTGACCAAGTTTTGGTGGCGAATGCGTGATAGAAGCTGAATCTGTGCATCATAATTCAAAATTTCCTTATTGGTTGCAGAAAATTAATAACATAAGCAGCAGCACTAAAGATATTTCAGCCAGAATATATCCGTGTAGAGAGAGAGAGAGAGAGAGAGAGAGAGAGAGAGAGAGAGAATTTTAACATCCCTATATTCGATCTGAGTCCACGCATGTGAGGCACTATAATCAAAAGTAAATATTCGATAGCAGAGGAAGATAAGTTTCACCTGGAACCCTGATCTAGCTTGAGCATGCAAACTGTATACACTTTGAGAGTTGGGCCTTTTGATTGCTACTTCTGTACCATCAGGTAAAGTCCCTTTAAATACAGTATTTGTCGATCCATTGCCAATCTTATTGCTGAATTCCTCACTGATGATATAGATCTCTCTTAAAGAAAACTTCCACAGGCGCAAATCTGTAACCAAACACATGAATCATGACAGAAACAGTCCATCAATCTCTGAATCAAATCCTACATTTATGTGACCAACATATAAATGCATGCAAGCTTACTTATTCAAACGGAAATCTGGATAAGAATGTAAATGTTACAAGCATGCATCATTCTGAAAGAAGCTGCAGCCAATCTCCATATCTTGGATCGTTTGCCTATATATGTAACCAAAGATTGTGAAACCAATTAAAACTTTATATTTTCTTTGGAAAATATCAGTATGTGAAACATATACATACTTGAAACAAAAGGATAAACTTGTTAAAATTATCAGGAAATATCATTTTATCATGTTAATATGACAGTTTCAGAAGGCGGACAATTTCAAGACAGAATTTCTTAAAAAGTATTAAGCCTTTCAAAGTTTCTCAACAAAATGAAATCTAATAGAATTTCATATCTTATTTTCATAGTCTAAACCATTAAGAACAATCTGCCCTAATGAGGAAGATCACCTTTCCTTCCAAACAGCCTCAACTTTTTGAGGAAGCCGGTATTAGTCTGAAGGAATTCAGTTACAACAACATGAACAAGAAAGAAAAGAAAGAGCAGCAATGTGAGGAAAGAGGCAATGCCTAAAGCACAAACTGTCCAAGTGCTCACCATTTTGGTCTTTAAGGACAAGGATTGTATGACAGAGATCTTAAATACTGAAACTTTGTATTAAAGAATAAGAAACAATCGGTGGAAAAGCTTGGTTCCAGACAATGAAATTTAAGTAGCAAGATAAGAAGCATGTGAAGTAATGATACCTGTTTCCCATGATAAAAGGCTCTTAATACAACCTTTTAAGTATGCGAAGGGATGAAGTATATTAGGCTGATCACATGGATGATGTGGATGCCGTCAGTACATGTGTTTTATATAATAAGCAACTATCCAGAAGCTTTTGCATTTTTTTTTTGTACAATGGGAAGGCCGAAGACAGACATCACTCCCGGAGAATCAAACTCATGACCTTCAACTTGTGAGCGGAACCTGTAGCGAACTATTGTTCCCCGTGCAATATCTTATATTGTTTGAGTGCTCATGTACATTGGCTGATGAGTGTTGATCAAGTGTAGATGTATTTGGTCTCACCATCCAAGGCCAAGCTCCGTGCATACTTAAGTTGCCTTCTTGACCTTAATGAAGCATTTTCTTGCTTGGGGTTTGATGTGGAGCTTGATTCACTCTTGCTCCGTTGCATTGGATTCGCATTAAACTTTTGAGTATACAGGTTCGAAATTACTTATTTCCTTTAATTGTTTTCGTTGAGGAATACCTTAAATGCACCCTTCTGATGTAGGGTTCTGGAGTTGTACATTGGTAAAAAAATCACTATGGCAGCGCTAGCCCCGACCTGACCTGATTTTTCGTCCCGTAACTTTTGAACGACCCGGACCTGATGTAGGGTGCGGAACCCTCGACCTAGACGTGGATTTTTCTTGTGGGTTCAGGTCAGATGGTCAGGTCGGACCTAAAGTTGCCAAACCCTACCTCAGCCTAGGATATTTTTAGTTCCGCTTGTGATGGACAACCCAGATACATATCAACCCGATCCATTTAATCTCTCCCACTGAAATAGAGATCGAGGTACTTTGGGTACCTTTTGTATTAAAAGGTTTCTTTCTTGTGTTTGTTACAAGGTTCTAGGTGGGTTGGAACTCTGACTTTAGGTAGTGGTCAAACACGTGGGTAGTTCCATGAAACTAATTTTTGATCAAAAACTATTGTTCATGTGAAAGAGTGAGTCACAAGATTTGAACTCAAGCTACAGTTTTCCCCCTCTCTATGTCGACATCCTTCCAACCTGTGGCTGACTCTCCATCTTTTTCTCTCCTTGATTACCCACCCTTCAAGTTACAGTTATTTTTTCTACTAGACAAAACTTTCGATCTCTCTCCCCTCAATTGTCCTTCTCTTCCCTAAGGTCTTCTCACTGTCAAATGATCCAAGGAAGGTTATGGGACAATGCTTTATTAGACAACCCAAGGTTTTTCGTGATTCTTTTTTTTTCCTCTTCTTTTTTTTTCATTTTCATCGTCTTCTTCTCTGCCATGTTTTATGGTTCTAAGTGTTGGGCAGTTAACCATCAACATGTACAAAAGATGTCTATGACAAAAATGAAGATGTTGAGATGGATAAGTGGTCATACAAGAAAATACCGTATACATAATGAGGTTATTAGAAACAAATTAGGAGTGGCACCAATAGAGGATAAAATAAGAGAATATCGTTTAAGATGGTTTGGACATATAGAAAGAAGACCAAAACCTTTAAGAAGGTATGAAAAACTAAATTTGGAAAGTATTAAAAGAGGTAGAAGGCTACAACAAAAGTGTTGAAAAGAAACAATAAAGAATGATCTAGCTTATTGTGAGTTAATTGCTAACATGGCACATGATAGAGCTATGTGGAAACAAAGAATCCATGTAGCCGACCCCGTCTAGTATGGGAAAAGGCTTAGTTGTTGTTGTTGTATCATCTTCTTCTTTCTTTCCACATTTGTTGAAAAGTTTGATTTTTCGTTGTTCTCCTATTCACATTTATTGGAGGGTAAACTTTAATAGGATTGAGTGTTGGGATGAAACCCTCGATCTCAATTAACAGTTCCATAGGCAAATTAAACACGAACTATGATTACGTGGAACCATGATTACAAGAGTATGTGATTCTAGACTTGCAATTCGTACCAAGGTCTTCGAACTCCAAACCAAACACACACACTTGGAGACCTTTCGTATTAAAATGTATGTGAGCAACACGCATTGACAGGCAGACACGCATGTTGAATATTTTACTCATTAAGCAACTTATTTCTAAGCATATAAAAAATATGATGATTAGAAACACCTTTCGGCCAAAAAAATATATAGATGATAATTAGAAAACTATGATATTTATGAATTTAAAATAACACTTGTTGAAAGAAAGGAGCTCTTAAATAATAGATTATCAAAATCAAAGTCGTGCCACGTGCATCAACCTGTTGCTTTTATGATAGTGACACCAAACCAGTTGAGCGTGTCCACTCGATGCTGAGTGGTTTCATTTGCCACAGGAGTGTGTGATCCTAGGTCATAAAGATCATCAGCATGGGCTGCAACATGGTGGGGTTGTTCCTTTATAGAGCTCCTTTTGCCTTACATTCACTTTAAACTTTATAGAGAGCATGCATGTTCGTTGTGTATATGACATCCACTCTTTTAACCTCTTCTTTTGAGTTTTCACAAATGCACGTGCGCACACACACACACATATATATATATAGAGAGAGAGAGAGAGGAGGGGGGGCAAAGAAGTGGCTGAGGAGAGCAAGCCAACCAATCTCTTTATTTGGAGCTTTTGTACTTTATCCTGAAGCTGGTTGGCATATGCATTGATGGTTCATACTTTTCAAGTCAGGCTAGGCTTGTGCTTACACTTTAGAGGAGAAAAAGGTTCTCAGATTGCAGTAGCCTTTATGATCTACTTGTACTTAATTCCTCTTTATAATTTGAGCTTCTCTCTCTCTGTGTGCGCACACACGCACACGAAGTTTTTTGCTAATTGGGAAACGCCTACCACCATGCATGCGTGGTAGAGGGGGTGCGAACAAAGTACTTGGCAGCAGATGTCCCAAACTCGAAACCCCTTTGTGTTGGTTTGACTCCTTAGGTTTGTCAATTGAGGCACATAAACCACCCCGGAACAAGACAGAGGGGAACACTATAGTGTATATGTACAATAATCGATTTACAGAAAATATCAATGAAATATGAATGAATAGAACCTCTGCGATGACTTGCTCACAGGACAACCAATTGCTAACAACGCATATTTTGGGTTAAGCAGAGAAATAGCGCAAGGCACAAGCCACAGGAAAGACAAAGCGGGTTGACATTATTCACAATCAATCCTCTTCAAAGGCTGACAGATATCTAGCACAAGCTGGTAAACTGCAGAATTCTTGCAGGCACAACTAATCATCATAAGTGGAGAGCTTAGCTAGTATGCAATTATAGGAAGGCTTTCTCATGCACCGTCCAAGAAGATACCTCCCATATCAATCGCTCAGTAGCAAACTGATCACTCTGAGGCTTGTTTATACTGGCCTTCCTCATCAAGAGCATTACAAGCAAGCGCGTCGATGTCGGGGAAGGTGACAAAGGCAATAGATAATGGCATCATAGGTAAAGTAGAATTGGCATCAACAAGTACAGGATTGAGAGGGGGGATATCCCCACTTGGGGTGAGCTCCAGTGGCTTCCCATTCAACATCATGGTTTGGCTTCTGAGGCTTCCATCACTTGGAGTCAAATGGAACTCACATCTCCTTAGTCTAGGATGGGAAGCCACCTTTCCCACCCATGACACAACTTTCTTGAGTCCATGAATGAAATTTCCCTTTCTAATGATGTAGATACTGTCCGAACGCAGTGACATTGGCTTCGGTTTCTATCACAATTCTAAATGTTGTGTTGGTGCTCAGGCTTATTAGAAGCATGGTAATTCCAGCCTCTAACATGAACAAAGAGTGAAATGTGCGGTAGTTCATGTTGTGTCACTGGAATTCGATTTTCAGTCCGCTAGAAATTAAATGAACCAAACTTACAATATTCTCTACACAAGGAGCGTGGATAGTAAAAGAAAAACAAGCCATGATCAGGAAGCATGCTTTACCTTATCTTTTGAGCAATGTGTATAGGCTTTCAAATATTTTGACCCCGTTATATTAATGAAAAGAACATGCTGCCCCATCAACCGATGCCACAACAACGCGCAGATGAAAACATGAGGAAATGATAGCGAAAAAATTTTGGTCACTTGCATGAACATGAAATGTCTAAATGAGCAAACCAGATAGAAATTAATACAGGTCATTACCTGTAGTAATCAGGGTTTGGTGCAATGGTTTTAATGTTTAGGAGACTGTAGTTGCTGCCAATCAAAGTCTGTCGGCAATAGACCTTAGTGTCAAACATAGATGAAATACCAAGCTGATCCAAGTACCTGTAAGTGATATATATTCCATCATAAGCACTTGAAATAAACCAGAAATTTTTGTTTAAAATGGCACCCAAGAGCTCTGACAAAGATACTCCATATATACGGGACCATATTTATTGAAGGTTTTCATTAAGTGATAAAATATGGGAATGAGAACATAATATGAAACGTGAGATGGTGCTTTGGTAGCCAAGCGTCAGTGAAAGAAAACCAGAGTGAGCAAGCGAGCAAATGAGTGCGTGTGTGTGCGAGAGAGAGAGAGAGAGAGAGAGAGAGAGAGAGAGAGAGAGACCAAAAACTGTTGACAAAAGTGTCCGAGAAGTTAGGAGCGCCACCACGGAAGACACCTCCAGCCTCTCCAACCCAAGAAGATGCCCATGGACCAATCTTCTGTATACTGTTCTGAAGATTTCTGAATGTATTAGCTACATTGGCAAGATAAACTGGGTCCAACATTTTTTTCATGAGATTAGGATCATCCACTGAATCAAATAACAAAACCAAGTTATTTTGTGTCAGGCCTAAGAAACCTTTAAGTCATGAAAAGATTCAAGAGAAACTATTTCTTACTTGCACCAAGATTATATATGTGATGCGTCAAGACATCGACTACTCCTGGTCCTGATTTTTGCAAAAGCTGTTCATACCATTGTTGGACATAAAAGCCCTCTGGTGCTAGCAATAATGGGCGTGATGAGGAGCTATTGTACACACTATTTAGTAGGGTTTTGAGTTTGATCAGGTCCTGTGCATATCGCTCAGCAGCAACACTTGTAGCTATACCTCTTCCACTGAGTTCATTACCTGATGCATGCAAGATAGTAGGCATCTAATGTTTCCTAACATCAGCAAAATTGGAGGACAATATATCTCTTAGTAAGTACCAAGTTCCCAAGAATCAATTTTGAATCCTTTTGCAATTATGTATTCAACAAACGAACGAGCGTTGCTCAAATCCCAGTCACCAGTCCAAACACTATTTGGACCTTTTGTCCTCCCATACAGAGCATTGAGACCAAATGTGACGGTACCCCTGTCACAAATCAGTTCATCTTTGTTACTATTCTATTGTGCAAAAGATTAAACATCCAAATAAGAGATGGTAGGTTCAGGAATCAACATGAAACCCAAAATTAGAGTTCAATATTATCAGAAATTGTTCTCAAGAATTTTAGGCTACCATCCCACTTGGTGATAGAGAAATGTTGCCACTGTCATAGCCCCAGGACCTCTGAACTCATGATTAGGATGGTTAACATAAAAGCATCCAACTGGCAGTTGTTTGGGAAAAGGCCGAGTTTTTTCTGCCTGGGGAAAGTTAAGTAGAAGCCTTTTCAAAGAGTTGCGTTAGGTCATGACCAATGAGACCAAGATTTCCATCCTCTTGGCCATAGAAAAAAATGAAATGCAAGGATTATGTGTTGCAGCAGGACTGCCAAGCATATCCTGAACTTGAAAATTTATGGTTTTTCATATGAGGTTCAGGATTTTTATGAACCCATGTTGATAACTTAAGGATAGAAACCTCAAAACTCATGCATATTTTGATCATTTACTTTAAAATTACCAAGCTACATACATACCCTGTCTGACTGAAACACTTGTTAACCTCGTCCCACCTATCCATACGCAAACAACCTTTAGTATAACCAAACAAACCTTTGTCATCCTTCTGAAAGAAGCCACCAATCCCTATCCTCATATGATCAAAAGATACAGAAAAGAAGCAAAAAACTTTAGATGTACATATAACATCCAGATTACCATGACCATGCTTAACGTAAATAGTCGATCTTAATCTAGTCTGTGTACTATGTTCCTAGTGGGGATCCAGAAATTCTTGTAGTTTGGGGAGAAAGGGCATGGAACTGTTTAAGGCGGCACAAAATACAACCGTGGGCCTATAGTTTTCTGTTGCTTTTTAGTTTTGGATGGGAAGGTATCCCCACCTCGGCTCAGCTTAGATCTGTCACAGTATGTTCCCAACATTGTCCAATATTATTTTAAAGTCACTGAAGAATGCACTTTTGATTACTTTCAGCTTCATTATGTGGCTTCCAGCTGGGTTTGTCAAACAATATCTTATCAGATTTGCGGAATTGTTTCCCAGTCTTAAAGTCAACTGATCATTTCTCCATAGTGTGCTTTAATAAGCAGATCCACCCTTGTAATTGTTTTCCAAAACAAATGATTTTTTGGAACAACTAATTACAAAATACACATATATAGCTACCAGACAAGGATTTGATAATCTCACGGTCTACATTTGTGGTCCAGCATAACAGACAAACATGAAATGTTGGTCAACATATAATGCTTTCAAGTTAAAGTGTAAAGAATGATTATGGATGTATAGATTGTACTGGTAGTCAATCGACCGTACCCAAGAAGAGTAAAAGTGATTAGGCCATTCTACAAGGAATTTCCCATCTTTTAGTCGAAAAGAAATTTGCTGAATAGCTTATCAAAACAGATGTTTTTTTAATAAATTTGGGAGAATATTTCCCAAAGTTCAAATGATGGGTTTAGTTGGTTGTAGAGAAACAAGAAATGTAATCATCTTTCGCCAAAATATGAGCTTTTTTCTTCCAAAACCAACAACCAAGAGTTTTTGCGCACTAGGTAGGGTCGTCTATATGGTTGCTTTGACATTATGGTGCGTGAACTTTTGTTATATCAGTAGTTATCTCCAAAAAAGTCATATTATGTTTAATAGTTTCATTCCAAGAGCTTTATGGTCTTTCTCTCCTTTTAAAATGATCATTGTCCAACTTCTCACACCTTACTGAAGCTTTATTTGGTTGTCTCTTTATATGACCAAACTATCTTAAAGATCTTCTATCGGTGCTATCCAAACTTTTTCTCTAATAACTTGATTATAGATATGGACTTTCCTTACGTAGCCACTTATCTACCTTCAACACTTTTATTTCCGCCACAAACATCTTTTGAATTTTTTCTTGATTATATTAGTTTAGTTGAGTCAGAAAGATTTATAAAATCTTGGTTTGTAACACATCTGACACAAAAAGTTTTAAACGAGCAATCAAGAATGAAACTGGAATAACATGAGAGCATTGGAAAAACAAAAGAAAACAACCAGACCATAAGAGGGAGTGTCAAGGTTGAGATTCCTCCAATTTAAGAGTACCAATGGACAAAAAGGGCTCAAAAGGCCCTTTCCACGTCTAGCTAACCCTGTTTCAGTTTTATCATAGGCATAACATCATAGAAGCTTCCTAGACCATCTGCCATTAACTGCACAAGCATCTACTTTTCTCTAAACCTATTAACTATTTGTGTTCCCAAACTGTGGGAACACGCTTGGTTCAACAATCATGGATTTGTCCAGCTCATAATTAACTTCCCACCCCATGTATAGAAGCATGGTGGTAGTTATGTCACTTATAGATTAAGTTTGTTCAAAGTGTTATCCGTATTGCATCATATCATATCCTCGATACGATACATGGTACTATATTATATAAGATAGAGTATCGTATTATATCATGTGATACACCTCTAACACACGATACAATAGGTATCGCTGATATGCCCAACGACTTTTATAAAGGTCCATGGCCGAACATAACCCCGTGTTTCTATAGGTTTTTGGCTTTCATTTCCGTCTTCTAGTTATTCCAAGATGACTTCCAGCTAGGGTGCAGCATCTCCAATGGTTTTCAAGAGTCTCCAATGCTACTATCACTACGACAGTGGCAACATCAACAATCTAGTGGTTGTAGTGTAGGTTTTTTTTTCTCTGTATTTAGTGTTTTTTTGTGTTATTTGTTTTTTTATTTTTGAATGATAACATATGAACTTATGAAGTGCATGAATATCCTTTCATTGTATTTGTGAAGTGAGAGACACTCTATTTGAGTGTTTTGGTGGTTTATGAAGTTAAGATTTGGGATTTATGAAGTGATTTTATTTTCAGGTTTATTAAAATTGAAGTGTTAAATTAAGATGGCACGAAGAAGTGTTAGGGACTCTCAATCTCATGATCGACATTAAAAAAGTTAAATAGGGAGGATAATCTATTTGATCCAACAAGTTTGCACAATTTTGATATCTTAGAGGAGTAGATTATGGAAGATAATGAAGTAAATACACTCTTAATGGAAGAAGATATTCAATGGATTAATTTGGAAGAAGCGCAACAATATCATCAAGAGAATGATGATTTTAATTTTGAAGCTGAACGTGGTAATGATCTTAAACAAGAGAAGATGAAGAGTACTTAGTTGATCTTGATTACAATATGTAATTTATTTTTTCAATTATGAAAGTTATACTTTTGTTAAGGATGTACTTCTTAAATGCTTTATACATTAAAAATTGAACAGTGATTGATGAATGTTTACTTAACTTATGAATTATATGAATTGTTTTCAATTACCATGAATTTTTATTTTTTATAATTTTTTAATATTAAAAATGATAGAATGTGATACAATCGATACGTATTGTGGACCAAAACGATACACAATACGATACAATATGAACAACACTGATTCTAATAAACCACCAAATGGATGATAATTAGCATGGGCCACTTCTCAATTTGTAGCAATATGCATCACTTTTCTTGTGTTTGATCAAGAGGTCTCGGTTTTCTTATTAGTTGATCTTTTAGTTTATTCATTCTTATCATAGATATCTCACAATGAGATAATCGAAATAGTTTTTAAGCGACAACTTTGGACTACAAATTTCGAAATCCAATATCAGCTTTCAAGTGAGGTAGCTTTGATCTTCTAAGCTTGTTCAGATCTGCCGTATGTTCAAACAAATGGTGTGGCTGATTACAGAACCCTGGAACCCGAGATTCCTCCTGTAGCTATTTCATAAAACTAGTGGTATCAAGACTGAGGAATGCAATTATGTTAGGTTCACATGGAACTAGGCGGCTAAGTCATGATCAAGAATAGAATTGATCTATTTCCACAGGTGCAGGGGCAGGTAGGGGAGACGAGTGCAGGACAGAGCCATTTAAAATAACATGAGTGCGGGTATATATATATATATGAGAGAGAGAGAGTCAGTTTTCAGAAGTTTTTACTCAACAAGGAAATTTTTATCGGTGAAGATTTCATGAAGTGAATAAGTCACATAGCACTAAACTATTTATATGTTGGAATTGTTGGTAAAAAGATATTCAAAATTAGCGTTGAGTCGGACATAAAAGTATGATTGTCGAACTTTATTGCCAGCACAGGTAAGCACCCTGTAGAAGTGTCCGTATGACATACGAATTGAGGAACGCAAAGAAAACGTTAGTAATTCTACGTTGAAAAGAAAAGGTCTTGGAGAATCGACAGCCAGAATCAAGTCCTTTATGTCTGTTTGTTTGTGTGTGTGTGTGTGAAAGAGAGAGAAGAGGGGGGAGGGGGGGGCGCGGATCAAACCTTTAACAGCCTTGGCAAGAAGAGGGTTGCTCAAATCCAAGACAAAGTATCAAACTCCACGAGTCAAACATTTTCCGGAAAGAAAAAAGAGAAGATGTCGGACATAATGGTGAAAATACAAAATTTTCTTCCACGAAAAAGGAATCCATTCGGTAACAGAAGGGAAGTAGGTTGGTATAATACATTACCTTCAGTTATTCTATTGCATCACGACTGGGGTAAAGATTAAAACATTCGATCATTCAGAAACGTTCTGAAAACTGTTTAGCTTTGGAGAACATATATATATATCCGGAAAGAAGAAAGAGCAGATATTGGACATAATTGTGAAATACACATTTTTCTTACTCGAAAAATGAATCTATTCAGTTACAGAAGGGAAGTAGGATGGATAATACATAACCTTCAGTTATTCTATTGCATCGCGACTGGGATAAAGATCATGCTGATGTGGAAGGAAGGCATAAATATAAGTTTGTTTAGAGATATGTCCGAGTATGGCACAAGACCAAAAGTACAATGAGCACTAAGAGTATACCAACTCTCGTTGGTTCAAGTGGTTTGACACTTCACCCCGTCAGCAAGATATATATATAATATGTGATATTGCTGCAGTTGTGAATTAATGAAAAAATAGTAACAGGAAAATAGAGGAAAGGTATGGGTATAAAGGACTAAAACGAGTTGTCATAAAGAAAGTAACCGGCCATTCAATTTGACTTCAAACGATTCAAGGAACATATATCCATAATATATTTTTGATATCGCTGAAGAAGTGAATTAATGAAAAAATAGTAACAGGAAAATAGAGGAAAGGTGTGGGTTCATGATGACTATATATATTTACATGAAACAGACAGAATTGGAAGGATGTGAGCACCCTGTCGTTGGGCTAGCAGGCCGCTCATGATATAAAATTTCTCAAAAAGTATATTAATATGAAACGTTGGTAGTTTGGAACCACCGATTCTGGTTTTGGGATGGTTTCTAAAAGTCATGAACCGTAACTGGTTTGGACAATTCTAGTTACCAGTTGTTCCATGATCAGTTCGGTTTCGGTTCCAAACTGGCTATGTGTGTGTAATGTGATATTATTGAAGAGGGGAATTAATGCAAAAATAACAAGAGGAAAATTATAGAAAATGGATGGGTTGTTAGGGAATGGTTTGAATGTGATACCATAGAAGCTGGGCTTGTTTCTTTTGGGGGTACATTATTAAAGATGAGAATTCATTGGTACAAATTCAAGCTTTTGCGACAAATAGCCCAACTATTTTGAAAGTTATAACCCTCAAAATATATCGGTAATGGTTGAAAAACTTTTTTGGCGGTCGTACACTTCAATTTTTGAGGTTTAAAACCATTAAAAATGTTTTATTTTTTCTAGTGTTTTTTTTGTTATTTCTGGCAGTTCCCAACCGCCAGAAATAATTTTATAAACAGAACGAATAAATCCTAATCTTGAATCCTCTGTCTCTCTCTTGATCCATTCCTTCCATAATTTCTTCCTTCTTCCTTCCATATTGCTTTTCCTTCTTGTTGAAGATGGGTGTGATGATCATAACCATCAGATGATATAATAGTAATAAGAAATTCTTTGCTATTAATCTTAAGAACCCATCGGAAGGGTTATCATTTTATATTAGCATATTCATGTAAATGTGAATCCCGTGTAATCCATTTGGATTTTTATTGTAATATACTTGTATATTGATGTGTGTATGTATTTATCTATGCATATAACAAATGAACTCTAACATATAGTATGCCTAAGCTAGGTGTATAATAGGGAGGCTAAAGCTAGGTACATGCATTGGGTATCAAACTCATGACCTTTGACTTGGGAGTCGACCTGCCAGTTAGGTGAGAAATTACTCACTTTTTAGATGCATATATGATTTTTTGTTACAGTATACCTAAGCTATTGCTTGTTGCACTTATATGATTTTGATTAAAAAGTGAAACTAGTTTAGCATAACCCTTGTGGTCCATGAAACATTAGAAGCCACAATTTCATATCAGTCATTGTGAAATTCTTGTTTTTTTCAATTGTTAGATCGTATTCTTGCTTTTGTTAGAGATCTCGTCATCTTGACCTTTTTTTTTTTTTATTTCTGTCATATGCTTCTAGGAAAGGATGCAATACTTAGTCCCAATAAAGTACACTAGAGATCACATTTTCATCATACATCTTGACCTTTCCTTTTAGATTTTTATCATGTGCTACTAGGAAAGATTTTAACACTTAGTCTCAATAGCATTTCTAATTAATTTTGTTTGGTGGTTTGAATCCCATTACTGGTGAATTTACATGTGCGAATTGAACCATAAAATATTGTGATTTTCTAATTTTATATTTATATACTTGAGTATGTTTTAATATATGATGTTCTTAGAGAAAATATGGAGAGAGATTATATAGCCTACAGAAGTTAGATCTACAAGCCTAAGAATCGTAATGATTCTTTGTAAGATAATGAATATAGAGTTTGTCTTCTTGCATTTATAGAATATGTGTTTATGTTGGATTAAGAAAGGAATAAGAGAAAGATTTATTGTCCATGTTGAAAGTGTGACAATAGACCACTTCTTGACAAGGAAGTGGTGAAGTTGCATCTTATACAAGATGGATTTACGACAAACTGGTGAGTTACTACAACAAAGTATTATACCTAGACGTGACATAGGTGATATGACAAACATAGTGTAAGATGCTTATGGCCCCTCAATACCAAAGATTTAAGGTAAAAATAATGAATCTATGAGGAATATTAAAAAGATGATGAGAAATACAAGCAAACCATTATGGCAAGAATGTCAAAAATACATATTATTATCTTTTGTCGTGCACCTATTTTGAATTAAATGTATGCATAAGTTGTCGAACAAGTACATCAATAGCCTCTTAAAGATGTTTGGAGATATTGCTTCAACAGATAATCTGATACCAAAATCTTGGTATGATGTGAAGGAGTTATTAGCTGATTTGGGTATGGACTACATCAAATAGTGTGTCGTAATGACTCTGTTCTTCATAGAGACGACCTTGAACATGCAAACAAGCATCCTAATCCATAATATAATCTTTCAAGATGGAGATCTACAGAGGGGACAACACAAAAAAAGAATATTCTCTATAAAAGAATAAAGCACTTTCCATTGATATCAAGGCTACAATGGTTGTTCATGTCAAATAAGGCAGCAGAAGATATGGTTTGGCATGTTACAAGTAGAAGAGATACTTTATGCTAAATGAATCATCTTCAAGATTCATAAGCATGAAGACATTTTTAATGAGGTGCATACTTCTTTTTCTTTTGAACCACATAATGTACAACTTGGGCCTCTAGTGATGGATTTAATTCATACAAGATTTCATCTAGTAACCATAGTTGTTTGTCAATTCTATTAATTCCTTATAACTTGCCTTCATGGTTGGCTTGAAGCAACCATTTTTCATAATGATTTTTCTTATAGGTAGGACAAAATCACCTACTCACAATATTAATGTTTATTTACAATCATTAATTGATGAGCTTTTAATTCTTTTAAAGGATGGAATCATCACATTTATGCATATAAGAAAGAGGTGTTTCGACTTCATGCATTAATATTGTGGACTATCAATGATTTTACTGCATATTCAATATTATCGGGTTGAAAAAGTAAAGGATTTACAACTTATCCTAAGTGTCGTACTCACATACATTAAGTCTTCATTTGCCATATAGTAGAATATATATATGGGTCATCAAAGGTTTTTACCTATGCATCATAGATGGAGATTTGATACAACAATATTTAATGAAAGAATAGAAGATGATGAGACTTCAATTCCTTTGAGCGGTGAAGATGTATTACAACAATAAAAAGGTTATGAAAACATTGTATTTGGCAAAGGCTCACAAGGAGATCGTGATAACATTGCAATTGTATGGAAGAACAAAAGCATCATCTATGATCTTCCATATTGGAATACATTAAAGGTGCGTCATAATCTTGATGTTATGCATATTGAAAAAATATATATGTGATAAAATCTTGTCATTTCTCATAAAAAATGATGAGAAAACAATTGATAGCATCAAGTCACATATGGACGTAGAGAAACTGAGATTAATACATGTTTTGCATGGAAAAGAATGTGCAGTTGAAACTAATATGATCTTCCCACATGCGGTATACAAACTAACCAAAGATGAGAAAGAGAAATTATCTTCTACATTGTAAAGCATCAAGATACTTGATAGAATGTCTTCAGATATATCTCAAAAAGTACAAGTTCATGAGCATAAAATTGTGGGTTTGAAAAGACATGATTGTCATGTGTTGATGCAATATCTCTTACCAATAGTGATGCGAGGTATTGTTCCTAAAGATGTAGCTATCGCCTTTAATGAGTTGTGCATGAAGACTATCGATATTGAAAGGATAAAATCATTGGAGAAAGCAACTTCAAAGATTCTTTGCAAATTGGAGATGATCTTACCTTCTTCACTTTTTGATATTATAGTACACCTAGCCATTTATTTTTCCTAAAAAAGCATGACTTGTTAGAGTTGTATGATATCAACGGATGTATTCAATTGAGATATATTTGTTTACAATAAAGAATTGTGTACATAATAAAATAGACCAGAAGGATCCATTGTTGAAGCTTGTTTGTTAAAGAAGTAACAAACTTTTGTTCGAAATATCTAAATGATGATATTATGACAAGAATCAACAAGCCAGTGTGGTTTGAAAATAGTCCAATTGGTAAATCTATGCTTATATCTTTATGTACCAATGATATGAAAGAGTTACTCCGATTTATTTTATTCGACACACCAAGCATTGAATCTTTGAAATAGTATCTTAAACTTGATTGAGTAAAACTAATTATCATTTTCCTTTGCAACGTATACATAAACATTTTGAATGAGAAATATCAAAGCAGGACTGATAATTTTATATAGAAAAAACATGAGGAAATTGTTGATTGATTAGATGATTATGTAAGTATATCCCATGTTAATATATTCTAGTATTTATATGATATATTATATGTCTGTAGTGACATAAATTTGTGAATGTGCTTAGGTGGGTAAAAATATCGATCTACTAATTGAAGTATGCAATATTAACATAGGCCATTTACCTTCAAATATTCAATGATATGATTCATTCTCCTATATTGGTTACAAGTTTGATTGTCGAGCATTGCAAAGAGTATACACCACTTAGAATAGCAATATTGTCACAATTGGTGGAAGGACATGAATTATTTATGAATTTTTACATGACATTATTAAAGTCCAATTTGTAGGCATAGAGCAACCTATTTTTTGTTTAAGTGTATTTGGTATGACAAGGATAGAAGATGGTATATGGATGAATTTAAGTGACCTCACTACGTACTTCTTTGCGATCATATCATGAGGAACCATATACATTTTCAAGATAAGCATTATAAGTATGGTATGCAAATGACTAAAGTAGAGGAGATTGAGATGTTGCTTGTCATTGGAAACCAAGAGATACATATGAAATGCCAACTAAAGATTCAATAAGGGATATATTTTCTATTATTGATATACAAATTGATGATAGTAGTAGCATTCATTGTATTTGAGATGATGCAAATATATAAACACATGTTTCAAAGCAATGGGTAAAAGAGTTAACCGAAACTAGAAGTAAAAAGATCAGTGAAATTGATATGTTATTAGTAAATATATAGATTGTAATATTGAATTCCTTATGATTGTCTTTTATTTCATTAAGTTTATAACATTGCATGTTTTGTTTATTTCTACTTCTTATTAACAAGTCTGACATGCCTAATTGTTTTATAGTGACAAGATATCGCTACTACATCGATGAGGTGGAAGAAGCGAACAAGATAAGGGTAGCAATAATAGATATCATTATGAAAATGACGATGAGAGTATACTAGTGTATTATTTATTTTTAACCATATTATATTTTTCATTATGAAACTAAAATACCACATTAATAGGTATTGATAAAAGAGACTTAGGCCATAATAAGAAATGAAAAGAGACCAATAATATAGAGGAAGAAGTTGTTGTAAATTAAGAAATAAGAGCACAACAACGAAAAGAATCACAACAAGAAGTAGCTTCAACATCTTCTGTAAAATAAGGAAGGCGTAAGACTATTTTACGTCATTGCATGACTCGAGATGGGGAGGTGTGAACGATGGAGGTATCAAACTTCAAAGCAATGGGTGTTAATGGTTTGAAGTTAGACCATGCTCTTGGATGCTACTCAAAGTACGTTAATTATTTTCCTCTATATGGGACTTAGCGGGACGGTAATACTGAACAAGTCTTCGACACTATTTGGGAGGACATAACAGTAATGTTAGTCATTTAGTATAATTACATTTATATTTTAAGGAACTTTATATCTTACTATATATTTAATTTTTTTGGTAGAAAAATTCACGTTTGAGCATTCAGAAAATCATGAACCTATTCCAACTTATTTGACGAAGAAAAGTTGTAAGAAGACGTTCAAAAAGCTTTAAAGGACTATCGAAATTTAAGTAAGGAAGAGATACTTTACGCCTCACTTCAATGCAAATAAGCCTATTCCTTAAGAGAGTCTTATAATTGAGGTCTCAACCTCTATATGCTAGAGATGTTATGAGTTTTGGTCAAGCGAAATAAAGGTAAGGGAGGCAGAAGATAGCCTCAAAAGTGATCATTCATTATTTCATATGTTTGAAACTGTATGTAATCTTTTGTATATGTGACATTTGAGATAATGATCTATACAAGAAGAATTATTTATTTTATTGCTTCAAATTTGTAATAGTGATTGTTTCGAGAATATTGCTTCACATACCTTTAAAATTTTCTATTATATGTTTGATAATGGTGGCTACTAATCATATCTTTAAGTATGTATCATGTTTTATTTTGTATTGTAAGAATGTTAAAAGAGATGATTGAATAAATGTTAGAAGAGATGATCATATGTGACCTTCTAAACTAGCTTTATAATAAACTATAGATGTTGATCTTGGTTATATTTGATCGATTTCTTTTTATTTATTACTCGTTTTAGATGTTTATAATACTGGATATTGGTTTTGGATATATTTAGCCCCTATAGCATGTATTTACTCGGTTTAAAAGTGTGTAACATTGGACATTAAATTTGGTTTATTTGGCCCATATGACATTTATGTATTCATTCTAAATGTTTGTAAATTGGACATTAATCTTCGTAGATATATATAAATATGTAAGATAATTTATATTTTGATAACATCAAATTGTATATTATGTGTTTGTGATGAGATTCTATTCCAAAATCTATGTGAAAAATTGAATAATTATGGAAAAAGTATTTTTGACATAATATAAGTATATTATTTTCAGCAGTTTTCTATAAGGCATTATGGCATTCAGACTGTCGATAAAAGGGATTCCAAAAATTCTTTTTCAATGATTTTTTGGTATATTTGTGATGGTAAGAGGCATCAAAATGGATCATTTCCGGCGGTTTCAATCTAATTGACTATTTTCGGCCGTTGTATGGGTACTTTTGAGGGTTGTTTAGATTTTCTTCGACGCGCTTTTTCTGTTGAACTTTTTTCCGGGGGTTTAGCTTTTTCGACGGTCCAACCATCACAAATGACTTTTTTCGACAGTTTAAACTACCAAAAATGTAGTTTTCGGCACCACCAGATATACCCTTTTGTAACGGTGATTGATGCACAATAAAATCATAAAATAGTAGCAAGGTATGGGTAAAGTAACATATATTACCGAATCAACATCACTTCGTAACATATACATGCAAAATGTTTGATTAAATAAGAGAGAGACGATTGTCGGCATGTGAACTAGGAACTGCTGGGTCCTATCTTCTAAGTTGGGTACTGATTCCAGTTCTTGGTTGGTTTTCTCGGTGCTGGTTACAGTCGGTTCCGATGTCGTTTTTGTTTCAGTTTAGTCCAAGCTAGAGAAGTCTACCCTATACTGAAGAAATATTTCTATTTCTCTTTTTATTTTTAATTACAATGACGTATTAATTTGATTTGAATGATAAAAAAATAGTTTTTGTATGATGTAATACAATAATAGTTCTACAGTACGATGCTTACAGATGACGCAATTTCATAAACACAGGTAAAAATGAGAGAATGATATAATTTATATCAATTCAGGTACCAATAAATACTATCATTGACTTCTTTTAAGATTCGTTGCTTCTTCCTTTAAAATAGATTCTCATAGGAGGAAAACTTTTTCGGTGGTACTCTGTCCAATTTTAACAGTTAAGAAAACAAGATGCAGATTAGAATGTGAAATGGAAAGAAAAGACTTTTCCACAAGATTAACTGCCGCATGAGCCTTGTCAACCAGTTCAAAATATTCTCCAAACTTGATTAAACTCGTCAAAGTAACGCCATAAAATGAACCAAGCTACTCATCACTCGGACCAATTCATCGGATACGAAGCTCTTTTTTGTTTATGGATTGCAAGTTAGATCGATGAATTTTTATATCATAAGGAATGACTTGTTTTATATCTTTATAAGACATGCAAGTTAGATCGATAATAGTTTTTGTTTTTTGTTTAAATAACAAACATTTTACGTTAAAAAGGTAGAATGACTTGTTTTATAACATAGTGAATGACTTATTTTGTAAGATTTATTATAAGCACCTTAAATAAAATAAATTACCTTACAATAAAAAAAAGGAATGAATGTCAATGCTATTTTACTTGGTAGCATTCTCTTGTGTATTGTATAGGCTTCTTTTCTTTAGTTAAAGCTTGCATTAGGCCAAGCCTGACCATACGTGCGTGCCCGAGTATTGAATTGAGGACCGTCCCTTGAAGGTTCTATCGAGCGAACCCCTTAGCGACGCCCACTGCCGCTCATCGTGGCAAATGCTTAAATAACAATTGCATCGGTAGAAAATAGATCCGGTAAGAGTTCAGTTCAACATCTTGTTTGGTGAAAATCAATAAAATATGACAGTGAAACGCCAGTTGACACGTGATACGTCTGGTCAGTGGGACACACCACGGGAAAGAGGTATGGCAGGGCATTGACATCATTGGAGGGATGGCAATATTGGCCAGACCCGATTCGATTCGTGGGGTATTACCCAGTTTGATTCGGTTTAAGCCCGAGAAATACCCAAATATGTCTTTGATTTTGCAAGGTGGAGGTACTGGACAAATACTCGATTCAACCTACACCAACAGAACAAACTCTTTATATATATATTAACATCCTTAAATACTAACAAATTCAAATAAATCTTAACCATTTATTTTTTATGATTAAAGAGTTACCGGTAACCCAAATAAATCGGATAAGGAGGCATCTAAAAGGCAAACCTCAAGTCCCGAGGCTGAATGTGAAAAGTGTAGGGATAATGATTAAGGAGGCGGAGGGAGGTAAAACGCTGAATATCCTATCAAAGACCTACAAACAATGGATTAAACTTTGGAAGTCAACACTAATAACGAGTTTTATAGAGAAAATCACATGTCAAACTGTTGGGGCAGTCCCTTTTCCGAAAACATCTGAGATCTCCGGTGTTCTGTTATAGCACAGCAGAAGCCGACTGTCTCTTGGTTATGGATGTTGGAGCAGTCCCTTTGTCAAAGCCGTCTGAGATCTCTGGTGTTCGGTTATAGCGCAGCGGAAGCCGACTGTCTCTTGGTTCTGCTTCCTGTGCTTTTCCTTGCTTTCTGTAACTCGTGTAATTTAGAATGTAAAAGGAACAAAGTAGGGTGTGTAATGTTTTTAGGTTACTGCAGAGGATTTCTTCAGAAGACTGTAAGTGTTTATCTCGTATTATCTACTTTCTATACGATTTTTTATATTTATACATGGCTTTTTCATCTTCCGAGTTTTCCTCTCTTAGCTTTCCTTTTTAACAACCATTTTTTGCTTTATTCGGGGGATGTGTGTGAACTTTTCAAAAACAGAAAAACGGTTTTTATGAACACTTGATTTTCGAAATAATACGATCTCATAAAATCTAGAAAGAGGGCCCTTCTTTTCGCATTTCATGGTCGTTAGTAATGGGGCCGATAGTGGCCATCCACTACTTATATCTCCCACTTGGCCACTAGATCCAATCTATTGATACATTGTTTTTCCTCCCACTACTTTGGGGTTTACCAAGTTATATCATTTTTCCTTGTTGCAACTAAATTGTAACTTACATCCGTTATGCGATT
The DNA here is from genome assembly GCA_036023115.1 of Brasenia schreberi. NCBI lineage: Eukaryota > Viridiplantae > Streptophyta > Magnoliopsida > Nymphaeales > Cabombaceae > Brasenia > Brasenia schreberi. The sequence continues at coordinate 31,302,886 of JAYKKT010000091.1, forward strand.
TTTCCATAAGCAATGTATTTTTCTAGCATAAATCACAACAAAATGTATTCTCTACACTTATACACTAGGCATATCTTAACTCTATATGGGTTACATGTTTAGTAAACAATTCTTCTAAGATGCCTTTTGTTAAGGGGTCAGCAAACATATCAATAATTGGCATATAACATATAATTATTTCATTTCTTTTGAGCATATCATGAACGTAGTGATATTTAACCATTATATGCTTGTTTCGTGAGTTATCAGCTCTACTCTTAATAAGAGTAATTACTGTATTGTTGTCACAATATATAACAACCGACTCATTGGCTATATCTAACTTCAAATCACGTATGAAGCGGCTAATCCAAATGGCACTAGTAGCAGTCATACTGCAAGCAACATACTCAGCCACTTGTGTATGCAGTGCTATACAACCTTGTTTCTTGCATACCCAAGAAACTACACCACTTCCAAATAAAAATATTTATCTTGAGATTAATTTGTTGTCATCTTTGCTCTCGACAAAGTAAGGATTTGAGTATTCTATCACTTTCAGTTCACCTGCTTGAAAACAAAGTTTCAAGTCTATTGTTCCTTTAAGATATCTTAAAATCTTTTTCATAGTTATCCAATGTTGTCATCAACAATTACTTTGATATCTACTCACAAGACTAACAGTAAAGCTGATATCAGGTCTTGTGTACAACATAGCATGCATCAAGCTGCCTACAGCCAGTGCATAAGGAACATTAGGTTTATCTTCTCCTTCACTGAGACAATCAGCCTTACTCAATTTAACCCCTTTCGCAATAGGTATAGATGCAGACTTACAATCACCAATTTTAAACTTCTTAAGGATATAATTAATATATCTCTTCTGACTTAGGCATAAGAGTTTATCTTGAGAAATCTTTATACCTAGGATATAGGATGCTTCCCCCATGTCCTTCATTTTGAACCTTGAGTTTAACTATGACTTGATTTTGATAATCATCTCATTGTCATTCTCAATCAATAATATGTCATTTACATATAAAGATAAAATGACAAAGTGGCTCTCACTGTTCCATACATATACACAGTGATTAAGTTCATTAGCCACAAACTCAAGTTTAACTATGGCATTTTGAAAAGTCAAATATCATTGGCGAGGTGACTGTTTAAGGCCATATAGGGATTTTCTCAACCTATATACTTTATCTTCTTCACCTACAACTATATATCTTTCGGGTTGCAGCATATATATGATTTTCATCTAAATCTTCATTTAGAAAAGCAGTCTTTACATCTAACTGATGTAAATATAAATCATAATATGCTAATATCACTAGGATTATTCTGATTGATACAAATTTCACAACAGAAAAATATGTCTCAACATAATCTATCCCCTCTTTCTATGAAAAACCATTTGCAACTAACCTCGCTTTAAACTTGTTGATTGAACCATCAACCTTATACTTCTTTTTGAGAACTCATTTGCAACCTATGACTTTGCTTTCTCTTGACAAATCAGTTAACTCGCAGACTTGGTTTTTCTCAATGGATTCAATTTCTTTATCTATGATTTTTTCTTAATCTGACAATTTAGATAAGTCAATAGCCTACTGATATGTTAAGTTATCAGTCAACTCATCTAAATCTATCGAATTACACACTTCCTCTGCAAGGTAAGTATGATAATCCTTAAAGTAGGACAGTGTGAACTTGGGTCTTTTGTGTTCACTTAAAGATTCAGTTTGTTCAAGAAGTTTATCAATAGGTTCAAATGATGATTGATCAAGACCTATTAGATTATCAACATACTCATAATCATTCTCAAGGATGTCATTCTTAGTGTATTCTAAGAATTTTCCATCCCTACTTTCTATCTGTCCATGGTCCTTATTATAAAATTGATATCCTTTAGATCCTTTAGGATATTCTATGAATATACATATTAAGGACCTACTATCCAGTTTGTCTCTAGATTGATCAAGGATCTTCACATGAGAGATAGATCCTCACCTCTTGAGATGATCTAGATTTGGTTTTCTTACAAACCACATCTTATATGGTGTAGAGAATACAATTTTACATGAAACTCTATTGAGTATATACACGATTGTATTTATCGCTTCTCTCCAAAATATCCTTAGGATAGAATCATCTATTAACATAGATCTTGTCATGTTCTATAGAGTCCTGTTGTATCTCTATTACATCATTCTATTGAGGTGTTCTAGGCATTATATTTTGCTTTGCAATACCAAAGTCTTTGCAGAATTTCAAAAACTTTGCAAAAGTATATTCTCCACCTTTATCTGATTTCAAGACTTTGATTGTATGCCCCAATTGGTTCTCTATTTCCTGCTTATATTCTTTGAACGCTTCAAGTGCATTAAATTATGTGTTAAGAGATATATATAAGTATATCTCGAGTAATCATCGATAAAGATTATGAAATAAACTTTTTCTCGATATGTTCTTACTCTAAACGGTTCAAATAAATCGGTGTGAATAATCTCTAACAAGGTTGTTACCCTAGTTATATCTTTGAGAAAAAAATTTCTAGTTATTTTCCCTTGTATGCAGGCTTCACGCTTATTAAAAGTGTTCTAATAAAAATTGAGCAATAAGTTAGAGTTGATTATTTTTTTCAATTTCTTTAGACTTATATGACTAAATCTTTTATGCCATACATTCACATCAATCGCATAGGCACTCTCAATATAAATAGAAGAAAAACTTTCATTTTTATTAATGTTGAGTTAACCCATGCTCAACATCAAACAAACCAGAAAATATTATCCTACCATGCTTTACTAAAATGAATTTTCAAGGACAAACCTAATCTCAAACCCTTTCTTTACTAAGGTAGGGACCAATACAAGATTGTGCCTAATAAAGAGTACAATTAATACATCAGAAAGTACAATTGGTATGCATTGTACAAAAAATCATAAACAACCCAATCCCAAAAACATTAGAAAATGTATTGTTTTCCATGTATACTTGATGCTCACCAAGCTGGTACTCCTTGAGATCCATCGCTCCCTCTTTACTCTTTGATATATGCTGGATCGCTCCAGAGTCGATCCACCAACCAATCACCAGGCGAGTCCATATAGAGACACTCAGAAATCACACAAATTATGTCATGCTTCTCCATTGTGCCACGTCGTTGATTGTTACCTCCATTGGTCTTCTTGTTGCGGTAGTCTATTTTGTAGTGCTCCATCTTGCTAGAGTTGAAGCATTTTACTCGAAAAGCGGACTCCTACGATTTCTTAAAATTTTGACTGTTCTGCTTTTTATTCTTACCAAATTTCTTATTTGATTTTCTTTTCTCTCATTATTCTTGGAGCTAGATCCTAGATTATCTTGAGCAACTAGCAATTTTTCTCTTTTATTTTTTTTATATGTTCTTCCTCGATTGGTAGTTTCAATGGGAGTTTAGAAGGGTAAATTAGGTCCAAGTCTTAGAGTTATGGTTACCATATTCGAAGAAAGGGGGAGATTGTTTAGAATCGTGAATATTTGTATCAGTTTAGAAATGACTAACTTTCTATAGCTAGATCTCTAGCCATTACTAACATTTGGTTAACATGTTCAATAATGTTGTCATCTTCTTTCATTTTGTAAGAGTTATACTTCGGAAGGTGTAGTTATACATGCAACTTAGTTGTAGTATCATATTTAGTGGTTAAGGAATCAAATAACTCTTTAGCAGTTTCAAACTCCTCAAAAACTCTAATCAAATCATTTTCCATGTAAGTCAACATTATTGTCCTAGCTATTGTGTTATCTTTTAGAAATGTCTTATATCTCTCTTTTTCCTCATATGTTGCAACAAGTATAGGAGGTAAAATTGTTTCCTTCAGTACATAGTCAACTCATTCTGAAGTTAAGGCCAGTGGTATTCTTCTTTTTAAGGTTTAAAAATTTAGGTCATTTAACTTTTCAGTCTTTGTAAATTCAGACACGTAAATTTTGGAAGTCATTTTTAAAACTTTTTTGCAGAGACAATAAGTAGAGAGACTAGATATTTTATGATAGAAAATATAGAACATGCATAAGATCGATTTACATAAGACATTTCATAAAGAACCAAAAAGTTGAGGCACCTAAATGCAATATCCACAAGTTCAAGGTACGAAACAATAAATATTTCATGAGTTTGTACTATAGTTTATCTAATATGTAGGTACCATTCTGGAAAAATTGTAAAAATTGGGAGTAACTATTTTGAGGCACTCTTCTATAGTTTATTTAACCTTCAGGTACTAATTTGGAAATACAATTAAATCCAGGATTGAATTTGAAAAATTATTGTTTAGGGCATTTCTCAAAAGTACAAGGGTAATCTTATACTTTTTCAGGGTGGTATAACAAATATTTCATAAAACTGACAAGGCTATATCCATAAAAACACCCAAAATCCAGATTTTGTAATTTCTTTAAATGACTAGTGACAAATAAGTAAAACTAAACCCTGTTATTTTGTAGTTTTACAGACTATCAGAGGGTAGAAAAGACTTTTTATATTAATAAGAGTACAATTGTTTTTTCACCTCAAAATATCTAAATATTTCAATAATTTTGCCCTTTGAAATTTTGTAATTTTCATTTTTGTAAAGGGCAAAATTGATTTTTCACAGGCAAAATCGTTACCCTGGGTGATTTTTTGCCCACGATTTTGCAAAACCATAGTTTTTGCGGGTTTAAGTATAGGAGAGAGAGAGTGTGAGAGAGCGAGAGGAAGAGAAATTGAGGAAAAGAAGAGGAGCGGCCCTACCGTCGCCTATGGTTTGTGGTCGTTGCTCTTCCAAGTCTTCATCTCCAACCAACTAGGATCTGCATCAGGCTATCTTCGACTCTATTTTAAGCCATTTGAGCTCTGCCTCATGCCATCTTCGGCTTTTGCCTTAGGCCATCTTGGGTTTTCGCCTCTGGCCTCTTTCTCTTTGCCTTAGGTAGTCTGGTTTCATTTTTGAATGAGAGAAAACAGGAAGAGAAAATAAAGAGGAGGCCGCCAGCGGTTCTTTTTCGCTTGACTGACCTTTTCTTTTTCCTCTTGCTCTTTGCTGTGTTCAAGCTATGCCTTTGATTTTCAAGGCTTTGACCTACCTAAGGCCACCTTCAGAGGATGACTTCCAATCGTCCAAACTTCCTTTTTCTCTTTTCATCTCTTTCCCTTTCCTCTCTTTTTTTTATTTATAAAAAACCACTTATGCTGAAAAACATTTTTCGGCTTCTCTTACTAATACAATTTTTTTTTATTTGCAAAATTAGAATACCTTTTTAGAGTTTGCCGCAAATCTTGAACAGGCTCTGATACTAGATGTTGGTGCAATCCCTTTTCTGAAGTCGTCTAAGATTTTCGGTGTTCGATTATAGTGCAACAGAAGTCGTGTAATGTTTCTATGTTACCTGCACAGGGTTTTCTCAAAAGACTGTAAGTGTTTATCTCATACTATCTACTTTCTGTATGATTTTTTGTATTTATACATGGCTTTTCCATTTTTTGAGTTTTTCTCTCTGTGCTTTCCTTTTTAACAGACATTTTTTCCTTTATCCAGGAGATGCGTGTGAAGTTTTCAAAACCGGAAAAACAGTTTTTATGAACGTTTGATTTTTGAAATAATACGATCTCATGAAATCTGAGAAGAGGGCCCTTCTTCCCGCATTTCATGGTCGTTATTAGTAATGGGACTGATTCGGTTCAACATCCACTACTTACACAAACTTGAAATGTTATGCAAGTAAGATCAGGGTAAGAACGAACGGTTCAACATCACACATGGTAATTTCTAAAGGAACAATATCACACAGGCAGTATTCGAGCTAAGATAAGACAACGCATTGGATAATATGGTTTCTCGGAGAGATTTTATCATACCTATTAACCTATTTTATTGGGAGACATCAACCACATCAAAAAAACTCTCAAGGAAATCAATACTACCCGCATCGTTCTCATCCCTAAGAGATTGGATGCTCTTGAATTTGTAGATTTCCACCTGATAAGTTTATACAATTTCCTATACAAGATCATTATTAAGACAATGATCAGATACCTCATATATGAAGATCAAAAGGTATTTTTGAAGGGTAGACACATTCATGAAAGTATCTTCATAATGCATGAGATGGTGGACATCATGTATCATACTAAAAAAGTATCGGTGTTTTTCAAGACGGATCTCATGAAAGCCTGTCATAGAGTTGATTGGAGATTCATAAGAAAATCACTAAGATTTTTTGGCTTCGCAAGAGGGTTGGATCAAACTTGTTATGGAATGTGTAACGACAACGAGTTTTGCAATCTTAATCCATGGACAAGCTGGCAATATATTCCATGGATCCTAAGGTATTTCTAATCATAACGGAAATGTTAAGGTGACCCACTCTCACCCTAGCTATTTCTAATCATAATGGAAATGCTATCATGGAGGCTTCACAAAGCACAAAAAGAAAGTTGATTGTCCCAATGTCCATTAAATCATTTCAATGACAACTTCTATGCAAATGGCATTATTCTTTCTACGAGACAAGAAAGCTTCTATTTATCATTTCCTTGAGATCGTAGAGAAATTTGAAGGAGCATTCAAGCTTAAAGTCATCAAAGAGAAATAGTTGATGATCTCTTTTGCAATGAGCTGCGAATGAGTTCATTGAGTCATAACTTTATGTAGTTGCCAAATGGAATGGCTTGTACCTTCGGGTTCTAATATTTAAGAGCAAACTCACGGGAAGCATGTGTTTACCAATCGTCAACAAAATCACGAAAAACTAGAAAGGTGGTGTTGCCAAGTCCTCTAGTAATTAAAATTATCCTGATTAAAGCAACCCTGTCTTCTATCCCATATTGGATGATGGCTTTTCGACTCCTTCAAGGCACTATTAAGAAAATTAAAATCGTCTTAAAGCAATTCCTATGGGTGGGTATAGAAGTTCAAAGAGTATTCATCTATTGAAATGGGATCAAGTCTGTAAACCACGTGAAGGAGGCTTAGGACTTTTCTAGATTGGCAACTTTAATTATTGCTATCTCAGAATGTATGTCAGTTGGTGTCCAAGCACATGGTGTTAGCTTGTCAATGCAAAGTACCTCAACTTGAACTCTATTTGGTTCCCTTGGGAGGAAACATTAGGATCTTGGGGTGGAAGTCCATTCAGCCAGGATTGTTTGTGGTACAAGTAGAAGCATAACATCAGAGGTAAACTGTGTTAAGTTGTGGCCATTCTCGGCAATCCAGCACAGGTAATGGCTGGACTGGCCATCAAGTCCATTACCTGAATCTCGGATTGAAGATAAGGTGGCCATAACAACCGGACCATTATCAGGATTTTTGGTAACAGTCCGGATAAGAATGCTCCAGATGAGAGAAGTCCAATAGAGATAACCAGGAAAGGGGGAGCACGTGCTGCTCTATAAATACAAAGCAGCGCAAACGGAAAATACATAGATATACAATGAAAAATCTTCCCCTGAAAAACTCCACTACGTGGAAACCTCAAAAACCAACAAAATCACATACCGTTATTCTGCTGTAGGTGTACCTAGAAGGCTTGATAGAGGACAGAAGAAAGGTGACGGACTCCGGCAATCGGCTTCAGAAAACAGACATCAATGGTTCTTGACCCTACAAAAAGAAAAGGTATGCATCATCGTTCCAAAAGAAATAGAAGAGGAGAGAAGGGAAAAAAAAGGGAAGTAGGCAGGCCGAAACTAAAGTCGTGATCGACCATAGGCTGAATCAAAGGCGTCAGTAGAAGAATGGGTTCGGCAAAAAGCCAAAAGCCAAAACAAAGAACGCGTTCGATCGAAGGCCAAAAAGCCAGAACCAAGAACGCGTTCGGCCGAAGGCCAAAGCCAGAACCAAGAACACAGTCGACCAAAGGCCAAAGCCAGAACCAAGAACGCGGTCGGCTGAAGGCCAAGACTAGAACCAAGCCGCAAAGGCTGTTGACCGCCACAAAGGGCCAAGGAGTGGAGCGGGCTCCGCCTGCCTCACCCTTTCTCCCTCTGTTAGACTCTCTCTCCTCATTTTTATGTTACGAAAACTGTCAGGCGGTTTCAGAAAATCGAGGGTCGAAACCAACAGTTTTGCAAAAACCGCATCGGGCAACGGACTAAAAAGTTTGTTATGTCCTGATCGATTTTCAGACATTACAACACTGCCCCTTGACAAAATTATGAATATATCCAAATATTTTCAGGTAAAAAGATTGTTTTTCCTTCATTGAGTAAAAAGTCAGTTTTACCCTCTCGCGGATTGTAAAAATTATGAGATGTCATGCTTTAGTTTTACGTTACTGCACTTTCCAGTTTGAGTTAATTTCTTTTCTGCCATTGTGTCAAAAGATAGGTTTGTCCCTTTACTTTTGAGAAAATTATACATTTGGGCTGAGGGTTAAAATTACAATTTTAACCCTAATCAGTTACGAATTTTACAGAAATACCAAAAACTAATTTTATGAGTATATCCTTAGGCTTTTCAAAAATTTTCAAAAGTAGACAGATACTTAAAATTACAGTTTTACCCTTGGTATTATTTGAAAAATGCTAAAGGCAAAAATTTTTGGGAACATTGCAAGTTTATACTAAGTTGCTTATAAAATGTCTTTAGTTTATTTTTATGATATTATGCACCGTTCTAACATGGTCCTTTCTATGTGTGTTTGTTGCTTTATGTTTATTTCCTTTTTAGAGTGTCTAATTGTTATAATTGTCAAACACATAAAAATGAGTTCCAAAATATGTGTTTGAATTGGTAAAAACTGAGAAACTGAACGATCTAAACTTCTAAACATGGAAAAGAAGAATTTCACTTGCTCTAACACTTGAGGGTGTTGAGTACGTACTAAAGAAAACCATGCGTCCGCCACCACTATATGCAATTGAGCAACAAATAGAAATGTATAAAACATTTCTAAAGGATGACACAATAGCAAGGACAATCATATTGACCTACATGGATGATGACTTGATTAGGGTCTTCGAAGAATTTGAGACTGCCAACTTTGATTCAATAACAACTAAGTATGACACAACTGTCAAATTACATGTGCAGGTGCTACTACAAAAGTACAACTCCTTCAAAATGAAAGAAGAAGATAATGTAGTAGAACATATAAATCATATATTAGTAATGGCTAGGAACTTAGCCGTTGCGAAATCAGTCATCCTAGAACTAATGCAAATATCAACAATATTAAACAGTCTACCCCCATCATGGAACATGGTCACCACTGCCCTCATATTAGGCTCTAAGATTAACCTTTCTGGATTGTCCCTAAAACTAGCAATAGAAAAAGAACATATGATCAAAAACAAGAAAGAGAAATTGCTAGTGGTATAAGATGAGATAGGGTCTAGCTCCAAACCCATCCAAAAGTAAAATAAACCAAACAAGAGGTTTGGTAAGAATAACAAGAAGGGCGGTCAAAATTTTAAGAAATCACAGGAAACTGCTTCTCAAGTCAAGTGCTTCAATTGTGGAAAGATGAGACACTTTAAGAGGTACTATCGCAACAAGAAAGATGGTAAAAACAACCCACAGCGCGGATAGTCAGAGATGTAGGATATAATCTGCATGATTTTAGAGTGTTTATATATGGACCGCCTGATGACAAGTTGGTGGATAGACTCCGGAGTTACACGACACATCTTAAAGACCATGGAAGGGGCAATGGACCTAAAGGAATACAAATCCGACAAACATTGAGTCTACATGGGTAATAATATATTCTCAGATATTTTGGGTATTGGGTCCTTTAGGATTTATGTACAAGGCAAACCAATTGTATTAATTGATGTATTAATTGTGCCAACTATAAGGTGCAATCTGGTCTCGGTCCCTGCCTTAGTAAAGAAAGATTTTGATGTCAAGTTTAATCCTAGGAATGTGATTGTGGGAAAGCATGGGAGAATATTATTCTCTAGAGAATTTGATGTAGAGCATGGACTATTTAAATTTTGTGATAATAAAATTGATACTACTTCTGCTTATATTGAGTGTGCCTTTACTGTTAATGTGAATATATGGCATAAACGCCTTGGGCATATAAGTCTGAAAAAGTTGAGGAAATTATCAAACTTTGACTTACTGCTTGGATTTGAGGAAATACTTTCAACAAGTGTGAAGCTTGTATACAAGGAAAGATGACAAGGAAAGTTTTTCTGAATGAATCAACAAGAGCAACAACTATATTGGAGATTATTTACACAGATTTATGTGGACCTTTTAGAGTAAAGTCACATCGTGGAAAGGGTTATTTTATAACCTTTATCGATGATTACTCTAGATATATGTATTTATATCTTTTGACACATAAATCTGAGGCACTGAATGTTTTTAAAGAATATAAGCAAGAAGTGGAAAACCAATTAGGGCATTCAATCAAAGTCTTAAGATCAGATAGAGGTAGTGAATATACCTCGGTAGAATTTCTTAAATTCTACAAAGACTTTGATATTGTAAAGTCAGGAGAGAGTTATTGATTATATCCTCAAGAAGTTCAAAATGGGTGAATGCAAGTCTGCTAATACACCTGTTAAAAAAGGGGTCAAAATTAGCAAGGTTGATTATCCCGGTAAAGGAGACGATAAGCCTAATGTTCCTTATGCACAAACTGTGGGTAGCTTGATGTATGATATGTTGTGTACAAGACCTGATATCAACTTTGATGTTGGTCTTCTAAGTAGATATCAAAGTAATCTTGGATGACAGCATTGGATAACTATAAAAAGGATTTTAAGATATCTGAAAGGAACAAGAGACTTAAAACTGTGTTTTCAAACAGATGAACTGAAAGTGGTAGGATACTCATATGCTGACTTTACTGGGAGCAAAGATGACAGTAAATCAACCTCGGATTAAATATTCTTATTTAAAGGTGGTGTTGTTTCTTAGGTGTGTAAGAAACAGGGCTATGTAGCATTGCATATAGAAGAAGCTGAGTATGTAGCTTGTTGTATGGCTACAACGAGTATTGTCTGGATAAGCCACTTCATATGAGATTTGAAGATGGAAATAATCGACAAACCGGTTATCATTTACTGTGATAACAATGCAGCAATTACTCTTATTAAGAGTGGAGCTGATTGCTCAAAAAGCATGCATATAATGGTGAAATACCACTATGTTCATGATATGCTTATGAGAAAGGAAATATTCATCTCATACATGCCAACAAATGATATATTGGTAGACCCCTTGACTAAAAGCATAATAGAGGAACTTTTCTTTAAACATGTTACAAACATGGGTTTGAGGTATGTTTGATTATTGTGTAGGGAAATAACCATACAACAGATAAAAATATTGTATAGGAAAATAACCACACAACGGATAAAAGTGTTGTGCAAGTAAATAACCACACAATGAACAGATTGTTGTGAAGGGAAATAACACATAACGGGTATTGGTTGCAGTAGCAATCATGAAAGGATATTACTAGGTAAACCCTGCAAAAGTGGGAGAAAAATCAGTATGTCAGTACACTTAGCTCGAATGGCCAAGTGGGAGATGTTAAGTTGTGGCCATTCTCGGCAATCCAGCACAAGTAACGGTTGGACTGGTCATTCAGTCTGTTACCTGAATCTCTTATTGAAGATATGGTGGCCATAACAGTCAGACCGTTATCGGGATTTTTGGTAATAGTCCGAATAAGAACACTCCAGATGAGGGAAGCCTAGTAGGGATAACCGGGAAAGGGGGAGCACGCGCTGCTCTATAAATACAGAGCAATGCAAACGGAAAATATACAGATATACAGTGAAAAATCTTTCCCCGAAAAACTCCACTACGTGGAGACCTCAAAAACTAGCAAAATTGCATACCTTTGTTCCGCTGCAGGCGTACCTGAAAGGCTTGACGGAGGACAGAAGAAAGGCGATGGACTCCGGCAACCAGCTTCAGAAAACAGCCATCAAATTGTTGGGGTGCAATCGAGTTTTGGTTTGATCTGTGGGTGAGAAACTATCTACTGGAAATGCTGATTGAACCAATGTTGTCCAAACAACAGCAACAATCCGAGAGATCTCGGTCTGTCAGGTCTTGCATCGAAATGGGAACATCATTGATTATCTTTCTTGTTTTATGATGCAGATTCTAGATGAGCTAAACATTGCATCGAAATGGGAACATCATTGATTATTTTTCTTGTTTTATGATGCACGTTCTAGATGAGCTAAACATCATAGAGTTTAATACAAACAATGACAAAAGATAAGCTAACTTGGAGAGAGGCACAGGAATTCAGCTCGAAAGATCAAGAGAGAACAATTTTTCTCTAGCTAAAACAATATGGTGTTCAGGTTACAGCCCGAGAGTAGCATTAATGCTTCATTTTGCAATGGAGAATCATCTATTGGCCCTTGATCAGCCGCATACTATGGGTATAGGAAAAGGTGACAATTGTATTCTTTGTTGGAATGCGGAGGGGATTAATGCACACCTTTTTCTATAGTACCAGGTTACCAAGAACATATGGAAAAGAGTGATTGCGTCTTTTTATAGAAAATGGCAACTGGTTTTGATCTTGATGTCAGAATTACGAAGGTGGAGGAACAGGTTCTGGAGAGAGAAATCACTGCAAAATGCGTGGCTCATTACATTCCAACTAGGAGTAAGAGGATTATGGGAACAACGAAAAATGTTGAGATTTAAGAACATTTGTAGCAAAAGGAACAATATAGGAACATGAATCCTGGGTTATACTATCATGAATGAACATCAAAGGTTTGTAAAAGCTGGGTGAAGAACATTCCCGAGTTAAGGTAAGGTAGAAAAATGGAAATGGTGGGTGACCGTAATGGAAGAACTTAAAGAGTCAAAAGCGATAATTTGACTCCTCGAGAATGGATTGTGTACAAGAATCTATGAAGGCGCTGCAAGGAAGGAACCACAAAATTTCTGTTGATTAACATAGTTTGAGAGCCATTAAGGGCCGTGAAGACTTGCAATGTGTTCGGTGACCAGAGAGATGAACCATCTCCCAGCTATGTTGGCTGGCATGGGATCCGTACTCGATACAATTTGTTAGGAGGATAAACCTCCAAGATAGGCACCTTTCATGTAAATACGATACTGCAATACTTCATCCATAGCTGGTATCAATAGCTGGTAGGGGTCTGCCTAATCCCATCTTGACTATAATTTATAGAAAACAAGATCAGCGGTTACGAACCATAATGGAAACTTACATGTTCCTGGTCGGGTTCTGACAAACCAGCAACCGGCAACGACACAATGTTTGAAGGATGGACTTGTGAGTACGAGGTTTTTTTTTCGTAATTGATACGCACACATCCTTTTTACTATCTACATACCCTATTTTATTGTAAATCTGATTGTGTCCTTGTTAAAATTTGAAAATTCCCATGATCAATCGAATGTTTCGTACCATTTCTTCAGTGACCTATGGCTTGAAGCTCGACTTCGACGTATGATACATCACCGTTCGTCATCCCATAGTATAGATTGAACCAAAAAAGAAGAAGAAAGGAATGAAGAAGAAGAGAAAGAGGGAGAACAAAAGAGAAAAAGGAAGAAGGGGTTCATTCAAAAAGGGTTTTAGTTATTTTAGAGGTATGTCATTGGTATATTTTTTACTATTTATTTGATATATTGATTTTATTTTCGGTTGGAATCATGGCAAAATGACATTCGGTTCTCAGTTCGAGATACAATACGGGCACATCTCTCTTAGGAGGGAGATGTGCCTTTGTCGTGGGTTTCTGTTGGTAGGAGATGCAGCTCAACTACGTGTCTCTATTGATATGGGATGCAATTGAGTTATGACTCTTCTACTTAGGAGATGAAGTTGAGCCACGTCTTTTCTGTTTGAGACAATGTTCGTAAAAATCTGAAATTTTTCACTTGAATCACTACCTTTCCTTTCATTGGAACTAAGGATCCATTAGCTACTTTCACGTATTGTGATATGAAAGTATTTTCATACTTGATGAACCTTGACTTATCCACCTATCATGTAACTTATAGCACCACAATCTATAACCCAAAATTTAGTGTCATAATTTTTAGGAAATTAGTTACCACCGATGCTATAAGATGTAGAAACATTTGTTTCATTCTTAGGAGAGGAAGTTGAGGGTTGTTCATGCAATCTTAATTTGATATATACCAATTTTTTCTTCAATTCAACCATCTCATCCATGGAACTCGATTCACTCTTCTTCTCAAAGGTGGCTACCACATGACTTTCATAATCTTTGTAATCACTTGGTCGACCAACTATTTCCCAATAATGATCCCGGGTATGTCTCTTCTTCCCGTAATGTGAATATTATAGTTTATTCCTATCTTCATAATGTTGGAATCCACCAACTCCTCGACTTCATGCTAAACTTTTATTCCACTAAAAATTAATTTGACTTCTTCGAGCGAATGCAGATTTTTCAACTTGAGTTTGATCTCCTTTTTTTAAATTCTTTCGATCTTCTTCTCTTAACAAAAGAGTATGTACTATCCCTATTGAGGGCAGATCCTCTTTGCTTAGAATATTAAGTTTGATAGACTTATATTTTGGGGATATTCCCCATAAGAGATCAAACACTTATCGCACCTCATTATCAGTGCACGTTCCCTGATGCAATGGTTACACTTATTCTCAACAATATACCTCTGCTCATTCCATAAACCATGGAGTTCCCCATAGTATTCACTTATAGATTTGTCCTCTTGGCGACATTTCCTTACCTTCTTAAAGATTTTATGTTCTTTAGCAATGTTGTGTTGTGAGGAGCATGCCTCTTCTACTGCAACCCAGATCTCTACAGTGGACTCTATATATATAAATGTCTTCCTAATTGGGGGAGTTATGGATTGTATCAATAATGAACTCACCAACGCATCATCTTTTGACCAATATTTAAAATTTGCACAGTCTTCACTTGACTAACTCTCGTTTATGCAGATAATTGCTAGTTTCTCTCTAGATTTTAGGACAAGTTTGATTGATCTTATCCATTCTCTATAATTTTGACATTCAAGTCAAATATTTATAATCTGAAAAGGTTCTACTTTCTTTTCATTACCATATGTGACTATTTGGGATTCTTCTTTTCATTTTCACAGTCTCCTTTTCATTTTCTTTTCTTCCAACTACATGTAATCTCACAAACAGGTGGTAGACAGATTCTCTTCATATATGTTTTTGTGCCTTTGAAACACGATTTCTAGTGTCTTTATGCATGGATCAACCTCGTTAGCTTTGATACCATGTTAGAAACACATGTATATTGAGAATTGGAAGATATATAAGGAAGATGGAATTAGAGGAACAACATTTGTTGGAGCCACCGCCACTTTGTATTTTTCTTCTCTCTTAAAAAGTGTGAATGTGCTCGAAGGGTTTCCCCATTTAATAATGAGCATTACAAGGCTCAAAATTACTTATATGCCATTACTGACTTATTTTAAAGATACCTTTAAAAATAGAGCTAAAGAAATAAAAATATACTAAAGTACATTAAAGAAACAAAAAAAAAAGGAAAATCACTATAGAATATCACTAATCTATCCCAATATGCTCTCCTTGTCTTCATACACCATGAACCTCTTCCATGAGCATCTTGTTTTCTTAACTTCACACTCCATGACTTCATATTCTCAACAGGGTGTTCAATCAATCAGCAAATTGAAAATCTACAAGAGTTCAAGAGAAGGTTTGAGTAACTAGTTGAGATGGTCTGAAACATCCAAGGAAGAGAGTAAATGTCAAATTTAGATAGTCAAAGAAATGAGGGAAGAGGTATTGATCATCAAAGAGTATGTCCTCATAGAATCCCAATAAGAAAGTTCACCTTAATGAAGTTCTTTGAAACCACTCCATATTTCAAGAGTCAAATTGAATTGCCAAGTTTTAGCATGAAAGAGCAAGTACTCCCTATGAATACTACAAATGAAGGTCTATGTGAAGACCAAGATATCATAGAAGAGGACAAACCACAAGAAGAGAAGAAGTTTAAAGTCTACACAAAAGGAGAAAGGAAGATAGTCATGCCCATTCATGTGGAAACCACGGAACAAGGGGGAGAATCTCCCTTCGATCCAAGTGATTCCCTAAGAAAACAAAGCGAAGAAGATTTGAATATGCCCATTGCCCTTTAAAAAAGAAAAAGGACATGTGGTAATTATCCGATTTCTCAATTTATGTCTGATGATCAATTGTCATTAATTTATCATAATTTTGTATTAAATGTTGAAACTTATCAAGCTTATAAGGATTTTATTGAAGCATCAAAACATGAACACTGGCTTGAAGCCATGAAATTAGAACTTTAGGCACTTAAAAAAATTAAACTTGAGAAATTAGTGACCTACTTGTAGGAAGAAAATCAATTGGTTGTAAGTGGGTCTATATTATAAAGTTCAAGGCAGATGGGATTTTAGAGAGATACAAAGCAAGACTGGTAGCCTGTGGTTATAGTTAATCATATGAGATTGACTATGAGAAGACATTTTCCCTTGTGGCAAAACTTACTTTCATACGAGCGATCATTAGTGTTGCTGCTCAAAAAAATTAGACTATGTGACAGCTATATGTGAAGAATACATTCTTGCGGGGGGGGAGCTCAAAGAGAAAGTCTATATGGAGTTGGCACATGGATACTCTAATTGATAAAATAGGATATGCATATTAAGGATTGCAATTTATGGGCTGAAACAGTCTCCTAGAGCATGATTAGAAAAATTTAGCAAGAGTATTATTAGTTTGAGTTATGAGAAGAGTGTAAGTGACTATACATTATTCATTAAGAAGAGAGTAAAGTTGACATTATTAATTGTCTACGTTGATGACATAATTGTGACAAGTGATGATATTGAAGAAATTCAAATACTAAAGCAAAAACTTCATGAGTTATTTGATATTAAGGATGTTGGAAAGCTACACTACTTCCTAAGCATTGAAGTGGCATATTTAGGTACTAATATTTTTTTGAATTAAAGAAAGTATATGTTGAATTTATTGCGAGAAGTTAAGATGGAAGAGTGTAAACTTATCCATACTCCTATAGAAGTAAACCATAAATTGCAAAGTGAAGATGGGGTTGATAAAGTAGATGCAATGAGATATCAGCAACTTGTTGGAAAACTAATTTACTTTACTATTACTCGCCCTGATATAATACATGTAGTGGGTATAATAAGTCAGTATATGCAGTCTCCTTTCAAGCGGCATATGGATGCAGTTTTTATATACTTAGATACTTAAAAACTAAAACTACTCCAGGATATGGAGTGATATATAGAATTAATGTTCACACGAAGATTGAAATCTTTACAAATACCGATTGGGCGGGTTCCTTACAATATAAAAAGCTTGCCTCCGGATATGTATCTCTAGTTGGAGGCACTGTAGTATCATGAAAGATTAAAAAATAGTCGGTTGTAGCCAGATCAATGGCAGAGGCTGAGTATAGAGCGATCGCCTTGGGAATATGTGAAGGGAAGTGGCTAAAATCATTACTAATTAAAATTGATTTATTTATAGAAGATCTTATTCCAATATATTGTGACAATAAAGCAATAATTCAGATCGCATCAAATTCTGTGTTTCATGAGAGAACTAAATATATCGAAATTGATTGTCACTTTATACGAGACAGTGTGTGCACTAAGGAATTTTAGCTTTAACATGTGAAGTCAGATAATCAGTGTGCAAATATTTTAACCAAAGCTCTTAATAGAAACTTATTGATGAGATTATGTGGCAAGTTGGGTGTCATAACCATCTTTCACCCTACTTGAGGGGTTGTGTTGAGAGTATGAAGTCGATTGAGGCATGAAAAGACAAGGAGATATTCATGATTGATCGTGGATCATATTCAGATTTGATATCCAGATTTGCTCTCTTTAATTTTCTATTGTTATGTACCTTAAGTGTTGTTTTTAAATGTAGCTTTAAATAAGCCTCATTAATGACATATATGTAAATTAATAGCTTATAATGCTAGTAATTAAAAGGGGAGAAAACCCTACCAACAAACTTACTAAGTTTTCGTGGAATAGAAGAAAGAGAGAGTGTGGCGGCAATCCAAATAGTTGTCGATCCCTTTGTCGTCTTCTAACCTGTCTCTTGTTGCATCTTTCAACCATCGATTATTGTTTTTCGCACAAGCATGTTCATGTGCATAATAGATACTTTGACCCTTTGTCTCCCAATTTGTGGTCGTATATTTTGATGACATACTTATTTATAATAAGAATGTCACTAAACACCTTTAGCACATCACAAAGGTGTTTTTCATATTAAGGAAGAATGGGTTCTATGTAAACTAGAAGAAGTGTGTTTTATGCAAACTCGATTGGTATTTTTGGGTTTTGTTATTAGTAGTGAAGGAGATCATGTAGATGAAGCAAAGGTGAACTCTATTCATGAATGACCAACTCCCAAATTTGTTATTCATGTAAGAAGTTTCTATGGATTAGTAACCTTATGTTTATCAAAGACTTCAACACTATTATGACACTATTCACTGACGATCTTGAGCAAGAAAAATTTCATTGGAGTATAGTAGCCGCAGAAATTTTTGACCTCATAAAAGAAAAGCTTGTTACTCTACATGATTTCAATATAACATTTGAACTAGAATGTGATGCGAGTGTCATGGAAATCGGAGTTGTATTATCTCAAGAAGGGAGACTTATTGCCTAAGGAGTTAAGCGAGAAGTTAAGTGAAGCACGACAAAAGTGGAGTACATACTAGCAAGAGTTGTATGTTATCATTAGGTCTCTCAAGACATGGGAATCATACTTATTACCTAAGGAGTTCATTGATCATAAAGTTTTGAAGTACTTTCGAAATCAAAAGCATATGGATCCTATGATGGCATGATGGATAAATAAAAAAGATTTATTATATGATTATTCATAAATCTGGAATTTTCAGTCAAGTAGCATATTCTCTTTATCGACGATCAACTCTTCTAATTTCTTTTCATGTAGAATTTCTTAGTTTGGAAGAACTTAAAGATTGTTATCTTGATGATGAAGACTTTGGCCAGATTTGGTCAAAATACCATACAAACCACTCGGCAGGAGAGTTTGTGGTCCATGATGGTTTCCTCTTCAAAGATAATGTTTATGTATTCCTAGGAGTTCTCTACGAGACAAGCTGATATAGGAAATGCATTCTGGTGTACTTAGCGGCCATATGGGGCAAGACAAAACCATTGTTAATCTCTAATCTCGTTATTTTTGGCCCCAACTCAAAAGAGAAAGGAAAATTTGTTCTTCGGTGTCTGACTTGTTAATAAAGCAAAGGAAAGGTACACAACAATGGCCTATATATGCCTTTACCTATTTTTAGTGCACCTCGGAAAGATATTTTTATGGACTCTAAAATGGTCCATTTTGTTCCCTACCGTAAGACTATTGATGCCCACCATGTTGCAAAACTATTTTTTAAGAAAGTTATAGCTGCATGGAGTTCCTATCTCTATGTTAAGGAAATTATAAGGCTGCATGGAGTTCTTATCTCTATCGCATCAGATCATGATATGGAGTTCTTATCTCTATCGCATCAGATCATGATAGTAATTTTTTTGCAGCATTTTAGCTTACTTAATGGAGACGATTCAGCGCAAAATTCAAAATTTTAAGAGCAGGCAACCTACTTCGATGCATATGCGGCAATAAGAAGGGACAATGAGACTTGGCCTTGATGCAGGCTGAATTTGCCTATAACAACTCAGTCCATCGGTCTATTGGGCAAAGCCTCTTCTCCATTGTCTATACCAAAGTTCCTAAGCATGTGGTTGACCTAGTCAACCTGCCTTCGAGTATAAGGTCTTCAACCGCTCTCGCTCTGACTGACAACTATTCTAACATTTTTTAGAAGGTTAAAGATGCATTGGAAGAACGAACATAAAGCTATAAGAATCAAGCTCATAAACATCGGAAGGTTGTACAATTTCAGCAGAGAGACCAAGTGATGGTTTTCTTGTACAAGGGTAAAATGCAGCAATGAATATGGATCCTATAAGATTCTCAACCTGAAGAAGATCGATGACAACGCTTGTATCATAGACCTCCCACATGTTATGGGAATTTCTAAAACATCTAATGTAGTTATGTACCATACCGAAGAGCACTCTATGAGGACAACTTGAGGACGAGTTCCAATTAAGAGGGAGAGAATGATGCAGTCAAAGACCAGTCATTTCAGAATTAAGAAATTACAGATTCCTAGAATACAAAATTAATGAAACTGACAAGAATAAATATTGCAACAATCAATGTCTCGAAAATGTTAACAAATCAGAATAAATATTGCAGTAACCAATGTCTAGAGAATATTAACAGACACAACATTGATATTTGCAAATCTTTAGGATAGCATATAAAAGCTGTTGGTTGCAAAGGATTACACAGCTGTATTTCTGTACTTCTGGTTCTCATGTTTTGTGCTATTAACAAAAGTTTTATTTACGTCCATTGAATGATATCAAGGCAGCCAAAGACACTTTTGCTGTGTCAATTCACTACATTACCTGTGCTGCATCAAAAGGATGTGGATCCTAGAAAATCTTGGTCTTTCCTGCAGCTGAATACATATATCACCATTTGACAGTGATCATAGTTCCCACAATGTCGTATGCTGGATACACAACGTGACAAGCTTGTCTACTTAGCTGCTTTTTTATTTTGTCGCTTTGTTTTCCAAGAAAGGTTTTTGTTTGCTGCATCTTGATGAAAGTTTTCTTATGTGTTGTCTTATCCTCTATCTTATTGGTTTTTAGATTCTTGAAAGGGTGAGAAATCAGCTGTTGATGCATATGTTAAGCAAGTGCAAAGCTTGCAACGGCAAGCAATGTGTGTCAGGGCAGAAGAAGAGGAAGACTCATCAGATATTGAAAACTTTAGGCGTCTCCCACCTGCTAGTGGTCTTTCTTCATCATCTTGGTATGCGTTTTTCACCTGTGTCTATCTGAGGATGTAACCTTTACACGAGTTCAGGGGTGAAAGAATTGGAAGAACTTGGTGGAATGTCAGAGCTTGGCCGCCGTAGCAAAGAGGCTAATTTGGAACATATTTTTCTTAGTGCTCTTAAGATAAGCAAGTGATATTGGCATCTTTGAGAATTGTTAAAAGATTTTGAAAAGCTAACGGATGTTAATAACGTGCTAAATTCAAAAGACATGCTTCTGTATCAGTAGTTGTACCTTTACTTTCTATGACAATTCAGTATTAACTGATGATCAATAATAGCTTATTTTGATAATCTATAGCTGTTGTTCTTCAACATAATGGAGTTTAATTTACTGGTGAAAGCTTATGTAATTTTCGTATACAGTATTCTTCTTCGCAAATACCATCTATATCACACGTCTACGCGACCTCTATGAGAATATCGTCAGAGAAAAATATTGCTCCTGGAGATATCAAAAGAGGCCCTTTACATAAAACTGTTTGCACATACACACACAGAGAGAGGGGGAGAGAGAGGTTCAAATATATAAAGACGAGCCATTTTCATTCTCAAAGCTGACTGATATGTATGGGGACCCTCTCACATACTATTAAAGCAGTGCTAGAAGATCTCAGTCATGGCTTTTCTCTGTGTTTGGAGGCATCTCGTGAGGAGACCTCCCTTCGTTCTGTATATCTTTCTTGTAAGAGGTTGGGGTCTGCCTAGCATGCATATCGGGAAATCTAGCGAGGCTGGGTAATAAAAGCAAGCCCAATCGAGTGGATGAGCCTAATACTTTTTTATCCCAAGCATTGGAAACTTTTTTAGTTAAGTGTTCATATAACTGAAGACAGCTTGATGGCTACAAGAATCCATTTAGTAGCACAACTTTGTGTGGGACCACTTTTGTCATGGGTAAACCGTCCGTAGACGTTGACGGGCTCTCCCGGGACCGGCGCTTGGCCTCGGGACCAAGCAAGCCTTAGCGGATTTCACCTGAGTGTTGGGGTTTGGCCACCGACTTCCCAAAAGGGCGCGTGAGATGTCCCTCCCCGAGTACCAAGTGTGCCGACGCCTTGGTACTCAGAGACTCACTCACACGAACGGCAAAGGCAAGGAGACGGTTTGATCACAAGTGCACGGAAACTTGAAGACAGGAAACTTGAAGGCAGGAAACTTAAGGCAAGAAGAATTTTGATAACAGAGACGAGAGCGTGCACCCAAGGGTGAGCTTATCCATATAGTTGAAACAATGTCCCTTTATATGATTGTCTAAACAAAACCTTATTCATTCAAGATCCACTTTATAATTGAATCTTTTTGACTTATCAAAGGTGCAATTGCCAAATTTTTGAATCTAGCATGGTTTTCTTCGTAAAACTTACGTAAGCTGGACTAAGTTAACTTATAAGGGACTGGCGAGCCAAAGGTTGCTTTCGTGGACCCAATGCTGCATGACGTGAATGGGCCGAACCGAGCTGACCCATGTGCAACCTGTCTCAGTTTTCTATCACTGCTTGGTACTTAGAAAGAAGTTTAGCCTGATCACGTTAGTAAGGAATGCACCTCCTATTGAGTGGTTTGGTAAGCTTTGTCAAGCATCTCAATTGAATGGATAATGGAGTGCTAATTATCAACGGTGGGAAAGAAAATCCCTTACAAAATGCAGACGGGTCTCATTTATCTGCGAAATGGATTTTTTGTCTCTCAGGTGAATCCTTTTCATATAGGAGGAGAGGAAATTTCAAGTCTCGAGAACCCAATCATCTTTTCGTGTTTGCTCTTGGATAGGTGAGAGAACTTCAATGTCTCAGGTGAATCGTTTGCACACCCAATAAGATGAAATTGGACTCTCTTAAGAGAATCCAGTTCTCTTCAGGGAGTTTAACATAATAATGTCATTGATGATTTTTTTCTCATGTTCCCTTTAGACGGGATTTGATTTGTAGGCTCCTAAATGGAGAATTCAAAATCAAAATTACATGTCAATCGAACAGCCCGAAATGTAGTTGTACCTTTGTTGTCGTCCGGATATGATTTTGGTGACAAGAATACGTGACACAAATCGATTATGGGTGGCAACTTTTCGACTCGACCCGACACGAAAAAAATGTATCGCACTCTGAGGTCATTTCAGAATGATTTGACGAATCGAATTGGGTACATGTGTACTCAAATATCTTGGAACTGAAAAAAAAAAAGTGGACTTCCTTTCTAGGTTCCACGTTCAAAGAATCGAACGGAAAAAAAATCTGGTCTGTTCAAGGTCAACCTGATTTTGGCATGGACCTATATAACCCAACCGAATCCAACTTGTTGACCCATTTTGCGCTCCTAAGTTCGATGCATGGTACACTTGTGACAAGTTTCATATGATTTTGATAATCATGCAAAAGGGTTGGTAACGTTCATTGAAAACATACTTTCAGCGTATAAAGTTATTTGAAAAAGATCGTATGGCTGTGTCTTCAAGGGTATTTGATTACGAGACCATACTACCGAACTAGAACTACAATTTCAGCTTTAGCGGCTCACCTAGGCCTCATTTTATCAGGTTAAAATGGGGGCATTACTATATCCACATTCTTTTTACTATACACACCCTAATTTTTGTAAATACCCAAAATATCCCATAGGCTCACCTTAGTTCGTTAGTTGATAAGTGTTATATGATTATTTGCAACCAACCATCATCGATTAGTTACTCATGAACTCAGTTGGGATCAAACAAACCAAGAATCAAGAAGAACGGAAAAAGAAAACCGAAGAGACGATCGATCCTCCCTTTTTCTAAATTTTATTGAATTTGAAAGATTGATTTTTACTGAAATCATTGTATTTTCATTGTTTTGCTTGAAATCTTTCGATTTTCAAAACATTTGAAGATGATTTCCTCATGGAGGGACATGCCTAGATGACGTCTCTCGTAGGAGGAATACGTGGTTCCGTGTCTCTTTCCTTAAGAGAGACACACAATGCCATGTTCCCTCCTTAAGGGAGACGTAATCAAGACGCATCTCCTTTTAAAGATAGATAGTTGAGGAACTGTGTTTCTCTTGAAGATGGAGATGTGCATATCATGCATCTCCTTCAACCGAATAGTTCTTCCCTAATATGTGATATCCATGTTTTATTGCAAAATGTCAAACAACTTGAACAAAAACACTTATGGTGGAAGTGATTTAGAGAAGACGATAAACGATAAACATACTTATCATATGATAACTAAGGATTATGACAATTGTTTCAGTACACTAGATGATGTACCTTTTGATTGGTTGGGAGAAGAGATAGAGAATGGATTTGTTGATTGTGAGGGTGATGTGTTAGACTATTCTTTTGTTTTTGTGACTGATGATATGTTTAGGAGTCATAATAAACTTATTGATTATGTAAGACTAGTTGAGAGAAAGCATAACATTATTATGGTTATTAGTCATTTGAAGAGCAAAGACATAATAAGCAAGGTATGACTTACGTGTTAAAGGAGTGACAAGTATCGGCAAAATCATGGTGTTGATGTTGGAAGTAATAGGTAATAAGAAGGTTGATTGACCTTTCTTATTAAGAGGAGAAGGTAGAGTGGATGGATATTAGAAGTTGCAAATAGAACTTATAACCACTCTTTAGGGTTGTACCTCAAAGGACATGCTTTTACAAGGAGATTGAGTAGCTCTGAGTATAGTATAACAAAAGACCTCATACAAAGCTATTGCAAACCAAAGCATATTCTGATGCATTTTAAGTAGGTAGACATAGAAAATGTCAGTATGACAATACTATTTATAATGTAAGGATGAAAACAAGAAGTAAAATCATAGTTCTCGAAGTGTTTTATAACAACTACTACATGATCTAGACATTAATCATTCTCATGGCATCGTAAAGTCCTTGATACGAATACTATCAAAGACATTGTATTTACACATTCTCATTATGTTTACTTACTTCATGCATTTCCATAGGTATTATAATTTGACGACATATATAAGACAAACATATAAGTGTCTTATTGTTGTATAGTAGTGTTTACCCTATATTTACTAGCATTAATGTTTATATATATTAATATTTTTATAAGTATAAGATGTCTTTCTTTGAGGTTGTTGGGTTCACATCAATCTCTAAAAACTTCTCTGTAACATTTGTTTTATAAGTGTAGAAAAGGAAAAGAATTATGTTTGTGTGTTGAGGTATATTAAAGAGTTATGTACTCTAAGAGAATTATCTTTCATTACAATCATCATTTATAAATACAATATTTCAAATTTACAAAATAAAGTTCAAATACAATTTAAACAAAAAATATCACTAATCATCACCATCATTATCATTAAGTATCAACCGATGGATTCATTCGTAGCATTGCTCGTATGTGTTTATGAGGCCCAACAACATAGGATCACTTGTCAACGATCAAGACACAAACTCTAAATGTAATGAAGTTGTTATAAGTGTCTCACGTATCACACTCATATACTGTTATAAGAAATTAAGTGGAGTAAAATTAGTATGAAAAACAAAAAAGGAAAAACTTATAATATAAATACAATGATTTGTTTACCTATATGTACAATGATGTATCATATTGCCCCAGTTAAAGTAGGCCGAGCTGAATGTAATTGACTTAAAAAAGAAAGGAAATTGATACAATAACATAAAACCAACAACATACCTCGATAAATCCACCTCAAAACGGTTTAAGAAATTGAAAAAACCCTTTAACCTCTCCTTTCTCTTATTGGTTCTTCCCAAATCCATCGTTTCAACGGATTTAATCTATTTATTTTATAAATAGCTATAGGTCCCCTACTACATAGCTAAAATAAAGTGAGAAGCAAAAAAATGATCGAACAAATCGAAGAAAATGGAAGTTGGAGGCCGGTTCATGTAGAAAAAAAGACTTGTTAAGTTTTCAATAGAAATGACATTTTCATAATTTAAAAAAAATGATCAAGAGCATCTAAAAAAATGACAAAAAATTGGGTGTCATGGTAAAAGGGACGTACGCGTATAAAATGGGGTCGTAGTAGTGGGACAACGGACCGCATTTGATTAGGGGGGTTCAATTCCGTAGTTCCTGGCCTCCAATCAATGGAACTGTGAGCTGCAGGGAAATGAAATGAAACGAGCAAATTGTAAAAAAAAAAAGTGGGGTGGTTTCACTTGCGTTGCAGGACGCGACACACGTCACTACCCATGACATTAAGTAAACCGTGTCCGACTCGAAGATGGTTGAGACGCGGTTACACCTCGCAGCTCATGTGACCTGACCATCAATTTAAGATGCAACCAAGATGAAAGGCCGATGCTATCCGTCGGTCGATCTTACTTAGTCTTTCGAAACACCCTAGCAGCTCGTTGAACGGCGGAATCTCGTGAAATCCCTCACGCCTCCGGCATAACCCAGGTTTCTCTCTCTCTCCCTCTCTCTCTTTGTGTGTGTGTGCAAGGAAGGTCGTCTGATTTGGGATCTTCTGGGGTTCGGAAGTATCCCTTTCTTGTCTTTCTATTAAGAAGCCGTAGTGTTTTTCTAGCTTCAGATGAATAAAAGGGTTTGTTGCCCAAGGTAAGCATTTCGGTTCTTTATCTTCTAGTAACGCACACATGAATCCGATATGTTAAGCCCTAGACTATTAGGTAAAATGTTGGGAAGTTAAAATGCAGAAGAAACGGTTTTGCTGTGCCTCTTTTTGGATGAAGCTTAGAGTCGAATAAAAAAGTAAAAGAACTGTTCCTGCATCTTCTTGTTCACATACGATCATAATATCATGAGTGTGATATTGTGATTCCGACATTAACACGATGGACGCATCCAAGATGCACTCTAGAGAGTGAAATGAGTTTGTATAAATGTTGGCTCTGCCGAGGACTTGAATGGTCCAATCTCAGTATCTTCCTGGTGGCACTGCATATAGACACTAATTCAATTCTTACAATAGAGAAATGCAAGTTAAGGAGATACAACACCAACTAAAGCCTTTTCCCATACTAGATGGAGTCGGCTATCCTATCATGTGCCATGCAGGCAGTTGACTCAACATGAGGTAGATCATTCTTTATTATTTCTTTCAACACTTTTGTGGTCTTCTTTTTCCACTTTTAACATTTTCACAATCTTGTTTTTCAATTTAGTTTTTCATACCTTGTTACCGGAGCTTCCGTAGTCGTCTTTCTACATATCCAAACTATCTTAAACGATTTCCCTCGTTTTATCCTTTATTGGTACCACTCCCAATTTGTTTCTAATAACCTCATTATGTATGCAGTGTGATAACTCATCCATCTCAACATCTTCATTTCTGCCACAAACATTTTTTTGTACATGATTAACTGCCCAACACTTGGAACCATAAAACATCGCATGTCTAAATGCAAGTTAAGGAGATAATTAAAAAAATACAAGTTGTAGGAGGGATGCCTTCTCTCCGCAATACATTGGTATAGGCCTCAATGCACTAGCAAACGGACATCCAGTTAAGATGATCCTCCTGAAGGGCCACTTTTTTGTTAGCTTTTGATAATACTGTGAGTGCTGTTGGCAGAATGGATACCTAAACCCACGTCAACACGTTGTATCGTATGGAAGGATTTAAGAGATCTGGCATGCACAGGTAGTGTATGCATATGAGTACTTCCTAATATCTTCAAAACTCTTCTAGATGGCTTCAGAGGATGAAATATTAAGTGTCTGTGCTTAATCCAAATTTGTGATGTTTTACTTATAGCTTCCATCGCAGAAAAGATTTACTAAACCATAGCTTGCACCAGATCAGGGATCAGATTGAGTCGGAGATTTACTGAATTAGAAATCAAGGTCCTTTTGTTAAATATTTCTGGTCTAAATTGTAATTTGCTCTCCAGTGAGTCAGTGACTGACTAGTGATAGACTAGAAGCTTGGGATAACAGGTAGGTTGATTGAATGGTTTTACTGTCAAACATGCTTATTTTTTAGCCCGGAGCTCCTTTCTTCATTTCTTGTAAAGGTCAATGGAAGAGTTCTATGATTCTATCTAGTTGACTTCTAAAGAAATGTAAATGCCAAAGAAGCTTTTTGTGTTCCTCTGGATAATTAGATATAAAAATTGAAACGATCATCAAGAACAATTATCTTGTCAATTTTAATGGTTATCATTGGCCAATCAATGTACTGCACCTTGATCTTAATGCAAAAACATCTATACTATTTTCCCAAATAAAGAAGCCAAAATAGCTAAGCAGTTCATGTCAAAAGTTTGATCATTAATGTCCCTATGTTTTTTTGTCATAAAGTCGAAGTACTGCATGATAACATAAAAAATCTTAGATTATTATGTGAAGAAGAAACTATTTGTTGCCATAAAACACCACTTCTTTAGTTAAAGAAAATTCATGCCAATGTTGTAATTAGTGTATTGGTACCCTATCATATAGGGCATCGATATGCGATAATCGCACTGTATTGTATGATACGGTACATCAAAATATTGAAACAAAATCATAAAAAAATCTTCACATATCATAATACCCCGTATCGTGCGATATGGGATGTATCGTATGATACAATACCCATATCGCAGCGTATCGTACGATACATTGCGATATAATACGATACATGTCTATTGTGATACATGTACCTGAATCGTATCGGTTCAGGTACCAATACCCCGCATCGCGTATTGTATCGTATGATACGATACAATATTTAATATTTATAATATTGATACTTGCAACTTGAATTTTGGGGGACTTTGAGCTGGCTGTTGCATTTATATGGATTTCTAGTTTATCTTTGTTGAGGTAGTGATGACATCCATTAAGGAAAAGCTTTACAAGACTATAATGCATCCTTTTACTGTTCTTAACCTATGTCATATAAACATGACATCGAGGTGCCATATCTCTGAGGATACGGTTGTAGTCAACATGTACAGGGTTAAATGGACATGGTGGTGACATATGACTATGAGTCCATTTTAGTTATAAAATTGAGGGGCAAATTAGGTTTTTGCCTTAAAACTGATCTCACCATTGGTATGCCCTCTTTGTATCACACCATATATGAGAGAGAGACATTTGTACTCTCTCTTATATACATATTATTTATTTTAAATATGGGATTGTAGTATACATTTTGTGACATTATATATACATAATTATATATATGTCAAAAAAAGACATAATAAAGTGTATATATATGTGGGTGTGTGTCTGTGCCTTGATGTTTGTCCTTGAGATTCTCCCACCATGTGATACAGTTCTTAACTGATCTTTTTTATTTCCATCCCGGTGCTTTGGTTGTATGTGCAGAACAGACATTATATTTGTGTGTGAATCTCTAACCCATTTTGCTTTTCTTCCCGCTCTTCTAATGGTACTCTGTGTGCAGGAAATTACTGCAGCGTAGACATTACCTACAAATATGAGGGCGAGGAATTACAATTACAGCCCCTCTCCACCAAGGGGCTATGGTAGAAGAGGGCGCAGTCCTAGTCCACGAGGTCGCTGTAGAACTCGGGAGAGAGACCTTCCTACGAGTCTTCTAGTTCGTAACTTGAGGCGTGATTGTAGGTTTGTTATCTACAACTTTCCTAAGTTATTTGTTTTCTGCTGTTGCTGAAGAAAGTATAGTCATCTAGTGGCTTTTACATCTAATATGTGCTTATCTGATTTTAAGAGTTACCATTTGGTCCCTTTATGTGAAGTATGTTGTATGGTGTTAGTAATGGCGCTAGAAATATACTGAGTCTAGCGACTTTATTAGGTGTAATTGTTCTACTTCAATTCACTTGCAATCTTACTGATTAGAGTTGTAATGGCCTTTGTTTTTGAGTCACAAGCATTCATGCATGACATGGCGTAAGCAGCAAAAGTAATGCTTCCATACTAAAATTAGCTCTAGCGTTGCACAATTCTTTGTTTTTGCTTCTCCGTAAGCTACCTACAAAAGCAAAAGTATCATATAGTTGGTCTTTTCCTTTTGTTTCTTTTTTTGGGTTTAAGTAATTTAATCATTCTGCATCTATTCGCGACAATGCTTCTTCAAGTACCTTAACATCTCGTATGGTCGTTAACCTCCTTGTCACAATATGCTGATGGACTGGGGCAATTCATGAGTGTAAAAACAACACCAATCTTGCCGATGATATCCACAAACTCAAATACAAATGATCCCGCAAGATCTTCAACAAGCCAAATTACCAGACAAACCACCCAACAATTGGTGTAAAAGCCAAAGTGAATAAATAACAAACAAGTCAAGTGAGCAAAGGCTATTGATAACATATGCCCTCTATTTATAGAGCCTTTAGAAGAGTCATTAAGAGAGAGAAGAGAGGGCTGGGAGCACTGCTACACAACTAGCCGTTGGGTAAAGAGGGGGGCCCTTGAGGCCAGCCCTAATGTTCTCCCCCTTGGTGGACTTATTGGACCTTAATGACCCGACTCTATTATAAGTTAACACTCCCTCTAACTGACAATGTATATATCGAAAGTTTGTTCTATAAAAACATAAATCTAGGGGCTGACATAAACTTTGTAAAGAAATCTGTTAGTTGTAGTTCTGAAGGAACATAATGTAATATCATTATTTTCTTCTAGTATTCCTCTCGAATATAGTGATAATCTATCTCAATATGCTTGGTTCGTTCATGAAATATATTATTTAAAACAGTGTTGTTCGATGCATATCGTATCATGTATCGTTTTGGTCCACGATACGTATCGTATCACCCTATATCTTAATTTAATACTAAAAATTAGTAAAACTCCAAAAAAATCAGAAAAAATAGGAAAAAATATGATAATTGCAAAGAATTCATATAATGCAAAAATTTAGTACATATTCATCATTCACCATTCAATAATTGAAAAGAAATTATATATTTTGAAGTAGTACATGACATCCTTAGAAAAAATACAACTTTCATAATTGAAAAAAAATACATTTACACATTGTAATCAGGATTATCAAATAAATAATCTTTATCTTTTCCTAGTTGAAGATTATCACCACCTTCTGCTTCAAAATCAAAATCTTCATCCCCTTCATGATATTGTTGTTATGCTCTTTCCAAATTAATCCATGCAATGTCTTCTTTGGTTAGGAGTGCATTTGCTTCATTATCTTTTATAATCCACTCTCTAATATAATTAAATTATCTAAACTTGTTGGATCAAATTGGTTTTCTTTCCTATTTAACTTTTTTAATTGTCAATAAAAAAAAGATAAGTAATTAATAAATAATATTAACAATTTAATCCATAAAATAAAATATTAAATTGAATATTTAAGTAGTAACTAATACAAGATTACCTGTGTCTGAACCGCATGTTACAATAAATGGAAATTAAGTCGTTGAGTCGCTTATGTTCCAACCTGTTGCACTTTTTTGTCTGGATGTGTTCAGATACTCCAATTACTTTCACAACCCGTTGCATTAAAGGTTTGACTCAAAACCATTACTGCAAAATTTCTAAGGTTTGGGCAATCACTTTCAAACCTATTCCACTAAACATTTGATAAAAAAAGTCCAACATCATGTACTTAATCCATAATAAATATAAGATTTAAGAAACTTATGAAGATAAAGATTTTACTTGGGCGCATAATAGTGCGGTTGCGAATTGCTACAGGCAAGCCTATCAAGTGAAGAGCATTATTGTAGATCTTTATCTCTTTATGTATAACATATGCTTTACTCTTATCAGGGACTAATTTGTCTATACAATCAATGATACCTTGGTTTACCTCACCGTCCCTTTTAAAGCTTGCTGAGTACCTGAATGTTGGGTCTAGGTAATAAGTTGTTGAATGAATAGGTTGATGCAATTGTTTGCTTTATCTATTATCTATAATGTTCCACACGGGCACATCATCCTTCTTTCTTTCATTTAAATTACTTCTAATGACTTCTTTGCCTTATCTATGGCTTCATAAAAATAGCGCATAGATGGTTCTTCCTCGCTATCAACCAATCTCAAAACTTTTACTAAAGGATATGTAATCCTCAATCGTCTAACACATGCATTCCAAAATGTACTCCTAAAGACTGTATCTGAAATCTCATTTAACTTTATGTTTATTCTATTTTGAGGCAACTCTTCAAATTGTTGCCACTCATATGAGGAGAACATTCTCTTGAATGTTTGCTTTTGTTTTACAATGCTTTGTATAGATAAAAAATTAGTTGCAAACCGAGTTGCAGCGATACGAAGGAGCTCTGCCACTCATCTTAACATTCTCTTCAAGACTTGCTTTTGTTTAACAATGCTCTGTATAGATAAGAAATTAGTTGCAAACCGAGTTGCAGCAGTATGAACGATCTCTGCACCATCTGTATATCTCCTCGTCATATATAATATAAAAGCTTGATTGTAGATAAATTTGGTGATATCTTGGCAACACTGAGTTGTTGCCTTTATCTCATCCATCTCACTAATATCCTCAAGGATGAGATCTAAATAATGAGTTGTACATGGTGTCCAATAGAAAGTCTCATAAGTATATGCTAACTCATTCCCTACTGCGTTATAGTTAGTTGCATTATCTGTAATGAATTGGACTACATTCTCTAGTGTGACTTCGGATATCACCTTGTCAAACTCGTCTTAAGACCTCTGTAGTATGCTTCTCCTCTGACATGTCTAAAGATCTAAAAAACATAAGTCCTTTAGCACAATAGATATGAAAATTTAACAAAGTTCTTTCTTGCCTATCTGTTCATCCATGTGCCATGATAGTGCATCATGTCTCATTGTACGACTCTCTCAAAGTCGAACAATATTCTTGGACTTTAAAGACAGTCTTATGTAATAGTTTTTCTCTCAACTTTTGATAAGAAGGCATCTTATACCCCGAACCAATGTTAACAATTGCATTTGGTCATTGCTTGAAAATAAAAATTGTTTGTTGCATTAAATAGAATGCATGCATCATAAAACGATTTGCCCACTGTAAGGTCTATCTGCTCATTCAATTGCTCTAAAACCATAACATCACGAATTCCAAGTTGAGCACTATGTGTAATGCTAGGAGAGAAAAATGACTGTATGCCAAAAGAAACTCTTCTTCTACTCCTTCCTCTTTAACGTCTTAAGCAACCCTCTTTCTCCTTGTTGGTGGCCGAGAACTACTACTAACAACCTTTGGGAGTATTATCCAATGTTGTAAAAATTGTATTGGTGCTCGTATTGCACTGGGCACTGATACGGTTGTATCGTACAGTATGATACAGTACATTACGTAATTTTTTTTAAAACTAAAAAAATTAAAAATTAAAAATAATGAACAAAACATGTATATCACAATGAAGAAGATTCATACTATAACAAAAACATCTCCATAACGAGGCTACAAGTACAAGCATCCATAAATATAATTCCATATTTCATAATCAATAGAATCCATACCATTAAGCATTAACTATTAGGTAACATGAACAAAATTGTGAATATAGAAGGGGTTTAACTTAATAAACAACAAAGTTACGAGTACAAGTTAACACAAATTATAATCATCCACAACGTGGATCATAATCAACAAAAGCATTATAATCAACGTAGTCAAGATCACCACCATCATCATCATCTCCTCTCTCTCTTCCTCCATAATAGGATCGGCCTATCCAACACATTCGGCTTCATTTTCGTCGTCTCCAACTCCAAGTTTTGCTTCGGCTTGGAGTGTCCTCCAATTTTCATCCTCTAAAATGATAGGAGACTCCTCCTCTTCGACCCAATCATTAAAAATATCAATATTTTCATAACTCAACGGGTCATATGGCACCTTCCTTGTCCTTCTTGTATCTTTTTGCATTTGCGTGTAAAGAAAAATATTCAAATTATAAAGAATATCAAATGCAATATAGCCACATCAAACATTTATTATTAATAAGATTAAGAAAGAAGTCAAGAAATAGGCAACAACAAACAATATATATTTTCTAATTATTACTTTTGTCTTAACTTCATGTTATAGACAACATATACCAAATCACATAGTCGAGCATGCTCCAAGTCTGTTTCGCTTTTTCTTGTGAATGCATTTGAAAAAGCTTCAATTCCTCTCGCACTCACTCGAATTATATGTTTTACTCCATATACGTTGAGCAAACCTTGCCAAATTCGGTGCATCTACACCAAAACGAGCCCACCATTCATTTGAAATAAAACAATCTAATGATTAATAAGAAACACATGGAGTCAAACAATTAATAACTTAAATGAATATCAATAAAAACATGATACCTGGTCGCATCTGGGAGTAGAGTTGGATTGCAATTGGCCTTCCAAAATCTCCAAACACTCTGTATATACTTGCTTAACTCTAAATGAATATTACAATGAGTAGATGAATCTTCTACAAGATCAATTGCATTTAAGATACCCTTTTCACTTTTTCATCCTCTATAAAGTTAAGAGAAAATTGAATAGAAGGGATAAACAAATATGTAGCACCATGCAAATAATGATGTATTTGACGATTCCAACGTGCATCAATTATCTTTTAAAGTTTCTTTAGAAGTGACCGTTTGCGGTTAAGGTTTGCTTGTATTTCTAATTTGGCCTTATATAACATCATATATATAAGGCATAAAAAGTCTATCTTCACTGTCCACCATCCTTATTACCTTAACTAAAGGTACAATCATCCTAAAAGATTTGCTTCAACTTTCCTAAAAATCAACATTGAAAACAATATCTACTACAATAATCCCCTCTCTTTCTAAACCACTTAATAGAGCCCCATTTATAATATACAAAGAAAATTTTCAATATATTTTATGAATGACAAGACTTTGCACAATAATGACATTTGGAGAAAAATAGGGCCACTACTTCCTCCGACTCCTCTTCTAGTACCCCTCATAGGCATTGGGTGAGTAGGAGCTCTTGTAGTAGAACAAGAGTTAACTCCACTACTACTACTACCACCAGAACCTATACTTTTTTTCTTTTCTCGCATTCTCCTCCTCTCTTAAGCCATCTCTTCTTCCATCTCAGTTGTACCATGGAATTCATCACTACCATGACCATACACCCCCTGAGGAGAAGCATCTTTAAATGGTTGAGATATATCCCAACCGTCTATTTTTGCCTTCTCTCTCACCCTTAATCTCTTCTTCTCTTTCAAAGCCTCCAATACTTGCTCAATCTCGTACTTCACTGTTTCGAGAACCCTAAGACATGCACTAGCATCCTTCTTGGTTCCCGTAAGGTAATGTTTTATACGATAAATACCATCATGTTTTACAGCATTACAAAACATGCACTTGTTCGCAAGCTTATTGCTTTCATATACCGGAGTGCAATATCTTCGAGCCGGATCGACTTGATCGGAAGCCATTAAGACAAGAGTGAACAATCAAAAGGAAGGAAAAGGCTTTTTAGAGGTTAAGAATCACAGAATCAGTAAAATTCTCAAAATTTTCAAGTGAAAAATCGGGTACAATGCTAAAGGAAAGATGTATGACACAAATTTGACAAAAACCCTAAAGATGGAGAGTTGGATTGGGTGAAATACTTGAGAATCTTGTGAATAAACCATGAAATCAACGAGAATAAGGTAAGAAGATGATATGGAAGCAAGGAAATGGCATGAAAAGGGTTTGGGAAGAAACATAAATGAAATCCGAAAGTTTCAGATTTGTGGAATTTATAACAGAAAAATCGACATCGACTCGTACGATACGGTGAGATACATGCGTGTATCGTACGATACGGCAAGATAAATCGCGATAAAAAATACACGATAAAATTATATCGTATCTTCATACGATATGCGATAAAATTATATAATTTTTATAACATTGGTATTATCACCCAATCTAACAGCATCATCATCCTCTTCTCCAAACATCTCTAAATCATCCGTATGTTGTCTACTCTCAAGTATGCTATCAATCATCAATAGTCGTTGCCAATTTCTTAACTTTGCTCGTGCAAGGAGCAACTTCTTTCGTAGTCAGTGCTAGGTGATGCTTTAATCGTGAAATTTCACCACTAACCGCCTTCTTATAAAACAAATATTTTATCTTCAATCTGTTTTCCTCAACTAGTATACTACATAATCATGCTGGATCATCGGATCGACATTGAGACTTCCTAACACCCCTTCTTGCCATCTTAATTGAACACTTCAATCTAATAAAAAACCTGAAAATAAAAGCACTTCATAAATTCCCAATCTTCACATAACACTCAAATAGAGTGTCTCCCACTTCACGAATAAAATAAAAATCATATCCACGTACTTCGTAACTTCATATTTTGTCATTAAAAAAAATAAAAATATAAATAATATCAAAAACAAAAAATAAAATAAAAATTCGAAAAACTCAAAAAGTATACCTATAACGTGGATTGGGAGCTTTGCACGGACGCCATAGAACACTTTTTTTGGAGCCTTGAGCACCAAGGAGGGGTGAGCCACTGGAGATATACTTGAAGCCTTGAACAAAAGCCAGAAACCCATAAAAACACGGGTTTCAAGGGTTTCTGGCTATATCGCAGGATATAACGCGATATTTGCCTGAATGCGATATACAAAGGTGTATTCTTACGTGGAGCTCCACGATATGATACGTATCGCACCATATCGTACGATACAATGTGATACAGATAACATTGATTTAAAGCAATGTACTTGACACTTTTAAATCACAAATAAATTCAGTAGAGTCCTCGAGTGAGACTTCCATGTTTGCAAGAGGTTCAGTGATCTAAGATATCTCTACTGTTGTAGTAACCATGACTTGATATTTTGCCTCCGTAGATGATAAAGACACCTTCTGTCGTTTTTTGCATCTCAAAGAGATTAATGAGTTACTTAAAAATACACAAAAACCAATGGTGGAATGTCTATCATTCATATCCTCACCTCAATCAGTATCAATATAAGCAGTTAATTTAAGAGAAGATGATAAGGTTAGAATGATCCCCTTTTAAGTGTATCTTTTATTTATCTTACAGTCCGCATAATCACAATGATGTATACTAGTAGGAGCTTGTTGAAATCGATTTGTTATGTGTGTTATGTTTGGTTGAGTGATGGTAAGATACGTAAAGACTCCTATCATTTATCAGTAGTGAGTAAGATCATCTAATTTTTCTCCATATGTAGTTCTTAGTTTAGTTCTCATCACCTCCGACATGCTCACTTTCTTGTCATTTGTCAAACTTGACTTGTTAACAATATCACTAGAAAATTTTGTTTGTGATATAAAATAACTTATGTTATTACTGGGTACTTCTATTCCTAAGAAGTAATTAAGTAGTATTAGATCTTTTAACAACAACAACTAAGCCTTTTTCCATACTAGACGGGGTTGGCTACATGGATTCTTTGTTTCCACAACGCTCTATCATTTGTCATGTTAGCAGTTAACTCACGATAAGCTAGATCATTCTTTATTGTTTCTTTCCAACACATTTGTGGTTGTCCTCTACCTCTTTTAATACTTTCCAAATTTAGTTTTTCATACCTTCTTATAAGTTCTTCTTCTGATCTTCTTTCTATATGTCTAAACCATCTTAAACGATATTCTCTCATTTTATCCTCTATTGGTGCCACTCCTAATTTGTTTCTAATAACCTCGTATACGGTCTTTTCTTGTATGACCACTTATCCATCTCAACATTTTCATTCATCTTTTGTACATGTTATGGTTAACTACCACTAAGAACCAAAAAACATGGGAGGTGTAATTGTTGTTATATCATATTTACCTTTAAACTTTAATGGTATGAGAGTATTAGATCTTTCATTTCAATTTTTTTTATGTAAATCTCTTTTGATTTGTAATATCTCATTTTCATAACTTCTATTGATGATCATATCATCTACATACAGAAGTCAAATCATAATACTTGCATTAGTTTTTCTTACAAACAAGGCAATGTCAATATATTAAGAACGAAAATTTCGTGGGTGCGTAAAATTCTTAAATCTATCAAACCAAGTCTTAGGAGCTTCTTCGAGTCCATATAAAA
Source organism: Brasenia schreberi (assembly GCA_036023115.1). Classification (NCBI taxonomy): domain Eukaryota; kingdom Viridiplantae; phylum Streptophyta; class Magnoliopsida; order Nymphaeales; family Cabombaceae; genus Brasenia; species Brasenia schreberi. Next base: position 31,340,772 of record JAYKKT010000091.1, read on the forward strand.
CCTTTTTTAGTTTAAGAATAATTACTTTGAGCAATGAATCCCGGAGGGGGAGCCATATAGATATCTTCATTAAGATTTCCATTCAAAAAAGCATTTTAAAGTTTTTAACATCCAATTGAATATATACCATTCTTTAATTAGAAATTAAAATACGAAAAGTAGTCATTCGAGCAACAATGCAAAAGTTTCCTTATAGTCAATCACGTACTCTTCTCCCATCTATAACCAATAATTTTCTTTTCTTTGAGTTTCAGAACAATATTCGAGTAAAATTCCTTTCTAGAGCTTCTAATTCATCATTCATAGTTTTCCTCCATTCTAAGTTATTTTTTGCTTGGTCATAGGGATTGGGTTCAAGGATACTCGATATGGTATCTATATGGTTTTTATGTTGTGGTTGAAATGATCCATAAGACACAAATATTTGAGGGGATTTTATGATTCTTTTGCTAGGAACATTATCATTTTCTCTATTCCTCGTTACATGATAATGTTCAAAGGGTATTAAGATTTCTTCTCTAGTTTAAGGTTTCTAGATTCATCTAGTTAAGTATGCTATCCTCTTGTGCTTCCTCATTGTCATCTAATCTTTCATCCGAGATTTATCTAAAAATGTAAAACTATCTTGTGTGCTTTTGAGTCTCATCTTTATAATAACATTATCTTCAATGAATTTGACATCTCAAGACTTGGGTTGTTACATTTTTTACCCTTTTTTATCAATATCATACCCAAGAAAAACGCATTCAATAGCCTTCAAACTTAACTTATCATTTTTATCGGTATAAATAGAACAATTACATCCAAAAATTTTCAACTGATTATAACTAGGTTTGTTTAAATACAATTTTTCTATGGGAGAACAATTTAAGTTTGGTTGATGACATACTATTTATCTGGAAGTTAAAGTGTTTTCGGCCCACAAGTATTTGAAAACTTTACTTGCTAACAACAAAGTTCTAGTAGTTTCAATGATATGTCTATCTTTAAGATCCACAATAAAATATAACACCAAAAAATCATAGGTTTAAGAACCAAAATATAACATCCATTAAATGACCAAAATATTTATAATACTTTTGAAGTAACAACTTTAACATGCATCAAATATAACAACTACCAACTTAACAAATAACAAGTCCAAAACATAACATCCATCAAATGTGATTATAATATAAACTTAATTATTTAAGATGATATGTAGGAAACTAATCATGTTCATTTTGAGATGAAGATCTTTTTTCTTGTAGTTCCTCTTGCTCTTTATCGGATTCTTCAAAATAAAATTCTTCCTAATCTTTTGTAGGCATCTTATCATTTCATTTCTTTTGTTTTGTCTTCTTTATCGTTTTCGTATCGTTGATCTTGATCTTGTATATACAACTCTTCTTCTTAATGCTTCGGATGCCAAATCAATATCTCGATATTTAAGTGATTCATCGCCACCCACGAACTCCATCATCAGGTGGATATTTATCATGATCAGTAATTAATGTCAACATGATGGGGTTAAAATTCTTTCCATTAACATTCTTCTCTTCATGTCTTCTTCTTAGCTTTTCATTATATTGGATAAAAGCTAAGTCGTTAAGCTTTTGATGAAATAATCTATTTCGCTTTTTTGTATGAATCTAAATTAAGAGAGAACCCATAATAAGTTATGGTTCAATAACAAATTAACTCAATAAATAACTTTAATTTTATTACATTATAAATAATGAAGTATAATTCTTATCATTTCGAAGGTATTCCAGTTGTGTTTACATGGTGTGGTGCTACAAGTTAGACTCAAAACCCATATAGCAAAATTTTATAATTTAGAGGATCTATAGCCAAAATTCATCCGCCATTCAATTATGATAAAAACATATATAAACAATACATTAATCAAATTCAAAAACCTAAAATTATATCGTAACAATGAAATAAAGCAAAGTTGCTTGAAGTAATTATCTGGTGCATATGCTTTCTTCGAACTTATAGCTAATTCTAGTCCAAAACCACTTAAGATACTTCGATAACTCATAAGTTATTGAGTAATTTGTTGTTCTTCCTTATTTCGTACAAGTATATTAATAACTCGAAACAAGCCACCCTTAATCATATGATTAGATTTTATCCCTTCATACTCATAATACTGTAGAAATTTGGAGTTGCGTTGTGGAAGATTAAAACAAGAAATATCATTAACATTATGGAGGAAAACACGAGAGATCAAAGGAAGGGGCAGACCTCCGATGGAGGCCCCCCCCTCTTTCTCTCTCTTTCTTACACACAACCTCTTAACCCTAATACAACCTACCAACCCTTATATAAGGAGTTGTAAAACAAAAAATTGACCAAAATGCCCTTAGTACTACGGGCAATTACAATAATACCTAAATATGAGAAATTATAGGAATGACACTTAGAAACATCACACATATATTCTCAACAACCCCCTCAAGTTGGGAGTGAGATGCTTCAAACGCTAAACTTGCCAAAAAACTGGTTCTTTCTTCACCACACGTGCACTAAATATCTCTTCGAGGCTTCTTTAAATCAACTTAGATAATTAAGAACATATGGGTAACACACAACCCTTATATGGATGTCGGTTGCTCCCTCTCTCTTTCTTCTTCTCCATGAAGTGATTAGGCGGCTACACTTCCAAAGTCATGGTTTCCTACTCTTGAGAAAACTTATCTTTTGTGGTAGAAGGTACTATCTCCATCATACACACTAGCTGAAACATGGATCATTATAATGATCAAACCACCAACCAATCACCACACTTATGGATCATTATAATGATCAAACCACCAACCAAACACATGATAGAAGATGAAATTGGATAGGCTAACAATTCTGATGCAGTCGCCCATCTCTCTCACTTTCTTCTTTCAATCATAAAGTATTGTCTTCAAATAGATAGAAGATGGAATTAGGTTGCCTCTCTCACTTTCTTCTTGTCAATCATTAGAAGATGGAATAGGATCGCCTTTCTCTCTTTCTTCTTTTCAATTACACTTTTTCGCCTTTGTGGTTGCTGTTGGTACTTACACAACATAATATAGAATATGCAATTTGGCATTGCACCCCCATAAGAGCTACCGTCATCTCTTTCTTCTTAATAATTTTTATGAGCTTTCTAACACAATATAATGTAGAAGATGAAATTTGGCATGTGCAGTCTCCCTTAGGAGCCGCCACTCTCTTTCTTCTCTATTTTTTTGCGCCTTCTTGGCTGCAATATCAACTCAGCCTTTCTGGTTGATCATCTTAAGCAACATCAACTCAGCCTTCCTGGCTGTAAATTCCTGCAACCTCACTGGCTGCATATAAAACCATTTCTGCAGTCCTCATAACTGCAATCTTCAGCATACATCTCTTTTCTATAAACTTTCTTCATGTTGTTTTTCCAATGGAGACAATCATCACGTACTAATCTTTTGTATTCTTTTTGTGAATTTTTTAGCTCTCTTAAACATTTCCTCAAACACTTGATGTTCATGTTAATTATCTCTTTTTGAGCATTTCATCAAACACTTCATGTGCATTATTGATCTGGCTTTTTAACACAAGCTTTGTTTCCGACAGTACTTCATCATCATTAGTCTGCAACTATTTGACCATTTCTTTTTCTTCTCTTTCTTATCCATTCAGTGGGAGCTACTTCTCGATTTCAAGTTCATTATTCATATCATTATGGATTCCATCCACATCAACGTCCACATCCTCATCATCTTCCTTACACTATTCTACTGGTGCATATAGATTGGAAAGTAAGATGTAGATTCCATTGTTCTCTGGTTCAAGCTTCTTCAATTTCTATGCAGCAAGCTTACCTCTTTTGATATCTCCATTGATTCTGGAGGCCCTCAACAATGAGCACCACACAAATGCATTAGGCTCTAATGGCATCCTGTTAATGAACTCTTAAGCTTCCCTAAGTTTGCAGCTCGGCTCAAACGCATAATGCTCATCTCTAGGTAATAAATTATACCTCGTAGACATTAAATCGAAGTAACCAAGGCCCTCTCCCACTAATCCAGCGTGACTGCATGCAGTCAGCAAATTTATAAAAGAAACTTCATTAGGTTCTGTTCCCTGGGAAACCATTCTATCGAAATGTTCTATAGCTTCTTTGCCGTTACCATGCTGCCCAAGTACTCCTATAATTGCATTATATGCAATCTGTGTAGGATTGTCAATCCCATTGAACACTTGGAGAGATGAATCAAGAAGCCCCGATTTCCCATACATGTCAATAAGAACCGTGGAAACAAATGGATCATCTACAAACTTCTCCTTGATCACTTGGCCATAAAGCTGTTTCTTGGGAATACGAATAATATGCAATAAATGTGCAGCCACCAGCGATATCCAATAAATGCAGCCACCAAAATGCTTAATGTGCAATAAACTGCTCCACTTTCCCAGGCCTCGAGCAACCTACAACTTTAATTATCACTTGCTGCAACCTGTAGCTTTAATGATCATTAATCGTTCTAAATCAATAATGTCCAATGCCTGTTCATTGCAATAATGGCCACTTTTGTATTCACAACATTAAATTCTCTGCCCCAACATTAAATTTCTGAAATTACAACGTAATATTGCAGCCATCATATGCAATAAATGTATTGACAGGCAATGAATAACATTGGGTATTGTCTTGGCTGCCAGTTGGCTTAAAAATATACTTTGCTTCTTCACACCCCTCACCTTCTCATCGGCAGAAGCATAGCTCGTAGCCTTTGGGTTACCATCGCACAATCATGAACATGTATTCTAGCTTTTAACAGTGCATCTCCCATTGATTTCATCTTCTCTAGAGCACTGTTATATAAATATGATTTGCTAGGTACTCTCTGTAAAAGTAAAATATATATGCCTGAGCATTCGAATGTAAACCATTTGATTCACTGAAATCCATCACTTCTTTCTCTTTTTCACAGAGAAATCCATCATTTCAATCATATAGATACGGTGGAACATAATATCCGAGCCCAACCAAAAAATGCATTGATTCAAAGTGCCAGATGATTTTGAGTTTGAAGTTCCACCGTTCTTTAGATCTAATACTACGGGCAATTACAATAATACCTAAATATGAGAAATTATAGGAATGACACTTAGAAACATCATACACATATATTCTCAACAAATACAACCATGAATTCAGATATAGATATAATGCAACAATATGCAATGACTTATGCATTTGCCTCTCCCATCTTTTGTGTAGTATCTCCTAAATAAAAGCATATTGCTCTTTGTTCTTTAAGTTAACCTATAAAATAAGATAAATGTTATTATCAAGATTAACAATAACCAATTGAACTACGTAAAAGAGTAAAATAGTAAAGATTAACAACTCAACCTTTAAACATTTATGTACTTGTATTTATTCCTTCACACGGTCTATCTTTTTATAGATATAGCTCATGACTAGTTTTTTATCAGTATCCACCATATGTAAAACATCTACTAAGGGACCCATTGCTCTAAGTGAAAAACTAATACCTTTCCAAAATCTGAGTTACAAAATTATTACCTTAGATTGTGTCTCTTATTTAGAAATAACCATAGGCCTTAGAGTTTCTTTTGATTGTCATAAGTTGTCCAATGTTAAGAATCTAGTAGCAAAACGGGTAACAACTAGCATATGTATGTTTTTTCCTTTAGTAAAATGTCTCATTATATGCAATATCTAATATCTGCTCATGAGTATACAATAATGTCACTAGCTTCTTTGCCCTATTGAAGATGTCTTTTAGTTTATTTGTCTCTCAAATATCTGCAAGCATTAAATCTATACAACGATAGCGAATGGTGTTCAAAACAAATGTTTAAATTCAACCATCAACATTGCATTATATGTAACCACCTTCCCGACATTTTTTCTCCAAGCTCTAAGATCACTTCTTTTAACAATATATATATAATTTGCTCTAAGATCACTTCTTCTTTTAACAATATATATAATTTATTTGCATCCTTCACTTAATTGGATACATCAATGGACTTAAGAACAATACACTAAAAAATTTATTAATAAGTTCATCCATCTAATGTAATAAAACATCCATATGTTATACCATGCATGGAATCATAAATCACTCTTTATTTTTTTGTTGCATTCTTATAAGTTGTCGGTCTTTGTATCTTGTTATTCTAGTAGTAGAAATGTGACTGCATAACTATAAAAAAAACTGACATATTATTCGTTTTAGATTTTGTTAAACCCCAATTCCATCCTGGGTCCTTAGAAGTCGGGGATATATATTGGTATGTCTAATCAGAAAATCGAATACCATATGTACTAGTGCTGATGTCACTGTCACTTGAATAACTTGTAGTTGCACTATAATAAAATTGTAAAAATATAAAATAAATAAATTAAGAGATTGAGAAATAAAAGTTAATGATAATTGCCTAACTGATAAGATTATACAGAATCTATGGTTAATGTTGACAAGGCATACATCAAAGGGGGTGAGAGAGAGACACCGACAGAAGAGGGGTTAGAGAGACAGCAAGCAATGCTAGCCGTTGCTTGCTGAGAGGGAGAGAGAGATGCCGGTGGTCACTAGTGGAGGGCATGCGGGAGAGAGAGATGCGTGAGAGAGAGACGCATGAGAGAGAGAGACGAAGAACTGCAGACAAGGGGATCAGTTAGGTTTTTTATTTTATTTTATTTTATTCAATATCAAATGGATATTGAATCGTCGTGACCCTGTACATTTATTTGGATATAGTGGACCGCTATAGCGCTGTTAACGGTGCAATTAGCGCCCAAATGGGCTGCCTGTTAACAGCGCACTGTTATTTCGTTCCACAAGCCGCTAATTCGCTATAGCGTGCTGTTGATAACTTAGGCTAGCATGACTCTTATCCATTTGGCATCTCTATGATTTTTATTTTACTTTAAGAGTGTTAGTCATTTAGCTTGAGCAAGTAAGCAGGAGTGTGATCGCATCATTGATGCTGCGGCATAATTTATATATCGGTTTGATTGCCATTTTACATATCGTATGTTTCACTGTCTATTTTATTATCCACCAGTTTCCTATATGTTATATCTTCAACGTTGTGCAGGACGGAAGATCTTCGGAGGCCTTTTGGCCAGTTTGGACCTCTGAAAGACATCTATCTGCCTCGTGATTACCACACAGGGTAAGACTTAAAATTGCTCTTGATCTTCTGAGTTGTGGAGCTTGACAAGCTGATCACCATCAAATGCCAAGATAGTTCCCCTTGATTTCTGTGAAAATGCCATTGGCCTATTTCTCTCTCATGTGTGTGTGTGTGTGCATAGCTACCCTATTTGTCAACCAGATTGAATTTTCTCCTTTGTGTGCTTCCTTTAGTTATGAGATCTTGATTGAAATTGTTTGGGATTCTCAGCGAAAATTAAAGTTCTGAAGACATCAACCAAGTCTCAAGTGTTTCTGTTAATGATCTATATATTATGAAGATAATGGATGGTGGGATATAGAGTTGAGTTGAAAGTGCAAGCTATGAAGATAACCTGTTTTTGAACTCTCTTGATTTCTGAGAGGTCAGCTGCCAAATGCTTTCTTTACATGAATTTCTGAAGATGGTGAGGAGCTTTATCTGCCCTGAACTTCATTAATAAGTCAGGGTTATACCGAAAACTCCTTATGATGGTTTGCAATTAAGAATGTTGTTTTTTGGGTGCTCCAGGCGTGAATTGTTGGTTTCTAACACTTAACATGTTGCAGAGAGCCACGTGGGTTTGGATTTATACAGTATGTTGAACCAGCTGATGCTGCAGAAGCAAAATATCAGATGGATGGACAAATCTTTAATGGACGGGAACTAACTGTTGTTTTTGCGGAGGAAAATAGAAAGAAACCAGCTGAAATGAGGGCACGAGAGCATGTTAGGTACGATGTGCTTATTGTTGGTTTTCATACCTAAAGTTACTAGTTCGTGCAAAAGGTCCATTCCTTTGTTGAGTTCGTTCTTGGTACTAATAAAAGCGGCCTCAGAATCTCTCTGCTACCAATTCATTTTGTTGAACAACTTTTGCTCCTTACTATGGTGCTAAAAAGTAACAAGTTGGTTATACTGTTGTTAGGGGTCGAGCACAGGATGATAGGGGATATTCACGCTCCCCTCGCCATTCACGGTCCCGTTCTCATAGCCCCAGTTACCGTTCTCCATCCCCAAGGCCGAGGCGATACTCAAGGTACGGCGTCCATCTTCAGGTTGCTCAACTATATTCTGAACCTTGTTTTGACACATCATGCTTTGAACATCTTGTTTTTGCAACAGATCAATTTCACCAGGTCCTAGGTCTCGTGATGATCGGTCATACCATCGCTCTCCGTACCATTCGAACGGTGGAAGCCCTGATGATTTTGCTGAAAGGAGACCAATAAGAGAAAGATCTGTGTCGGTGAGTAGGTAACTGGTGTTTGAAGGAGATGGCATCATTACTGTTAGGGAGTTATGTAGTGTGGTATCCATCCGATTCAGTTATATTTGTCTCTCCATGCTTTTCTTATGGATCTTTACCAAGTAATCGAGAACTGGACATCAGCATGTGCTTGTTCTATTGCTTGATGGATATCACTAAAAAAATGGCTTCTTTTATTTCTTGAGTTGCGCAAACCAGAGGAGATGAAGCCTTGTGTCAGTCATCTCTGTGTGTGTGTGTGCACGTGCTATTGCAGCACCGTGACAGGGTGATTTAAGTACCTGCAAATCTGCGTTAATGCTGCAAGGGGATGCCTATCTTTGATGATAGGATCCATCAATCACTTTCGACTTCAAGAGTCCTAAATGTTCTGCATTTTACATGGTGTTACCCGGTTGGGAATGCTTGGTGTATGTCACAAGCTAAACGAGGATAGCTCGTCACAGGTGGAACCAATCCGAAGCACAAGTTATTTCGAACCAAACCTGACGTATAGCAATATCTTGTAAGGTCATAGTTCAGTAGTAGGTTTGGCCTCGTTGATTATTTAAAGTTGAAACAGACTATTTTACAGAGCTAGTTGTGGTATCTAAAGTTTTATGTCCGGCAATAGAACCGTTATTGCTTTCATCTACTGCTTGAACAGTTTAAGCCAATATGTTGCCTGGTTCCAGGGTACCACTGTCAAAGTAAGATCTAGATCCAAACCTAGTAGGTTTGGACTAATTCAAACTAAGCAATATGATAGAAAAGCGCCCTTAACCAGGGATTCAATGTGAAGCTTAGGTGGAAGGATACTCGCCTATGGCATGCGCCAACAACCACAAAGCTGACAAAAATGGTGGGTCGGTAAAAGCAACACTAATAGATGGAGAAGCAGTAGATTTGATGTACAAAAAAGGTGGATTTCGGCAATTGGTACTTTCATGTAATTATAGATTAAAAGATGATATACTTGTAATCAATCATTGAAGAAGGTTCAACAATTAAGGGACATGACTGGTGCGGGGGGTGTAGTTTTTGACAATCAATCCTGTAATGGAGCCTTCTCCAGATGACCAAAGTTGATCTAACAACGTCAGCATCCTCATGGCTCACTTGTGATACTTGACCAGAGGCTCAAGCAAATGTTTCGGAGCAACTGTATGAAGATCCATGGTGTATGTAACTACAGCCCCAAAGAGTGAACATATAGCAGGAACAAGCCCCAAGCCACATCTGATCAGTAAGGAAGAAGTTCCATCTAGAGTGTCTGAGCCCAGGTGAATATCCTGAATATAAATTTGTAAGGGAGAATAAAAACTCAACCAGTAAGAATATCTCGATAGACAGGAATGAACCACGTTCTATGAAAACTGCATACAATGTCTGCATCTGCTGTGCATGTACTATGAAGAAAACTGTGTATAATGTTTATTTCTCCCATGAAATTTGGCGGATCTACATTGGACTGAGGTGGGGGACTGTCCGCTTCACTCGAATTTTGAAGAATCTACAGACCCTGTAGGCGAAGGTTGAATCCCCATAAGCAGCTATAAAGACAAGGTCAGCCCTTCCCCATCCTAATTAAGTTTTTCAGGTCCGCCAGTCGCTGCACCAGTGCAAACAGAAAAAAACGATGCAAGCACAACTATATCCATGATTTAACAGATAATCAGTTTCTTAAGTATGCCAACAAATGCAAGGAACGGCCCCACTCGAAACAGAAAGTATACAGCTTAATAGAAAACCAATTGGAACAGAAAAGGCTTCAGTAAAGATCAGAATTACATGGCAACATTGCACAAACATGATATATGGGAATATAATAAGTTTACACATAATAAACCTTCAGTGAAAGCTTAGTTTGAGAAACGCTGCAATAAAACCTTACAAATATGAATGACCATAAACCAGATTAAGCATGGCGAAAGACAGCTTAAAATTATATTGTTAAGAAGATGAACGAATCCAAGAAGGATAATAAATATAAAGAATTAAGGAAGCCACTTGGGGTGTGCAAGACATTTTAAAGAGTATCATGCCATGCCACTGTCATGTTCTGCTGCTAGGGCTCTATTAGATGCTAGATTGACAAGTGAGTGAAGAAAAGCAGAATAAAAAAGCTGAAAGAAGCAAGACATGAAATGGGACCAACATGGAAACAAAACAAAGATTGGGAGAAGATACATAATCAAGTACGAAGATAAATCAGAAATGGAATTTTGATGCAATCTCGGCAAGTCTTTTTTTTTTGAAGAAAATAAAAGAATGTGGTAGAAGTAAAACTACAAAAAATCAAATGAGAAAACGAGAAGCACAAAATAAATCCATGAAAAATACTATGATGCCATTCTAATTCGGTCCACAATTTCTTCAAAAGAGAATCATGATTCCCTTTTTGGACAACATATTGCGTTTCCCAAGCAAGTCCCCCAGACAAGTATGTTGCTAGTACGTTTTGGAAGTGTGTTGTTTCATGCTTCTCAAATGACCTAATGGGGGTAGAAATTCTGGTAATTGCAATTTAATATCCCTTGTGGTTTACTTTTAGTAGCGGAGGTTGCCCCATCTTTAAACTGAAGATATCCAGGTCAACAAAGCATAGGCCAAGTATACAAATATATAGAGAGCGTCTTTATGCTCACCAATATTAACTGATTGGCTATCCTTATAGATCTCAACAATTCGATCAAAGAGATCGATGATTGAGAAAAAAATGCAAAAAGTTCGTTTGAAATCAACTACAACCTGTAAAAAGTAGAAGCATACTTTTTTCTTTTTAATCTCAACTATCGATCTCTTTGATCGGATGGTTGGGATTTAAGGATATATATATATATATATATATATGAAGAAAATACTTTGCACTCACGTAGAAAGTATTGTAGCAAAATAACACAGCAAAATGTGTTTTTTGCACAAATAGCCGTGCGGGTGATCTCCATGGCCAAGAACCATATAATAGATAATTTATATGTTAATTTTAGGGTTCAAAATTCACAATCTTGTCCTACAAAATCTGGTCTATACAATCTAAAAAGTATAATACATCAGTTCAGTGGTTAGTTTGACCTTCTAGAGCTCAAGTGTGTTTGTACTTGAGTACAAAAAATATTCTCTCTCTCTCTCTCTATGTATATATATATATATATATATACATAGAGAGAGAGATGAGAGAGAGTAGAAAACAACTGTTTTTGTCCATATCCTAGAAGAGACAGGGATCACTTAGCTCACAAAACTATTTAATAAAACATAAAGAAACCAAAAGATGCTTGAAGAATAGAGAGTGAGTACACTTGTATAAACGAACAAGGGGGTCATCTAGAATTGTACGAATTATCAAGGTATTAAGTTAATGAGTCATACTATAAAATTATGAGAAATAATTATTGAACGTAGGCTAATATAAGAATCAAATACAACATATAACCAATTTAGATTTATCTAGAATTGGTGTATGTTATTTGTATACAGGAAAAAGTTAATAGAAAATTGAAACCATGGAGAGAAACATTAGAAAGTAAAGGTTTTCAACTTAATAGAATAAAGACAAAATGTATGAAATCTAAGTTTGATCATTTGGTTACTTTAGAGGATACAGAAATTCAGATTGACATACATTGCATCCCTTAGAATAAAATTTTAAATAACTATGGTTATTTTTTAGAGTAATGAAAAAATTGATGGAGATGTTACATATAGAATTAATGGAGGTTGGTTAAAATGGAGAGGGATATCAGGTATTTTATGTGATAATATATAATTAAAGTTGAAAGGTAAATATTATAGAATAGCAATTAGAGTTTCTATATTTTATAGTTTTGAGTATTGAAGAGTTAATAATCAATATAAAAGATGTTCGTGACAGAAATAAAGATATTGAGATGGATGAGTGGTCACCACAAGGAAAGACCATATACATAATGAGGTTATTATAAACAAATTGGGAGTGACACCAATATATGATAAAATGAGAAAAAATTGTTTAAGATGGCTTGAACATGTAGAAAGACGACCAAAGGAAGCTTTAGAAGGCATGAAAAACTAGATTGTAAAAATGTTAAAAGAGAAAGAGAAAGAGAAAGACAATAAAAGTGTTGAAAAGAAATAATAAAGAATGATCTATCTCATGTTGAGTTAACACTGTAAGCATGACACATGATAGGGATTTGTGGAAACAAATAATCCATGTAGCCAACCCCACCTAGTATGGGAAAAAGGCTTAGTTATTGTTGGTTTGAGTCTTAAACTGTCTAGAAAAGGTTTTCTTGGACCAACCTCTCAACTAGAAAAGTTGCAAATCATAATATGTGACATCGTATAACATGGCACTAATGGTTTGTTGTATTTTGCTTGGTAGACATGAAAGGAGTTAGACCATCAGTTCTCTCGCATGCAGAGTGGAAGGTCATCCAGCATGACTTCCTGACTCTCATGACTAAGGTGGTGAGCTCGATTCCTAGAGCGTGCATGTGTGTTAGGCTTCAGACTTCCTTTATCAGAAATAGGAAAAAGACCATAGGTTTTCTGCGCTCAGACCTGAGTCATATAGCAAGATGGATGGGCTATGTAGCCCAAACTAAGAAATGCTTGTGGTGATAGGACTCCTCCCTTACGAGCACTGTCTTTGTTTTTGGTTGCAAAGAGAAACCTAACACACACGCACCCCCTTAACCCCAATTTCCCACCAGCAGCAAGGGTGATTGAGCATCCCACCAGTTGAGCTAATGTTATAGGTGTATTGCAAATTGGCTTTGTGCTTTTGCTTTTGTTCAGTTTGAAAAAAAAAATTGTATTTTTTTGGTATAATGTCAGCATAGTGTTCGTATGGTGGTTCTTTAAAGGTGAAAATCTTGTTTTATAGTTCACTAAGTTTATATGTTATGCGATCAATCATATAAAATGGAAAATCTTGTTGGTAGTACTTTTGTGTGGCATCCTCATTCATGTCTACTTATTCTTTTTCAGTAGCAAAAATATAATTTAAAACTTTTATAAGGGTTTAAAAAAAAGATGAAAAATAATATTATTATATTCATGCTTATGAAAAGAAATGATTACACAGCATCACCAGTGAGAGGATCCACTCACTCCATATAAAATATATAATATGTACCGCATAGTCATAGGGTTTGAGAACCAAATCAAACCAGAACGGATGTTGGGTTTTTTTCACAGCTGAGCCTAGAACCGAGCCAAACAAAATGTGACCATGATCATTGACCTTTTGAGTTTTAGGACATGTTGTCACCGAGTTCCGGTGGTTCATGTTTAGTATTGTATTCGTGTTTGAGATTTCATGTCATGATTGAAACCAGGTTAACCTGAACCGTGACTACGTTTCTTTTTTTTCTCATGGACACGAGGATGAACCTTTTGGGTCATGTTTGACTGACCTTCGTGTCGTGTCCTATATATCCAGCCCTAAATGGGTCGGATAGGGAAAGTCATAATCAAATTAATAAATGAATAATAATTTGATACGGCTTGATTGGTATCCGGTTTTCTACCGAAGCCCGACCGGCCGACCCTACTTCAAATGTTTTTCTTCGATATGACTTCCATTTTTCTCATCCGAATCCGAGTTGAAGGCCTAAATCACAATCCACGATCCCTGTTTCGGTTCCTCAAATCCAATAATGCCTGTCTCCGATCCAAAGCCGAACTCTTCACATCTTCATCCGGCAACGGCGGGTGCAACCCAGCGTCTCTCTCTCTCTCCGGCGTAGGCGGTATCTCCTCCAGGTAAGACCTCTCTCTCGCTCTCTCTGAGTTGTTTGTTTAATGCATTTTGTTTCTGGAAAGTGCCTTTCAATTAACTCACCTTTAGAGGGTGCGCTTCATTCTCACCTATTTTTGTTCGTACGCTCAATCGAGTCTATAGTTCAACTTGAAGCTTCTTGGGTTCTGTAAGAGTATTTATACTCTTACGAGTGGATAGCATGCTAAAATTCTTCGACGCACTAAGATTTAATATGGTTAATTTATTCTGCCGAGACATCATCCACATAGTTATCATTGATTAATTGCCAGACTAATAAACAAAATGTTGTATCGCGCGGCGTATCTTTGAGTTTTGATGCTTTATACTGAATCTGAGACTAAATTTCAGTCCTGTTTTGTCTTCTTTCAGGAGCAAAATCCGAATGCTTTTTGTGCATCCCTTTGTTTAAGGAACACTTCGATCTCGGAAAGACTTTGACACATAATTGACTTGTGATGATCTTTTCTTTTTTCAGGGAATGCCAGCAGAATGTGAATCTTACATTCATTCAACTCTATGATCATATAAGGTATGGTCCCAAACACCTGTTTCGTCATTTGGAATCTGTGCGTCTTATGAATTACAATATTCAGCATCCTGTAATATCAATATAACGGAACATTTTGCACTAATTCGAAACTTAGTTGCGGTCTCCTGTCTTTATCCACCATAATGTCTGTATCTTTATTCTCTTGCTTGAATGCGACGCTGAGAAATGTGCCAAGCATCCATGCCCATGGTCGGAGCTTGTATTCCATGAGAGCTCTTCCTAATAGGAGATGGATCATCAGTGTTAGCATTCAGATGTTGAACTGTTTTGAAGATCATAGGTTGTTACCTGGTTTTTCTTACCCAGCTTTTAGATTCCACAAAAAGGGCAGAGTTCACGTTGCAAATGACGACAATGTTTAAGTAGATTTGGTGGATGAGGCAGAAAAGGAAGCAAGACGACAAGTATGCTTCCTCAAAGATTCAGGTACTTATGTTAGAATGTGGCCATTCTCGGTAACCCAGTACGTAACGGCTGGACAGGCCATTCAACGGTTACCCATGATTTCGGTTTCAGGAGAGATCACATTAAACATGAAAATATTAACATACCGACCGTTACCGGAAATCACGATAACAATCTAGATAAGGGTCCTAAAGGGAAAAACTGAGCAGAAAAAACCAAGAAAAAGGAGGAGCTCGCTCTACTCTATAAATACAGAGCAGTGCGTACATTTAGATATCAATATGAAAATATACAGATTCTAAAATATAGAGATACATACTTTTTCTTTAAGAAATCCGTTGTGAGGAAACCTCAAACACAAAAACAAAGGATCATATTCACCTTCTGTTGCAGGCGTACCTCAAAGAGCTCGACGGCAACATACCTGAAGCTCGTCCTTCAACTTAACGAAGGAAGCCCCAGATAGTCCTGTTAGATGGTCATGGTTGATTGGTATGTTTATTAAAAGCAGAACCATCATTCTTCTTTCTTTGAGGACTGCTGCTTTTTGTGGCTTCCAATATCCACCTGATGTGCATGTCATTCAAGATATAGATTTTTTTTTCATGTTACTTAATGCAATGCAGTATGTTATATATACTCTTTTTAGCTGCTACAGGCATTATCCACTTCTGGTGCTTATTTCTTCATTGCTTGCATATGTTGCTCGAGTGAAAAAATAGACTCTATTTATTGTGTCTTGGAAAAAACTCCTCTCAGCTTTACACATTTCTTATAAATTAAGGTGCTTGTTCATACTATTAGCCCATGTGCTTGACTTGCAGAGTTTTCTCTATTATGCTGCAGGATGCAATATGAAGTATATTATTGAGTGAGATAATAATCAACAAAACTCCAAAGAGCAAGTTGAATAGACACACAAACGCACAGTCATGTTTATGGAAGCCAATGATATTTTCAGCTCCCAAGTTTCTTTTCGTCCTGATCGAGATTCTAAGTGATGGAAGGGATCTTAGGTACACAAACAATTGGTTAGTATCATTGGGAGCGTAGGGGCTGAATGTCTCCTGGTGCATATTCCTGTCTAGTTAGTGTTTTCTATCATTTGGTGGTTTTATACATACACATATGTGACTTATATATATATGTATATATGTATATATATATGTATATATGTGTGTTTATTAGATATGATGTATGTAAGACCTTAAAAGAGAAAATATGTTATATTCAGCGCATCTTCCTGTGAAACTTCTTAATGTCAAATATCATATCATGTACCTTGTCATCAGTTCCTTGTAGCTTAATTTAGCCAGGTTTTCGATTTGTTAAAGATGATTGATATCGATGATTGTAGATGCATTCTTAAGGCAACCTCATTTAGCACGTAAACTAATGGAATCCCTCGTAACCATTTTCTGTGTGCAGCTGTTGTATTTCTTGTTTATGCTTGGCGTTCTGTTCTCTGGGAGCTTTCAAACTGGAAGAAACTTTCTCGCTATATCTGGATCCCTCTGGTACCTTTTTCAGTTCTCTTTGGCCTTGATCTTCCATTCTGCTGGTGATCTCATTACTGGTCTTATATGGCAAATCGAGACCATCTACATTTTCCGTTCAATCTACTCTAGTATTGTTGCAGCAGCCCCGGTAGGAGAGTTGACCACTATAATCTTGCTAACATCTGCAGTCCGTGCGACTGCAGAGACTGCGGCCCCGGACTCTGCAAACAGACAACCTTATCTCCTTACTTTTGCGGGTTTGGTTGGCCTTGGGGCAGTTCAAGGTTTTCTTCCAGAGCTTGTGTTTTGGTTGCTCCTCATATCCATGTTTTGTTTTTCGCGATTTGTCAGAAAGAGAGATGTTGTCTCTGCGGCATTGCCTGTGACAGCATTGTTGGTTGCTATTGGGCAACCATGGGTGAGGGGAGTTGTGATTCTTTCCTATACGGCTCTTGCTATTCATCACCACTGGACATATTTGGAAGTAAAACTCTGGGTTGAAGATTGCCCGACTGTCAGGAGTCGGCAGATTCCTTTAGTTTTTACAGCTTTGGCAATCGGGATTCATATCGCTGCTAAATGGGTCCTCTACAGGCACTTGACTTGGATGATTGTCTAATGAAACAGTGCATACTTTTGCGCAGGAGATGCTTGTTTTCTTATGGGATAAGGTGCTTAAATTAGGAGACATGACTAGAATCCATTTAGGTTTCTTTTCTGATGGTGCAACACAGATTGAGAATATGATATTATTGATCAGTCTATATATTCATGTAAATTTTGATAAATTGCCTTCTTCTTTTTCTTGCTTCATGAAATTTGATCCTGCTAAGATGGTGCTTAAATTAGTACTTTTTTTCAGATGGTGCAATCCATTTAGGTTACCCAAATTTGTCGAGTTTGGGTATCCAAACTGATAAATGGTTAGATTTATTTCAGTGTCCAGCATTGACAATCCGAAGCCAATCGCATTGTTTACCTGCAAAAATACTGATATTTAATCAGGTTCTTTGATTATATAGATAACAGCTTGATAAGATTCAGTCTTCCTACTTGACATCCTGGTTTCTTCTTGGAGAGAATCACTAGCTTGTTTAGCACTGGATGTTTGTAGCTTTGATCAGCTAGAGATCATTTTGTGTATTTATTGGTTTAACTAGATATAATGGTGTATATTCTGTGATGGCTTCTAGGCTAGGTAACAGAGAGACACGAGACGAGCAGTGGTGGACCCATAAAGTTATTTCGGATGGGGTGGGCTTTAAATTTTTTCAAATTCTTTGGAAAAGTTCATTATATAATTGAAAATTTTCAGAATTTTGGATGGGGCGGCCGCTTCACCCCACCACAATGTGGATCCGCCACCGGACAAGAGAGTGGATGGTTTACACACAATGTAATGCACGTTTTAACAAACTAACATGGTATCTAGAGGCTATGCCACATGAGTGCTGGTGTGAGTGGGACATGGCGATTTTCGAAAATAATGTACATGGACATGGCTACGTAAGTAAATATATTATTATATATAATTGATAATATCTCATACAACCAAAGAAAACTATTGTTGTCATAAATCAATTTACGAAAAAATAAATTGTGTTTTTCCTTGTCTGGATCCTTCTGATTTTTTTGGTGTTCTTTTCTTATTTCAATCAGTTATTTCAATCAATGAATTTTTAAACTTATGTATAACCGATCATAATGATTGTTGAGAATGTGGCATGTGATTTGGGCAAAACACTACCAAAATGGCGGGCTTAGTGAAATTCGAACACGAGTATTTCTTCGCAAACTCGAACTCAGCTTGAGTGGAGCTTGACATGTTAGAGTGGAACTTAAGTGGCTACTCTACGTGGGTACCTAATCAAGCTTTATGCGTATAACAGTCTCATATTAATAGAAATGATCATTGGAAGAAGAAAAGCTTTAAAAGATAATTGATACACGCGCACCCTTTTTACTATCCACACTCTTTTTTGCGTGTTTTCAATTTTGTTTTTATTCAAAGTGAAAATTACCAATCATGCTACTGAATCAAACTACATGAATCTATCTCTCCCTCTTTCACGTTTTCACTACTGTTGACCATCTCATGCTCGTTCTATGACTCGGCTTGGACCATGACTAGGACGCATGATAATGTCATCCCATGTTGCTTTGGATTTAGTCAGAGAGAGAAGAAAAAAGGAAGGAAGAAAAGGAAGAGAAAAAGGAAGAAGGAAGCCGATTCAAAGAAGGATTCATTGATTTTTTTTAGGTACGTTGTTGATTTGATATACTTTTGTCGTTTACTATATTTTGAGTTCGTTTTTTATCGAAATCTTAATGAGGAAACCCATCGCGTTTTCACTTTGAGATGTGCCTGAACTATGGGTCTAAGTTTATGGGAGACACAATCGAGTTGGGTATCTCAGTTGGTAGGAGATGTGTTGGATCAGGACTTTCCTACTTGAGAGATGTGGTTGAGTTGCATCTCTCTTATTTTAGGCGACATGTACAATATCCACAAACTCTTATTTGTTTTACATGTTATTCTTTTTTATTTGCAAGTATGGCTTATAGAACACGAGTAAAAAGGTGTAACACCATTACATCATCTAAGAGATTTAACATGATATCATATAGAGGATGACCACACAAACGAGTAGAAAACAAAGAGATTTTGGCCGATACACATTAATGAAGCTATATCTTCATAATATGAGGATGATGTAGATACTTCAAATACTGAGATGGATAATGCGTAGAGTGACGGCGAGAGAGTATCTAATAGAATCAACAAGTAGAGAAAATGAGAAAAAGAACAATTTGTACATCATATGGATAAGAATCATATTAAATGGAAAACAGAAAAATTAATCTTGGATCTTAGTTTAAGGCCACAAATTACAAGTTATCATATAAATGACCAAGATAGAATTCATCTTGCATATTTGCTAAAAGGTCCTTATCAACCACACGATCATAAATTTCTATGGAGTGATACTAGAAGAAGTAGACGTCGTTTTGTTTCAACTTGGTCTAAAGAGTTTGGTTGGTTGGAGTATAATATTGAAAAAATGTTGCATATTGTTTATATTGTTATTTTTTTCTAAAGTCTTTTTGATCTAACATTTATTTCACAATGATTTATATATTTTAAGAATAAGAAGAGATTAAGTAATTATGATGGTAGTATCTTATACAATAATTGTTGAAAGAAATATGAAGATTTAATGGATGAAAGCAAATCTATTCTACTAGTTTTACCAAGCAATTTGTAGAAAAAAAGAAATATTGGATTTGTTTGAATGCTTCCGTTGACGTGATATGTTTTCTTTTACATCCAAGTCTATCATTTTATGGGTATCATGAGTATAATGAGTCATCTAATAAGAGTAACTTTCAATTTTTTTTTTATTTTCTTGCTACTCATATTGATGAAATTCGAAGTGTAGTATTGCATAATGCTCATGAAAATTTGAAATTAATTGTACCAAAAATTCAAAGAGATATTGTAAATGCAATTGCAAGTGAGACCATGAAGGAATTTGTTAATGAAATAGGAGATGATGTCTTCACTATTTTAGTTGATGAATATTGTGATGTATTAAATAAAGAATAAATGGTAGTAGTATTAAAATATATTGACCATAAAGGTGAAATTACTGAATGTTTTCTTAGTCTTATGCATATCACTGATACAAGCAAACCTATGCTACTAATTTTACCAAGCAATTTGTAGAAAAAAAGAAATATCGGATTTGTTTGAATGCTTCCATCTTTTACATCCAAGTCTACCATTTAGTGTGTATCATGAGTATAATGAGTTATCTAATAAGAGTAACTTTTAAAACTTTTTGATTTTTTTGTTGCTCATATTGATGAAGTTCAAAGTATAGTATTGCATAATGCTCATGAAAATTTGAAATTAATTGCCCCAAAAATTCAAAGAGATATTGTAAGTGTAATTACAAGTGAGAGAGTTGGTAAGTTTATATCCCTTTGATTTTTCTACTAATGATCTTGAAAACTTAATCATTAGCTTGATAACTATATTATAGACATGCATCAGCTCCAACAAAACAACATAATGCTTTTCTTGGTCTATAAGTTAATAAAATTAACAATGGTTTTACCTTATAAGTGTAGAATGTACATTCTCTACCATGAATATCATAAAGAATAGTGTATGAAACAAAATCAATTATGAGTTTATAAGTAATTATCTAGTTGTATATATTGAGCATGATATATCATTAAGTTTAGACAATGAGATGATCATACAATGCTTTCAAAAGATACACTCTCAATGAGACAATAAAAAATAATCATGTAATGATGTAAGTGATGCCATGTTTATATATCTTGTTGAAATATATAATTATAGATAATATATCTTCTTATTTTTGTCATATTCAACGTTCTACTTTTCTTTGCTTAATTTTGTTTCATGTACATGCTAGAATGGAACAAATTTCTAAGTTTTAGAGGCTAAGGAGTTTTGAAAATGATTAAGGTTTGTTACATAAAATGTAATACTATCATGTAGACAAATTAACTTTTACTTAAATATATTTTGATTTTATTTTCTAGAATTAGCTTTTTCCCTTGGTCTATGAAATAAGGTTATTGGTTGGAATTGATAAAGAAAGCTTATGAAGTAATTTGAGGCAAACATTTAACATATCAGGCACTTTTGAGTTTTACACTTTTACTAATGGGTGTAGTAACTATTGTTAGGACTTATTTTATACCTTTGCTTTTGATTGATTGATATACTAAAAAACATAGCTTAGTTTTGATGCAATATGTGGAGTAAATCTTCCATGGTTTAGTTTATACTTGACATTAAGATTATTATTATTTCATTTGATGTTGATGTTAATTCTTAAGCTATTTTCAATTGATATTATCTTTAAAAGTGTTAATAGTATCATAATATTTTAAATAGCATTATTATACCACAAAATCAATTAATCTAGCACGTGAAAAACTTTTAAGTAATAATATTTAGAACATCAACATTAATGAGTAAATAAGTAGAACTTATGTGAGTGTGCACCTCACCCAAAAAAAATCCTGGGTTTGCCACTAGTCCTCGTACTCATGTGAATACGTTGCTCGAATACCAAAATGTTATAAAAACAATGTGAGCTTAATATCATGGAATAAATGTTGTGATAAAGAATCATGGGTCTCTCACGTAGTATCTTGTGGGATATAGTGTACTTTATAAGCACATGGCTTCTCATGCCTATAGTGAGAGAGCAAATAAGAGAGATACAAATATGCCGATAAGAGGGAGAGGGTGCCTGACTGGTGAGGTGAGAGAGGGAGGCGATACAGAGGTCGCCAATGAGATAAGAGGAGGAGGTGAGGGAGAGCACCGATAAGTGAGAGGGGAAGGCAAGAGAGAACACCGGTGGGGTAAAAGAGAAAATGGAGTGTGTGCTTAGTAATTAGAGGTAAGGGTGCACATCAGTCAGTTCAGTTCAATAACCAAACTAAACCCAAATAATCGAAAACCGAATAGTCTTTAAAGTTCAAAACCGAATTCTAACTGAACCAAACCGAATTGTTTTGGTTCGGTTTGGTTCTCTTATTCAGTTCCCCTATAACATAATTTTATATATGTATATATATAGGCATATGTATGCATTTGTACACATGTGCATATATAAATATATATGTATTTAGTTATTTAGTAATACTGGATGTTTTATATGACAGACACGACTTTTGCCCTCTCAAAACTCAACTGGTTCATCAATCTATCCAAACATCCAACCAAAAACCAGATAGAACCAATTTTACACGAAACCCAAAGACAAACACACAAATAGAGGGAGAGATCAACCAAAACAGAGTGGAAAGGTAGATTGACGTCTCCTAGAGTCCACAAATCGTTAGCATCCATGAATCGATTTTGCCTACTCATGATTCCTAAAATATCAATCAGAAAACCAAGTTGAATAATAATAAATATAAAAAATCTGACAAACCGCTAAGTTGGAAGATGAAGATGGAGGAGAGGCTTCCTCAGTGAGAAAGAGAGGGGAGGAGGGAACCGATTAAGGCGTGTACTCGGGGGCAGAGGGGTTGAGGGAGGGGGGAGACCGATTAGGGCATGTACTGGTTGAGATTCAAGAACTTGGGAAGGGGGGCCGATTAGGGCATGCATCGGCCGTTTGGCTGGGTTATTTTGCAAGCCGATAATGTATGGGTTATTCGCTCGGTTCGGTTATCGTCATTTGAGAACTGAACCCGAACTGATAACTGAATTGTTTTTAAAAATTGAATCGAATCCGAATTGAATCTTAATAAAACCGAATCGAACTGAAAATTATGATTTGATTCAGTAATTCGGTTAAAACTAAATTGTGTTCACCCCTAATTCGACAGTTGGAACGAGAACTGGCCTTACGTATCAAAGGAAGGTCTGAACTGTTCAAACACTCATTAAAAAACAATGTTAAACTATTTACGTTAGGATTGTCAATGGAACCGATTTGACCCAAACCTAACAAACCCAAAAGGGTCATCCTGGATTTGGCAATAATTGGATAAAGCAAGTTACTTTTGGTTGGACCTGACTGACCCGAGTTTTCATTAATATTTGCAAAACTTGAATGCAAAATATTTAAAAATTTATTTGTAAGTGAACTTTTAGCTTTTTTTGGGCATTCTTATCATTACACACTCTTTTTACTATTTGTTACTTTTACACACTCTTCTTTAAAAAAAATACTACAATTATCTCTTATCACTTTCTTTATTCTCTCACACCCAATTCTAACATTTCTCTCCTCTCTCACTCAACAAGGATCACTCTTGCTGAATGTCTTTACTTCGACGATCGATATTTAATTTAGTGTTTTTTCCTTTTTTATAGTTGAACAAACGTATATTTTTGTGAATCTTGTTGAAGAAAAAAAAAATCAATAATAATAAGAAGAAGAACAACAACAATAAGAATCAAGAATAAAAAGAAGAAGAGAAACGAATTAAGAAACATACGAAAAATAAGAAAATAAAAAATAACGTCAAGTTTCTTACTCGAAATGCAGCTACGACGCATCTCTCCAATGAGAGACGTCCTTGTATTGTGTTTGGACTCAAAAACTTGAACTCATTCTTCTTTTATTATAAATAAGAAATATATTAAAAAATCAATAAATAATAAAAATATATCAAATTAATGAAATACCCATCAAATCATTGAAGGCATCTTCAAATCAATTCCTTTCTTTTTCTCGTAAGAACCCGGATAAGAAGAAAGATTCAACATATTAGGGGTATTAGAATAATTTTCGAATTTTACCATGGGTAAAATCGAAATCATAAAAAAGGTGCGTGAACAGTAAAAAGGCTACGCGCGTATCAGTTCTTGTTTTCTTTTGTGAATGATTTGGTTCCAACGTGACTTTTCTCATAATGATCCGAGAAGGCTCAGAATCGTGTCCGTTACTGCCATTCTAAAATGGGTCCGGGCTTGGACTTACCGAAGCCGCTGCGACTCAGACTTCTTCAGGGTTTAGGGTTTAAGGGACTATAAAATAGTCGGCTGCGGCGTCGCGAGAAGGGATTTGTTGGTGCTTGGGTTAGGGTTTGATTCTAATAGTGTGTATACTCCATGGAACGCTCCCATTAGATGACCAGCAAAACCCCAAAAATCCCTGTGATTTGTGTTTTGATGCTTTGGATTAGTGAGGGGCCTTTTCTCATTCGCCTTGTTGATTGCACGCGCACACCCTGGGCTACTCTGAGATTCTCTAATGAGGAAGGAACCCCCAATGCGTCGTGCTAGATCGATGTGGTGTCGAGTGTTGCAGTTCAGCTGATCGTGTACCTTTTCTTCCGCGGTTGATCTGTGTCAAAGGTGCACCGACAATCATTTCGAATTCTCTTTAACTTGATGATCTGGAGATTTCTTTGTAGTTAAAGAATTTCTCTAGATTATTTTTCCGGACTATATTTCGAGTTTGCTTGCCTCGATTTCTGATTTTTGTAACATTTTCAGCCATTCAACCCTTGGTAGCCTATGCTTTACGGTTAATTAAAAAGTCTGATTTCTTGGAATTTAG
This sequence comes from Brasenia schreberi, assembly GCA_036023115.1. Lineage (NCBI taxonomy): Eukaryota > Viridiplantae > Streptophyta > Magnoliopsida > Nymphaeales > Cabombaceae > Brasenia > Brasenia schreberi. The sequence goes on from JAYKKT010000091.1 coordinate 31,365,475, forward strand.
TTAATACCTATGGTGGTTGATTGTCAGGTAATTCCTATTTGTTCATTCTTTTGTGACTGTTAACATGAACAACATTCATCTTGAATGCTTGGTTGATTCGGTGCTGAAAGTCGAATCCTATGTATTACGTTGCTACACTTAATCCTATGTTATTTGTCGGTTCCTGTTTCAAGTTCCTGTGCAAGTGTTGTTGGCCATGATATTAAACTTATCCGCGCTTCTGAGTATATACCATGATGCATAACAATGTAATGGTTGAATTTGTTAATCTGAGCCAGCGCATGCATGATTTAACATCATTTTAGGTGGTTCTATGAAAGCATCATGCTGATTTTTTAGACGGAAGTTCTCCCACTTTTTCATCTAAATTGTGTGTGGTTTGTGCATTTTGTGTCATGTTAAGGTCACTTGTAATTTTAGGTCAATTGCTGTATTTAGGCCGTCTTAGTTCCATGCATTCACTTACAACACCACTGTATCCTAAATGTTCTTGTTCTGTGACATTCAGGATATTGGTGGTGTCATACCGAACTGTTATGTAGATGCAGCAACTTTGTTGCAGACTACTAGTGCTTCTGTCATTTGCTGCAGTCAGCCTTTTTCTATTATTTAAAAGTACCAAATTTATCTAAGATACTGAGTTTGGCTATGAGGATTACTTGACAGCTTTAAATGCCAGTTCTGCTTCAGAAAATTCGTGATTGACATGCTGATCAATAACTGAGCCAAGTTTTAGCGTTGGTCAATATCAGCTCTTTATTTTTCATCCAGTCATGATTCTCAACGTCCTGATTCATCTAATGAACGAGTTGGAAGCTTTGATGATCTATGTGCGGGCTTAAGTACGCCCAGTTTCTTATACGAGTGCCTGGCTTGGGGTTGATAAGCTTATTTTGCTTTGTCTGAGGAAAGTAATTATCAAGAGTTCTGTTTCGTTCTTTCTTTTCTCTGGTCTGTAATCCTTGTGATGATGATGCATGAGTGTGAGATATAGTTTTAAAAGATGTCCTTAGGTGGCGATTGTGTTTTGGTGGCGATCACTGGGCGTGTTGTGTGGATATTAGTTCAACTTAATGAGGCTGATGATGATTGATCCTGTTTTGAGGCCCAGTGGTTCCAAGACCTTGTTTACAAGGAGAACCTACTTGGAGCAGCCACTGGTTCCTAGGGTCAGTTGGATCTATGCTGAGGCTAATTCTTCATAGTTAACCCATAATACATGCGTATTGTGGTTAAGATGTAACCCCTCTCTCTCTTACACACACATGCACAGACATGTATATCAAATTTCTTATTGTTTTCAATCTTGTCCCGTTCTGAAAAATAACTCCACAAATTTGACTGAAGGTGGGGTTTTGGCTTTGAGTTAGAGCTATCCTTTGTGTCCCATAATCTGGATATGGAGGCTGACTAACTCGTATATTTTTGTGTTGTCATCAGCTTCTTTCTGAATATTCCTGAGAATGGAGTTAAATAACAGCACAAAATATTTGTATGCTTATATTTTATCTTTCTCAATCTGGTAGTCTACGTATTCACTGGTAAGTACATCAATGTTTGCTGATTTTCTTTTTCTTGAAAGGCAAGTAGGGTTAGAGAGACCCCCTACCAATTATATTTCTAAAATAATTGTGTACACCAAATACCAGTTCTATTTCTAAAAAGGTTATGTACAGTTCATACAACATTTGGGTACCAGCCTGGAGAAGGATCCTTTCAGGATTTCTAGCTAACTTCGAAGTAAATGGCTAAGAATTTGGATCTACTTTTTGCTGATGCCCTCTACTTTTTGTAGCAGCTGATTCTATGATTTGTAGCTGTGGAAACCTGGTCCTCTAGATTATGCAAATGTGCTAGTTTTTGTGGACATAGCTGATAAATGAATGATGATAATTTTGGTCGTCTTCAATTGACTGGTCTTGCTGCTATGCTTTGATGATTATGATCCTTTTCTGCAAAGCTTTTCTTTTCACATACCGTGTGTGACAAAGAATCTGAACTATGTAAACTGGAAACATGACAATGTGACGAGTGCAGATGCGCTCATTATAACTACTTGACACCAAAACGTCAAAATACATTCAATATATAACCCACCAATCAACATTTCGTTGCGTTGTGCATGTTACAATAGATATGCTTGCACCACAGCGTTCCAAACAATCTAGATGACAGCGACAATAAAATGATCCTGTCATGAATCACCCATGATGCATGCTATGAAACGTGAAGTACAATATATACATGTACACTTGCACGGTGCTGAGTTTTCTGCAAAATCCGTTGGATTCCTGCGCATTCCAACATCTTCCGCTCAAGTTTACGGCAAGGATAAATGATGCGGTTAACCATAAATCAATTCAGTAGTAATGTGACAGGCATGTGGATAAAACGTTTGACGCATCGATGGGGACAGCATGTATGATATACGCGTCATGCAATTCGAGCTCCATGTGAAGTAATTTAGATCCTTTGTAACAGATGCACACCGAATATGTTGCGGCCAGTAAACTCGATCTTATTGTGAATGACCCGCACGAACTTGACGTATGTATGGGCCTGTGAATGCCACAGGGATGTAAATGAGACAGCTACTCCCTATCATCACAAGGATCATTTCGCAGAAAGATGATCAGATTTGATGAGACCGAGACTGCCACAACCCAGAATGGCAGGGAACCCAGAGATATAGCTTACAGAGATTCTGAAACATCTAGCATGAACAGGCCGAATCCAAGCACCATATTCGATACTATTGACAATTACAAGGCGTTAAAATGCACAAAACCAGAATGCGCATCAAGGGAAAATGGCTCCAGCATTAGTCCACAGCAAACTAGCCGTGATGCTGCAGCAAAACTATCGTGAACCAGACGATATTTATCAAAAGGGACCGAAATGGAGTGTGGGGACTAATCGATAGCAGAGAACGAAACACTCATCGCCATCCTCGCCTCAACGATTTTGGGCAGCATTTAGGTGCTTTTGGGAGAACCAAATTGGCGGAAAGCGCACCACGCAGAACAGTTCTACCACCCCAATACCTGGATTTTGCCTTGTGCAAGGTCAGAGTCGATCGATAAGAACCACGAGCTAAATGTGGCGTTCCACATTGCACCAAATCTTAAAAAGTTTGGCAGGCCACACAGCTCCGTCGAGAACAGGATCAAAACCAGCAGTTCGGCTCCTTCCCACACCTTCATTCTTCATCAACGGAAAGTCGCACAAATATGCTTCAAACAAACCTAATGTCAGACTGCTTATCGGAAAAACTAGATGAGATGGAATGAAACTAATTGCCAACATATGCAGAAACTAGATACATGCAGATTGAGACCAATTTGATGGAGAAGAGAGGTTCATACCTGGAGAGACTTGCTCTCCTCTCTCCACTTGCCTCTCTTTGCTTCTCTATTCGCCCTTGTATCTGTTAAGCCAAGAAACTTGTCATTCTCAGCAGTTTCACTCGCGGGAACGGCTAGATCGGCCATCTAGTCGTTTCCCATGGAATCCGTAACAGCCGGATACGTTCTGTAACGATCGGATAAGGTCTCCACAATGGAAAGTCCAACCTATATATCCCGGAGGTGGAGTCAGCCGCTGCTCTATATATATAGAGTAGCGCACATAAGCAAAACACATAAAAAACAAGAAAAACAGTGAGAAACCTCTCTAAAAAACCGGTTGTGGGAATCTGGAAAACACATACCAGATTCTGCGTTTTGTGCTCTTCTTCTTCAACACACAGAAGTCATCCGCTGCATGAAAAACCTCGGGTGAAGCTGCTGCCTGATTCCATTATTGGTATCATGGTCTTGTCATCGTATGTGGCCTGAGACAGTTGACAAGACAAGATCAACCAAAGTTCTACTAAAGGTCAGACGGTTGAAGTAGAAAGATCGGTCATAATCGACAAAAGAGGCAAGATCGACCAAGTTCTACTAAAGGCAAGACGGCTGAACAAAAAGATCAGCCACAATCGGCAAAAGAGACATATCGGTTAGGATCTACCAAAGGGTAGATGACCGCGATAGGAGATTGGCCGAATTCTGCCCAAGGCAAGAAAAGAAAAGAAGAAGGAAGCCAACGAGCGGTGGCCGTCAGCCAAAAACAAGAGCCAAAGGGAGCTCCGTTAGTAGGACGTAGAAGATGGAGGGAGACAGTAGCCTCCCCATCTCTCTCTCCCTCCCTCCCTCTCTCTCTCTTCCCTTTTATACTTTTGGGAAATCGTTCAGCGGTTTTAGAAAATTATGGGTGAAAACCAGTGGTTTTGTAAAACCGCTGATGATTTTAAGGAAATCGTCTCGGGTGATGGATTGAAAAGTCCGTTCTGCCCCTTGCTATTTTTGAAATTTATAAACTATTATAGGGTAAAATTACGAAAATATCCAGATATTTTTGAGTAAAAAAACAGATTTATCCTCAAATGGGCGAAAAGATGATCTTGCCCTCTGGCTGTTAAATTACGGAATACCTTAAGGTTGAATTACCTTCCTTACCTGATAAAAGGTTAATAGTTTTGCGACTGTGTTAAAAGACAAGATCCCTTATCTTTTCTAAAATATACAAATTCGGATTCAAGAGCAAAATTATGGGTTTACCCTTGATCAATGATGAATTTTATAGAAAAACTAGATACTACATTTACTGTTTTGCCCCTGCTCTTTAGAGAAATTATTGGTGATAGATTTTTTTTGGAAAAATTATAGATTTGTTTCCAGTTTGATTCTGTAGCAGAATCAAATTATTAAAAACTCAATAATGGTACTTAAAATTTGTATGAAATTGATTTTAAGTACCATGAGTTATTTTCAATTCAATAGTTGGATATTATACATTCTGTTAGTCAAATATTTGCTATTTGTTGCTTATTGCTTGATAGTTGCTTTTCTTTTAGACCGTCTGATTGTTAATTTTATCAAACACATAAAAATGAACTCAAGGATATGTCTATCTGAACTAGCAAAAAGAGAAAAATTGAACGGTCTAAATTTTAAATATAGAAAGAAGAATCTTGTTGGCTCTTTCACTAGAAGGTGTAGAGTATGTATTAAGAGAATCTGTACGTCCTCCACCCCGCAACAAAAGGAAATGTATAAAATACTTCTAAAAGATGATACGATAGCAAGAACTGTCATGTTAACATACATGGAAGATGATCTCATTAGGGTCTTTAAATAATATAAGATCACAAAAGAGTTGTTTGATTCAATAACAACCAAATATGACATTACTGCTAAACTGCATGTTCAATTATTACTACAAAGGTATAACAACTATAATATGAAAGAAGGAGAAATGTAGTAGAACATATGAACCATATGTTGGTAATAACAAGAGATTTAACTGTAGTAAAATTAGTCATTCTAGAATTTATGCAAATATCTATAATACTGAACAGTCTTCTCCCATCCTAGAACATTATCACTACTGCCCTTAGACTAGAGCTTGAAACAAACCTTTCAAAATTGTCCCTTAAGCTAGCAATTGAGTAAGAACACATAAACAAAAATAGAAAGAAAAAATTGTTATTAGTACAAGACGAGATAGGGTCCAATTTCAAAGCCAACTAGAAAAGAAACAAACCAAATAAAATGTTTGGCAAAAATAACAAAAAGAATGGTCAATATTTTAAGAAAGCGTAGAAAACCATTCTCGTGTCAAGTGTTTCAGTTGTAGAAAAATGAGACACTATAAGAGGGATTGCCGCAACAAGAAAAATTATGGAAATAACCAATAATATGGACAATTTGAGAAGCAAGATATAATCTGCATCATATCATAATGTTTATACATGGACTACCCAATGACTTGTTGGTAGATTGACTAAGGAGCGACGAGACACATCTCAAGAAGCAACGAAGGAGCAATGGATGTAAAGGAATATAAACCAAGAGAACATCGGGTATACATGGGAAATAATACTTTCTCATATGTTCTTGTAATTGAGTCTTTTAGAATTTATGTACAAGACACACCTATTGTACTGACTGATGTATTGATTGTAACAACTATAAGGCATAATCTGGTTTCGATCCCTGCCTTGGTTGAAAAGGGTTTTGAGGTCAGGTTTATTCTTTGCAAAGTAATTGTGAGGAAGCATGAGAGTGTGTTTTTCTCTAAGAAATTTGATGTAGAACAATGATTGTTCAAATTGAATATCAATGAAAATGAAAGTTCTTCTGCTTATATTGATTGTGCCTTACATTGATGTGAATATATGGCTTAAAGGCCTAGAGCATATAAGTTTGAAAAAGTTGAGGAAATTATCCAACTTTGACCTATTGCTAAGATTTGAAGAAAATACTTTTGATAAGTATGAAGCCTGTATACAAGAAAAAATTATGATTTTTTTTCTCAAAGAAACAACAAGTACAACAACCCTATTGGAAGTTATTTATACTGATTTATGTGGATCGTTTAGAGTAGAATCACATCGAGAAAATGTCTATTTCGTAACCTTTATCGATGATTACTCGTATATATATATACTTAGCATATAAATATGAAGCACTCAAAATATTAAAAGAATATAAGTAGGAAGTTTAAAATCAATTAGCGCATACAATCAAAGTCTTGAGATCAGATAGAGGTGGTGAGTACACTTCTAAAGAATTTTAGAATTCTGTAAAGACTTTTATATTTTAAAGTAAAATACAATGCCTAAGACATCTCAGTAAAATGGTGTAGTTGAAAGATATAACAGGACCTTACTAAACATGACAAAGTCAATGTTAATAGATGTAATTTGAAAAACAAAGAAACATAGATGTAGTTTGAAAGAAAACCAAACATAGATGTTAATAGGTGTAGTTAAAAATATTTTATGGAGAAACATTTAGTACAACTGTATACATATTCGATAGAGTACCATGTAAAACTATATTCAGTATACCATATGAGATGTAGTTTGAAAAAAAACCAAACATAGATCATCTCAAGAGGTGGCGATCTATCGCTCATATGAATATCCTTATCATTCTAAAGATAAATTAGACAGTAGGTCATTGAGATGTATATTAATCAGATATCCTAAAGGTTAAAAGGGATATCAATTTTATCAAAAGGACCATGATAGAAAGAAGAGATGTTGAATTTTTAGAATATACTAAGAATGACATTCTTGAGAATAATGCTAAGTATGTTGATAATCTAGTAGATCTAGATCAATCATCATTTGAACCTATAGAATGACATACAAGGCCTAAAGTCACACCATCCTACATAAAGGATCTTATCTTGATCAAGAAGTGTGCAATTCAGTAGATTTAGATGAGTTCTTTGATAACTTAACTTATTGACAGGCTATTGACTCATCTTAATCAATAAATTGGGAGAAAGCTACAGATGAAGAAATTAAATTTATTGAGAAAAATCGAGTCTAGGAGTTGACTGATTTGTCAAGAGGAAGAAAAGCCATAGACTGAAAGTGAGTTCTGAAAAGAAATATAAAGTCAATGGGTCAATCAATAAGTTTAAAGCGAGGTTGGTTGCAAAATGAGGAGATAGATTATGTTAAGACATTCTCCTGTTGCGAAATTTGTATCTATATAAGAATAATCCTAGCGATATTAGCATATTATGATTTAGATTTACATCAGTTAGATGTAAAAAATGCTTTTCTAAATAGAGATTTAGATGAAATCATATATATGCATCAACTTGAAGGATACAAAGTTAAAGGCAAAGAAGATAAAGTATATAGGTTGAAAAAATCACTATATGGCCTAAATAGTCACCTCGTCAATGATATTTGGCTTTTTAAAATACCATTATTGAACTTGGGTTTGTCACAAATGACCTTGATCACTATGTATATGTCTGGAATAGTGGGAGTCACTTTGTCATCTTATCATTATATGTAGATGACATATCGTTGATTGAGAATAATAATGAGATGATTGTCAAAACTAAGTCATAGTTAAACTCAAGGTTTTAAATGAAGGATATGGGGGAAGCATCTTATATCCTGGGTATAAAGATTTCTCGAGATAGAGAATCTAAACTTTTATGCCTAAGTCAGGAGAGATATATTGATTATATCTTCAAAAAGTTTAAAATGGGTGAACGCAAGTATGCATCTACACCCGTAGTAAAAGGGGTAAAATTCAGTAAGACTAATTGTCTTGATAAAAGAAACGATAAACCTAACATTTATTATGCGCAAGCTGTGGGTAACTTGATGTATGTTACATTATGTGCAAGACATGATATCAACTTTGTTGTTAGTCTTGTGAGTAGATGTCAAAGTAATCCTAGATGACAACATTTGATAGCTGTGAAAAGGATTCTAAGATATCTTAAAGGAACAAACGACTTAAAATTAGGTTTTTAAGCAGATGAATTTAAAGTGGTAGGATATTCAGATGCTGACTTTGCTGTAAGAAAAAATGATAGCAAATCAACATCAGGACAAATATTTCTATTTGTAGGTGAAGTTGTTTCTTGGGCTTATAAGGAATAGGGTTGTGTAGCATTGTATACACAAGAAGCTGAGTATGTACCTTGTTGTATGGCTACAATAAGTGTCATTTAGATAAGCCGCTTCATACGAGGTTTGAAGCTGGACATAGTCAACGAGCCAATTGTTATTTACTTTGACAATAATGCAGTAATTACTTTAATCAAGAATGAAGCTAACAACTCCAAAAACAAGCATATAATAGTGAAATACCACTATGTTCATGATATAGTTATGAGAAACGAAATATCCATCGCATACATGCCAACTCAAGATATGTTGGCAAATCCCTTAACTAAAGGTATAACAAAGGATCTTTTCTCAAAACATGTTACAAACATGGGTTTGAGATACGTTTGATTGTTGTGTAGGTAACAAACCACAACGAGTAACGATTGTAACAAAAATCATAAAATGATATAACTAGGGAAACCCCATAAAAGTGGGAGGAAAACCAGTATGTGAGATCATTTAGCGGGAGATGTTAAGCCGAGAAACTGGCTATTCTCGACAATTTCACTCACGAAAACGGCTAGATCGACCATCTAGCTGTTTCTCGTAGAGGCTATTACAGAAAATCTGTAACAATCACATTGTTATGAAACAAAGTCAAGTTGCCTAAAAATATTTTTCTCAACAGTAGAGACAAAATCACAATTACCTGAAGAGGTTCGACCCATTGTTGGAGAAACATTGTGTCCTTGACTATGTGTATGCCTAAGCCTTTCCTTGCACGAGGCAACCCTCCTTGCATGCTCGCAAGCTGATAAGTCTTGCTTAGTAGATTGGTTAGATGGTCTCCATTTATAATGACGAATTGGTGGTTCCTCTATGATAACATACTCATGACTCAACTACTCGTATGATATCTTAACAAATTTCTCGCATTATAGATGATTTCATAACTTCCTCCATACAGTCTTTATAGATATCATTGTATCCTCTCCTACTTGATTGATAATGAATGAGGTATCTTCTTTCATGTCTAACTTCTTCCAAAATGAATCAATAATTGATAATTCTATCAAAGAACTACATTTAAGCAAGAGGCTGAACTCATGGGCATATGACAGACTATGTAAATGCCACAAGTTATAACGACATGTTCCTATATCTAATCCTATCATCTCCATATGATTGTACCCTTTTATAAAAAGTTTAAGAGTATATTGTGATACTCTTCTCTAAAGGTATGCAATAAGCTCTTTTGTCACATCAATTTATTGCATGGTTAGAGTTCTTAATTCTTCAAATAACTTCTTAAATTCTGGAATCTACAATTCTATCAATGAATGTAACTTTTCTCAAATTATATTAAATCTACTAGTTGAGGTACCAATTAACCCTTTCAACCTTGCATTAAAATAGTTTAGATAACTCTTTTCACTCGAAGAAATATGAATATACAATCATTATATATTTGAAAATAATAAATAATATAAATGTATTAAAGACCAAATTCACATACCTATTAGTCCTATGAATACCATAATGAGCGACCCTATCTATTCATGTGTTGACAATTTTTTCCTCATATGGTCCAATCACTGCTCTTTAATGTACGAGAGTAAAGTGATAAATTTTCTCTATTTTAATTCCATTAACTTCATTACATCTTGGTAACCGCTCTCATCCAATGAGTGGATGATCTTCTTCCAAATTACAATAAACGTACTTGTCATCTCTTTATTTCATGTCAAGTTTAAAGTAAAAGCTTCAATATTTTTGGATATATGTCGTCTACATTGAAAGTGTTTCAGATCTATAAAAAATACTTTGTTTAGAATATATAACTCTTTTACACACCTTTAACACCCAAACATAATTATCTTCTTTTTCTATACTAATTAAAGCAAAGGCTAAGGAGAAGTTCTTAGAGATTGATGTGAACCCAATAACCTCAAGGAAATATATCTTATAACTACAAAAATATTAAAAATATATAAACATTAATAATAGTAATATAGGGTAAACATTACTACGTAACAGTAAGATCCTTACATGTTTGTCTTATATGTGTTATTAAATTCCAATACACATGAAAATACGTAAAGTATGTGCACAAAATGAGGATGTGCAAATATAATGTCTTTAATAGTATTCATATCAAGGACTTTATGATGTCATGCATGATAATGATTAATGTCTAGATCATATAGTAATTATTATAAAACACTTCAAGAACCACAATTTTCCTACCTCATTTTCATCCTTCCATTATAAATATGCCTTACCGTACTTACATTTTTCACATTCACTTGCTTCAATTGCGTTAGAATGTTCTTTGGTTTGTAATGACTTTGTGTGAGGTTTTTCTTTTCTTGTTTTCCATACAAACTTTCCTCTACTTAATTCCTTATAACACTATATGAGTGTGATACATGAGAACTTGCAACAGGTTCAGTACATTCGCAATTTGTGCTATGACGATTGGTGGGTGATCCTATGATGAAAGACTTCATAGAGATATATGAGCAATGCCACAAATGAATCCATCAATTGACACTTTATGATGACGATTATTGATATTTTTTGTTTGAGATGTATTTGAACCTTATTTTGTAAATTTGAAATTGTATATGTAAATGACAATTGTAATGAAAAATAATTCTCTTGGAGTATATAACTCTTTCACACACCTAAACACCAAAACATAATTCTCTTCCGTTTCTACACTCATAAAAGCAAAAGCTATAGAGAAGTTCCTAGAGGTTGATGTTAACCCAATAACCCAAGAAAATGTACATCATACATACAAAAGTATTAAAAATATATAAATATTAATGATAGTAATATAAAGTAAATGTTACAACATAACATTAAGACACTTGAATATTTATTTTACATGTGTTATTAAATTCTAATACCATACAAATGCATGATATAAGTGCACATAACATGGATGTGAAAATACAATGTCTTTGACAATATTCGTATCAAAGACTTTATGATATCATGTATGATAATGATTAATGTATAGATCGTGTAATAATTATAAAATACTTCGAGAACTACGATCTTAGTTCCTGATTTTCATCCTTACATTATAAATATGCATTGGCATACTCACATTTTCTACATTCACCTTCTTCAAATGCATTAGAATATGCTTCAGTTTGCAATAACTTTATGTGAGATCTTTTGTTACACTGTACTCAGAGCTACTCAATGTCCTTGTAAAAACATGTCCTTCGAGATACAACCGTAAAAGATAGTTGTGTTATATTTACAACTTCTAATATCTATCTATTCTACCTTCTCCTCTTAATAAGAAGGGCCAACCAATCTTCTTAGTACCCGTTCACCTAGTACTTTCAACATTAACACTGTGATTTTGCCTATACTTGTCACTCTTTTAACAAAGTCATACCTTGCTTATTACGACTTTGCTCTTTAAACGACTAATAATTGTAATAATGTTATGTTTTGTCTCAACTAGTATTACATAGTCAATAAGTTCATTAGACTCCTAAACATATCATTAGTCTCAAACACAAGAAAATAGTCTAATGCATCACCCTCATAATCAACAAAGTCATCATCTACCTATTCTCCCAACCAGTCAGCAAATACATCATCTGGTGTATTGAAACCGCTGTCACAATCCTTAGTCATCGTATGATAAGTACATTAATCAATCATTGTCTTTTCTTTCATTGTAAGTGCTTTCGTTCGAGTTATTTGTCATTCTATAATAAAACATTGATATCAAATATCAAGGGAAAAACTATTCGATTGAAAGAAACCATGACATGCGCGTCTCCATCTTGAAGGGAGACACGGTTCTTCCGCGTACCATCTTTAAAAGAGACATCTTGATTGCATCTCCCTTAAGGAGGGGATGTGGCATTGTGTCTCTCTTAAGGAAGGTGACACAGAACCGCATCTCCCGAGGGAGACGCGGTCCAAGCGTGTCCCTCCATGAGGAGGGATGAGCTTGTATCACGTTTTCTTTTGCGGTTCCAACTACACCTCTTATTTTGTTTCAAATCAAAAATCATTTTCAAATATTTAGAAAATTGAAAGATTTTAAGTAAAGTAACGAAAATAGAATGATCTCAGTAAAAACAAACCTTTCAAATTCAAGAAAATTCGAGAAAATGGGTGGATCGGTCGTCTGTTCGATTTTCTTTTTTCGTTCTTCTTGTTTCTTTTTCGTTTGATTTCAAATAGGTTTGTAAGTAACTAATCAATGATGGTTTGTTGCAAAAAATCATATAACACTTATCAAGTAACAAAAATCACATGAAAAAGGTCACTCGAGGAAGAGGGAAAAATTATCAGATTTTATCGTGGAGAGGAGAGAGAAAATCATGTGGAGATATTTTGACTATTTACAAAAATTAGGGTGTGTGTATAGTAAGGTGTGCATATAGTAATACCGAAGTTAGAAAATAACCCCGACCGAATCCATGGGGCATAAAACCGAGCCAACCATACAACTTAGGCTATACGCTTCAAGATCCATCATTACACAAAAACACTGGTGGCAATCTACAAACCGGAAAGGAGAGAAAGTAGCAACCCTGCCCCCCCCAAACCAAACCCCATCTGACCCGAACAAGGTGGGGAGTACCTATTTTGATTGGGCTGAAGTTCAGGTTGAAGAAATCCTAATCGATTGAGTATAAATCAAGTAAGGGATAGGAATATCCAACCTGTTATTCATATATACATACATTTATATATATGTATGTATGTATGTCTACGTTTGCATGTACAAGTGTATGATGTGTACATGCATGTTTGATGATTATGTGCAAGTGTTATTTGAATTTCTAAAATTCTAAATTTAATGATGCTTTAATTTTAAAAATGTTATTACATTAAAGTTTGAGTATAAGATGTCACATTTCTGAAAGAAAAGACCGAACCCTTCGGTACCCCAAAATTTTGAGTTGTAACGGTTTTGAGAACTATTGGCTTCAGGATTGCCCTAGCTTGAATCCCAAACCCAAATTGCTTGAAATAATAAATAAAATTTAGCTTTTAATTTAAAAATATAATATAGTTATATATATATATATATATAAATAAATAAAAAATAGTTAACCTCCTGTTGATAGATGCATCATGAGGTTAACAACCTCAACTTCATGACAGTAGAGGCTATCATGTCATCTGGAGGAGGGGGGGGGGGGGGAGGGGAATGCGGCAAGAACCAGAAGATCGAACTGGAAGTTTTCATATGGTTTCAGACAAGTTCTTGGATATCTTAACCATAATCGAACTAGGAGGTCTTCGATTCTGGTTACGATTTTGGAACCGAAACCGCTTGATGGCTTTGGATCTAGTTCGGCTCTGGTTCGGAGCTGGCCATATCTACCTATGTCTATCCCCAAGGTAGTGGAGCGGGTAGAAATCATAAAATTGTGAATTGGGTTTACTGTTGAGTTGTTCCAAACCACCGTATTACCATCCTATGGGTAACCCTTGTTCTCCCAATAAAAATGTTTATACACAACTTTTGGTGATTGCTATTCACCTATCTCAATTTGCTATTTACATACTACAAATATAGTCAATACCAAAAGTATCCTTCTACATTTTCTCTATTTTCTTTTATTTTTCTTATTGTCTCTCTTTCAATTTCCCTTTCTTACTCTCTTTTTCCTTCGTATGAATCTCTTTATAAGCTATATTCCTGTCTCTCATTCTTCTGAGCTCCATTATCACCAAAGATGTTAACAATCGTGTTCCATCAATATTTTAGAAGGTTGAAGTCTATTCCCTCTCACCATTCTCTCACTCTCCCTTTTCCCCTTAATTTCTTGCCCTAAGGCCAAACTCTCCAAAGGGTAGATGCACAATGCTTCTAATTACTTGCCTTAAGGTTACATACCCCCCAAAACGCATCTGCACCCAATGGAGGCAGATCCGCCCTTGAGCCTATGAGCAATTCACCTCTTCTTTTTTCTCATTTTTGTTTCTTTGTCCATTGTAGAATGCTAAATGATACAGAATCTGAAACATTAACATTGAAATTGGCCGTTGTGCACTAGACTGATAGATGATAGTTGGACCAGACAAAACCAAGCGATATGCATGTTGGCAAAGCTGCTTTGCGGCCCTCACGAGACACTACAAATAACAGTTAAATTTACATTCATTCAATGAATCATGTTACGAATATAACTATTCGAAGGTTTGTACCAATCTAAATTCAAGATGATTACTTGGTGGAGGGGGAAATTATTGATATTGATGCATTAACTCTCAGTAAAATCGATGAGTGTGAGCCATATATCCATGTATGATCATTCATACTCAAATAGGTTGGTTGCTCTAATACCAAAGTAGTGTGACTTATCCGAGGAGTATGAGATCTGTACCTACTAGTACTCGTACGGTGAGTGAACATCAAATGATTCAAATCAAACACATGGTTTCACTTTCATCATTCAGCCTTTTAATAGCTAGGTATTATATTTGTTCTGGACATGTTCTATGTTTTAAGTATACATTGAAAAGTTCTCTAGTGTTGTCACATTCTCCTTGTTAGTGAGAGCATTGATGGATATATTCTTGTACGTGGTGCTTCCCTTTTCAATCTGTGCTATAATTCCAGCACATTAAGTGTTTTTGTACCGACTTTTTGCTTCAAGAGGATTCTGTATAGTCTATCTAATTGATCAAACTCCAAAATTGCAAATGTTTTAAGATGTTATGTTTTATATGTTAAAGTTATATATATGAAACTGAAACTGTTATGTACTGAACTTGCTATGTATTGATCTTAATTCTTATTTGTATTGGAGTTTGATCTATTAGACTAGGTACAATATCATGACTACAACAATGACAAGCCAAGATCCTTTGTTGGTTGTTTCTATTGAATTCCACATTTTCAATACTTGTATGTGCTGAACTCTCTATCTGTAACGTTGAGCGTTACTGCACAGCCTGTGCAGTAACGCCCAATGGGGATATGAAGGGCCTTTAAAAGGGGGCCCTTCATAGTGCATTTTTCCAAGGAGCTGGGCAGCCTTGAGCTAGCCGGAAAACAGGAGGAGTCTGCCGGAATCCGGTGAGTTCAATATTTTTTCAGATTTTCATTTTTCCTTTTTATTTTTTGATGAAAAGCTTGTTGAAAATCATAGTTTTGGGCTTGGATTGGAAGTTTGAGGTAGAACTAAACATTTTGGTGGGGTAGGTAAGCAATGGCGTCGATTTGGCCGGAAAACGGTTATGCTTCGCCGGAAACCGGCGAGATCGATGCCAGAAAAAAAAAAACTTTTGGGCATGTCCTTCATTTCCGTGTCGTGTCATGTCTGAATTGTCATGAACCGACACTGGTTCGTGTCGTGTCCTCGGGTCGCGTATTAAGAACCAGTTCTGTGTCAAAATAGGTTCTGTGTCGGAAATGGGTCTAGTTTGGGTCGTGTCTTGAAATGGGTGTCTGGGTTAAGAATGAGACCTGTATCAGTAGTTACAGGTTCTGTGTTGATACAGTGACACAAACTACCTATTGTGTCACTCATTCGGATTAGGTATGAAATTGGGTATCGATTTGGATCTCGGATAGCTTAAATGGATCCAAATTGGGGTTTGGGATTCGATTCGGATACAGTTTGTTTCGTTAGACTTATAGTTAAATAAATTTTAATTTTTCAATTATTTGTAATTGTTTAGAGATTAAAATTGGAAGATTTGGTGGTGCTAAGAGTGACCCAGCAGCTTGGGGACTGGATCTTAGCGTTCCTTCAGGTAGGGGGTTATGCATTCTTTTACAGAATCATTCTAGAAGTGATTTTACTGTTTTAGATAGATTTAAATGTGCATGATTGATAACTGTTTTATTGATGTTTGTGAAATGTTATTTGCAATTATGAGTTATTTGATATGCTTTTTAAATAGAATATATTTATGACACTTTTTGATAAAGAGCATGTTTTGATATGCATGTGTTGTATGAACATGGTATTTAAATATTGTTTAAATGTTGTGTGGATATGAGTTTGATTTTGGATATTCGTGGATCTGGATATGATTTGTGAATGTGATGAACTGTAATTGGTTTTAGAAATGTAATGATGTGTGAATATACGAGCCGTACTTGTGTGGTTTGTGTGGGGTCTCTAGAGACTTGCAGGTCCCTCGGGCGATCCGGCTTGGGGCAAATATAGGGTGTGTTCCCGGGCACTCTGCTGTGAGAGTCGGCATGGTTACCGTCGTGGACGGGGTTACCGAGGTCATGTTAGGGAGGGCCGGACGACTCCCGTGGCCTTTGGGGCAGACACAGTATGGCCTGTAATTATCGAAACTAATGATGTGTGTGTGTGAGTGTGTGCATATGAATTTGAGATCATGATTTTAAGGTAAATGTGTTTTGCTATGAAATGGTTGCGAACTATGCATGCTTTTAGTATGTTTTCTGTTTAAAGATGCTTAACCTCTCTATTGAGCTACGTATATGAGCTCACCCTATTGTTTTACAGCTCATCCTGAAGCTAGCACTTCGAAGGCACACGAAGCAGAATAGGAGTTTGATAGAGCAACATTTTTATTTTAGATGGTATGATAAGTGTTGAATAATTTAGAAAGTCTTTTATTTGGGGTTATTGTTAGGTAAGCCCCGCACCATTTTGGACCTGTTGTTTAGAACTTTGGTATGAATATTTATTTCAGTTAGATATTTCTTGAGTTTGAATTAAATTGGTATTGTATTTGTTTAATGCTCACCATCACGCCCGTGCGAGAAGTGGCCACGTGGCATTGGCTCGGGCCGGGTCGTGGTCGCGACCCGTGCGGGTGTGACAACTTGGTATCAGAGCCAAAGGTTGTTCAAGTATATTTAATAGCGAGTTAATCGTTGAAATATAATGCTTTATTTATGTGTAGGACCCACGAGGATTGAATCTTAACTTAACTCCAAGCGTTATGAGTGATGATAACGAGGAAATGCCATCGTACGGATCTGCTGTAGCAGTGGAGGTTCCATCCGGTACACCTCAAGGACCTATAGAGCCACCACATATTTCTCTTGTGCAAGGTGGTCAAGATGCAGCGATATTACTTGGTCAGATGATCAACTTATTACAACATGTTTCGAGAGAATCCACTATAACCATTCAACACTTGACAAAGAACGGTTGTAAGGAGTTCAAAGAAGTAATTACAGACCCATTGGAACCCTATGAATGGATTGACAAACTGGAAAACGCTTTCGACATATTGGCTCCTACCAACGAGGAGAGGAGGGTGCAATTGGCGTCGAGTCTTTTCGAAGGAAATGCAAAACAGTGGTGGAGAGCACAGAAAGGGACTCGTAGCACTCCGTGGACTTTGGAGGCATTTAAGAAGGCATTTTTCAGTCATTTCTTTTCTCACAATCATTGGATGCGTTTATAACTTGAATTTAATCAACTGCAGTAGGATAATTTATCAGTGAGAGAATATACCAGCAAATTCCTAAGGTTGTCACAGTTTGACCCGGGTATGGTAATTCCTAAGGCACGAGCAAATAAATATTTTTGGGGACTTTCTGATCCGATCCGTAAGTCATTGAGAGGAAAGATATATACAGATATTGATGAATTACAAGCTGCTGCTACTCATGTAGAGACAGATATGTTGCATTATAAGGGTAAGAAGAGGCCAGCAGAATCAACTTTTGGTAACTCAAATGAAGGCACAAAGAAGAGTAAATCAACCCAAGCTCATCAGTGGACAAATAGGGGTAGTCAGACTCAGGCGAGAAGTAGGCCTTCACGTGAGCAAAACAACCAACAAAATCGAGGGATCACATGTTATAATTATAGAGGCACGGGTCATAGAGCTAGAGAATGTCCTTTAGAGAAGAACTTTAAGCCAGTTCAGACTCAGACATTTAGTAGTGTACAGAAAGAAGACATGAGAGGTCTTTGTTTCATATATAAAGAGTTCGGTCATCATAAGGTTGATTGTCCACGAGCTACGTATTTTACTTCTTCTTTAGTTCAGGGAAGCACTATGGGGCCTCCTCGTCCTCCGGTACCTGTTCGTCAACAAGGACCACCTCGATTGCCTCACCCTCAAGTAACTAACCAGGGTCGCATTTATGCTGTAGAGGGCCATGAGTCAGGTACCTCTCATTTGGTTATTAGTACCTTATCAGTTTGTGGTTTGCTTGCGCGTATTTTATTTGACTCTGGTGCAACGCATTGCTTTGTTTCACCTACTTTTGTAAGTCGTACGGGTTTAGACCCGAAACCATTAGATGGATTCTCTGTATATTTCCCTAATGGAGATGTTATTGTGCCACATCGGATATGGATTGGTTATCTTAACCACGCTATACGATAAAACAATACAAGCAAAACCATAATTCTTCCGAAGGAAGAAAGGTTGGATTCTTGAAATTTGCTTGTTAAAGCTCAAGGTCATTCTTTGAGAAATGGAGCTAGCGGGGATTTGTATTGTTTGCTATCTTCTTTTTAGAAGTCAAGAACAAGAAAGATGTATGAGTGCTATAGTTAATGAATTTCGTGAGGTATCAGTTTTACGAAGATATACCGGTTAACTGCCGAAAAGAGTAATCGAATTCTCTATTGATTTGGTACCCGAAGAGACGGGACCTATATCTATGGCGCCTTACAAGATGTCGCCGTAGAGTTGGCGAGCTTGAAAGAACCAATGAGAGGATTTATTGGAGAAGCGGTTGTGAGACTAAGTGTATCACCATGGGGAGCTCCAATAATGTTAGTAAAGAAGAAGGATGGAACCTTGTCTCATGTGTCAGACTACCGAAACAATTGAATAAAATTATGATCAAGAACAAGTATCCACTACCAAGAATTGATGATTTGATGGACCAATTGCGATGGAGGCAATATTTCAAGATTGACTTATGTTCTAGTTATCATCGATCGTGAAAGCGAGAGGATATTCCCTAAAACTGCGTTTTGGACACGTTATGGGAATTATGAATATCCTAGTGATGCCATTTGGAGTGACAAATGCTCCTGCAATATTCATAGATTACATGAATAGATTTTTCATTCATACTTATCTAGATAGAGTTTGTTGTTGTCTTTATTGATGACATTTTGATATATTCAAGGAAGAGGAGCATGAGCGAGCATCTCGAGTAGTTCTCCATTACGAAAGGAGAATAAGAAATTGTATGTCAAGTTGTCCAAATGTGAGTTTTGGTTAACGAAGTTCAATTTTGGGACACGTAATTTCGGGAGGATGGAATTGCGAGTTGACCCTGCAAAGTGGAGATAGTTGTTGAATGGGAGGAAAGACCTAAGCGTGATCGGAGAGATTTGGAGTTTTATGTTGGATTGGCCGGACTATTATCGAAGATTTATTGAGGGATTTTCGAAGATAGCGGGACCTTGCACTAGGTTACCTGAGGAAGAAGTCAACCTTTTGTATGGACGGATGAATGCAAAGAATAGTTTCCCGAGAGTTGAAGAAAGATGTTGACTACTAAGCGGTATTTGTGTTGCTGATCCATGAGATCTTTCAAGTGTATTGTGATGCTTGAAGTACCAAGGATTGGTTGTGTACGTTATGCGGCAAGTATAGGAATGTAGTAGCTTATATGCATTCGAGGAGCGATTGAAGGCCACACATAGAGGAGGAACTACCAGAGGCATGATTTGGAGTTATCGCGGTTGTGTTTGCGTTGAAAGTGTGGAGACATTTTCTTTATGGAGTAACGTTCAATGTCTTTAGTGATCATAAGAGTTTGAAAGTCCCTTCGATTTGATCGAGGAAAGAGTTGAACATGAGACAAAGAAGATGGCTAGAATTCTTACGAAGGATTATGACTTTTAAGTTACGAGTATCATCGGGAAAAGCGAATGTAGTGGTGCGGATGCTTTCTAAGTAGGAAACGCTTACATGTGTCTGGATGATGATTAAGGAGAGTGAACTTCTAGAGAGTTTCGGGAATATGAGTCTATACGTGAAGTTGACTATGATAGGACATAGTATGTGTTTAAACATGAGTGGACATATTTAGAATGATTTGATGGTTTTGAATATGAGGAAGAGGATGAAAGCACGGTGATCCCGGACATTTGTAAGAAGCAAAGGAAGCGAGGAAGTCCAAATGAAGGATTTTGTCGGCAGTGTTGATGGAATTGATAAAGTTCAAAGGAAGACTTTGTGTGCCAAATGATTAGGAACGTCATTGAGGAGATTGATTTTGGATGAAGCTCACGGGAGTAAGTTGAGTATGCATCCACAGGGAGCCACGAAGATGTATCAAGATTTGGGGAAGATGTGTATTAGAGATGGCAAGGAATGAAAGGGATGACACTAGCTGAATATGTATCCGATCTGTGTCAAGTTTGCCAAAAGGCTAAAGTGCAATATCGAGAAGACATCGGGAACCTGTTACATTCCTTTAGGGATCCCTGAAGTAGAAATGGGATAAAGATCTAGCAATGGACTTTCATAACGGAGTCTACCTAGAACTCGGAAAGGATAGGGACGATTTTATTTAGGTGATAGTTGATTGACTTAACCAAAGTCGGTACCCACTTTGTGACCAATTAGAGCTAATTATTCTCTGGATAAAGTTACTCTCAAGTGTACATCAATAAAAATTGTTAGACTTCATGGTGTACCATCAATATAATTTGTTGGATAGAGATCTGCAATTCATATCAAGGTTTTGGAATAGTTTGTAAGAAGCAATGTTTCAAGACTAAGTTTCGCCATAAGTTCTTCTTACTCACCGCGAGACGAGATATGGTCGGTAAGAAAAGAGCGATCCAAGGTCATTGGAGGACTAATGTTGAGAGCTTATGTTCTAGAGTACAAATAGGGTTGTTGGGATGAATTTCTTACCATTGATTGGAATTTACGTACAATGATAGCTACCATTCGAGCATAGGTATGGCATCCTTATGAGACATTATACGGAAGGAGAGTGTAGATCACCAGTTGTGTTGGTACCATGATGGTAGTGTGAGGAGGGTACATCCTAGGTCAGCGGAACAAGTTAGTCCAAAAGACCAAAGATGATCCAAGATCAAGATGATTAAGGATAGGTTGGTTACTCAAAGACACGGCCAAAAGAGTTATGCTTGACAAGAGAAGAAACCTTTTGAATTTGAAGAAGGTGAGCCATATCTTCTTCGTGTGACACCTGCAACAAGGCTTGGTACGAGTGAAAATCCAAAAATAAACTCACTTTGTTTTCTCGGTCCATATCGGATAATTCAGGTCGGAAGTAGGATCCGTAACTTATCCAGAATAACCCTTCGTCCTTTTGTCGAATCTTTCATGATATATTTCACATGTGTCTCGATTAGAAAGTATAATTCGGACCCCTCACATATCAAGTACACTGGAGTAATCATTTGCCGAGTGAGGCTACTTGGGAGCTCGAGGATGAAATGCGAGAAAAGTATCCATATCTCTTGAGGTACTTTCTAAATTCTGAGGACAAAATTTCTTTAAGGTGGGTAGAATGTAACGTTGAGCATTACTGCACAGCCTGTGCAGTAACGCCCAATGGGGATATGAAGGGCCTTTAAAAGGGGGCCCTTCATAGTGCATTTTTCCAAGGAGCTGGGCAGCCTTAAACTAGTCGGAAAACAGGAGGAGTCGGCCAGAATCCGGTGAGTTCAATATTTTTTCAGATTTTCGTTTTTCCTTTTTATTTTTTGATGAAAAGCTTGTTGAAAATTATAGTTTTGGGCTTGGATTGGAAGTTTGAGGTAGAACTAAACATTTTGGTGGGGTAGGTAAGCAATGGCGTCGATTTGGCCGGAAAACAGTTATGCTTCACCGGAAACCGGTGAGATCGATGCCGGAAAAAAAAAAAAAACTTTTGGGCATGTCCTTCATTTCCGTGTCATGTCATGTCTGAATTGTTATGAACCGACACTGGTTCGTGTCGTGTCCTCGGGTCGCGTGTTAAGAACCAGTTCTGTGTCAAAATAGGTTCTATGTCAGAAATGGGTCTAGTTTGGGTCGTATCTTGAAATGGGTGTCTGGGTTAAGAATGAGACCTGTATCAGTAGTTACAGGTTCTGTGTTGATACAGTAACACAAACTACCTATTGTGTCACTCATTCGGATTAGGTATGAAATTGGGTATCGATTTGGATCTCGGATAGCTTAAATGGATCCAAATTGGGGTTTGGGATTCGATTCGGATATAGTTTGTTTCGTTAGACTTATAGTTAAATAAATTTTAATGTTTTAATTATTTGTAATTGTTTAGATATTAAAATTGGAAGATTTGATGGTGATAAGAGTGGCCCAGCAGCTTGGGGATTGGATCTTAGCGTTCCTTCAGGTAGGGGGTTATGCATTCTTTTACAGAATCATGCTAGAAGTGATTTTACTGTTTTAGATAGATTTAAATGTGCATGATTGATAACTGTTTTATTGATGTTTGTGAAATGTTATTTGCAATTATGAGTTATTTGATATGCTTTTTAAATAGAACATGTTTATGACACTGTTTGATAAAGAGCATGTTTTGATATGCATGTGTTGTATGAACATGGTATTTAAATATTGTTTAAATGTTGTGTGGATATGAGTTTGATTTTGGATATTCGTGGATCTGGATATGATTTGTGAATGTGATGAACTGTAATTGGTTTTAGAAATGTAATGATGTGTGAATATACGAGCCGTACTTGTGTGGTTTGTGTGGGGTCTCTAGAGACTTGCAGGTCCCTCGGGCGATCCGGCTTGGGGCGAATACAGGGTGTGTTCCCGGGCACTCCGCCGTGAGAGTCGGCGTGGTTACTGTCGTGGACAGTGTTACCGAGGTCACGTTAGGGAGGGCCGGACGACTCCCGTGGCCTTTGGGGCAGACACAGTATGGGCTGTAATTATCGAAACTAATGATGTGTGTGTGAGTGTGTGCATATGAATTTGAGATCATGATTTTAAAGTAAATGTGTTTTGCTATGAAATGGTTGCGAACTATGCATGCTTTTAGTATGTTTTCTGTTTAAAGATGCTTAACCTCTCTATTGAGCTATGTATAGGAGCTCACCCTATTGTTTTACAGCTCATCTTGAAGCTAGCACTTCGAAGGCACACGGAGCAGAATAGGAGTTTGATAGAGCATCATTTTTATTTTAGATGGTATGATAAGTGTTGAATAATTTAGAAAGTCTTTTATTCGGGGTTATTGTTAGGTAAGCCCCGCACCATTTTGGACCTGTTGTTTAGAACTTCAGTATGAATATTTATTTCAGTTAGATATTTCTTGAGTTTGAATTAAATTGGTATTGTATTTGTTTAATGCTCACCATCACACCCGTGCGAGAAGTGGCCACGTGGCATCGGTTCGGGCCGGGTCGTGGTCGCGACCCGTGCGGGTGTGACACTATCTCTTCGTTAATTCTTTTTACATATGTTGGTCTTGCTTATATGTTGTTGATTTCATTATTCTGATTTATGATATTGTTGAAATGATGCTTCTTCAGGAACTCTTGATTCTCTTATGGTAAGCACTGTAATGATGGGGATCGCCTTTTATGCTGGTTTCAGATCTTTCCTTCCAAATTCAATTGACGACTTCTGGTATGTGTTTGTTGTTTAATTGTTCTTACTTTGAAGAAAAATATAAATGGCATTCTCATAGTTATAGTTAGAATACAATTATTCTCAAACACTAGAATGCTCTTTAAAATATAGAATGCTCTATATAATTGTGTATATATATAAATTTTTAAATTTTTTAATAGTGATATACCCGTACCTTAGTTTTTAATAAAATTACATACTTGTACCAATATCCGTACCAAGTACCGGTACCGTACCCGTATCCATGCAACATAATCGTTAACAAAGAGACTGAAGTGACCATGGTGGAGAGACAGGAGAAATGAGAGAGAAAAAGAGAGTTGCAAGGGTCAGGATAAAAGTGACATGAGTGTGCAAATGCGCTAAGCATAAATGATTTATTTTTACAATGACCTATGATATTACATTTTCCACCTGCGTCAAAACTCAACCCTGTTAGTATGCATTACAGTAACAAAAAGTGGTACTTCCTCTCAGGTATGAAGACCCTCGTGCATTTGCAAGTTTTTTTTTTACTAATAAATCAGCTTCCTGGTTGCTCTCACGTTGTAAATATATGGCTCGAAAAATCCAATCTCTCTTCTTCAGCATTGTCAGCCTCTTTAAGTAAAGTTGATGCACATCGTCCACCATGTTCTTCCCAGAACCATCTAGGCTATTTCAATCCCCATTAGTGCTCTTCATGCTTCAGCATTCAAGGCCGACTACCAACCAATGTTGTATGTTTGAGCGTTCAAGCCCCATTAAATGCTTTTAATTCTAAGAGGTAGACGACCTCCGCAACCGTCATTAAAGCGTTCAGCTGATGGTCTTAGAGAGAAGGTTCAAGAAGCGTTTAGCTGATGGTCTTAGAAGATAAGGTTAAGATCCGCGATTGAAACGAATGGTTCTCTCTCACACTCATACACTCAAGACACACATATCCAATATTTACATTCCTTATCTGGTTTTAGATTGTTATCCAAATTGACAGCAGTGAGATCTCTTAAATATTACATTCCTTATTTGGTTTGGGTAATTAACCAAAGATTGCACTGAAATCCTTTCCTTTTTCGGGTTTCGATCGTCGTATCAAGGAATTCTCCTACTTCCTTAAAACCCCCTCAAGGAAAGTACATGAGACTGTCTGCCTGCCACCTTAACGTTCTCTGCTTTGTCTTGACAACACCATCTCTGAATTCTCCCTTCCTCCTCCTTCTTTCATCTATATTCATTCCGTTCATCTGCGTCTTTCTGGTTTTTCATCACCGGTAGCTCAGAGGGATCGGAGATGGCCGGAGGGGCCTTCGTCGACAGCGGTGAGGTGAAGAGCTACGCCGGGAGGGTAACTCTCTTCGTCGTCTTCACGTGCATCGTGGCCGCTACAGGAGGACTCATCTTCGGATATGATATTGGGATTTCAGGTCGGCTTTTCGGAATACCATCATGCTTGCCTCGTTCTTCAGATCGTCTATATTGCATGTTTCTTGGTTTTCTTTCGTCGGCACGTGTTTGTTGGATTTTACGATGCGATCTGATACAGCGAATGGCTTCTCTCCGTTATCTCCTAATTTGTTTCGTGCATTGTAGGTGGAGTGACGTCTATGGATCCATTCCTGGAGCGTTTCTTCCCGTCAGTGTACCGGAAGATGAAGGCCGATGTTAATCAAAACCAGTACTGCAAGTTCGACAGTCAGCTACTGACGACGTTCACGTCGTCACTCTACGTTGCTGGACTCGTTGCTTCGTTCTTCGCTTCGACGGTCACTCGGCTGTTTGGTAGGAAGGTATCGATGCTATTCGGCGGACTCACTTTCCTCGTCGGCGCTGCGGTCAACGGTGCGGCGAAGGACGTCGCAATGCTCATCATCGGCCGTATTCTCCTTGGTGTAGGCGTTGGCTTCGCTAATCAGGTCATCTACTTCTTTCCGTCCCTTGTTCTCCGATTCCCCTTCCTAGATACTAATTTTGCCTCGTTCCAAAATGTGGTCAGGAAAAAATCAATCGATCAACGCATACTCTTTGTGTTTAAGACGCTCTCTTTGGATTCTCTCTTGGGTGTCGTAAAGTCAGCTAAAATTAGCATTTAATCTTTCCATATTTTCATGGGTCCGTAGAAGAGTAATTCCTTGAATCTCTCGATTGTACATGGAACTTGCCTTTTTGGTTTGGTGCAAACAGTTGAAACTTAATGTCTCCCATAAATTTAGTTCACGCATATGGACTGTTTTAGAAATGTATTAATGAGTAACAAATAACCAAGTTTTAATTATCATTAGTTTTGCAAATGATTAACTTGGCATATATATATGATAAGGATGCAGCCTTCTCACTTCTTTTTACGTTCAAAATAGTACCTCACATGCTGCATAATCCTTTCACATATTGAACGTAGTGAAATTCTTGCTGTACATAAAATTAATCCATATTTTTCTCGAGAAATCTAACACCAAGTTATTATCGTAACAAAACATCTTATCCCACCATATCTAAAAGCCAAACTTAATTAATTTATGTTTGTTAATTAGTGATAACAGAAGTTTAAAATCAAATACATACATACATATTATATATCTCTATCTATCTATCTATCTATCTATCAATCGTGGATATCGCTCGCTAGGGGGTTGGCTCTCTTGTAAAACGTCAGGAGTTCAAAACCCGGGTGTGCATCTGGTAGGATCTGGCGCTTGCTTTTGTACTATTTACCAGTCCCTCTTACTAATAAAATTGACTGGCTCGCAATTTACAGTCTGTCCCCGTCTACCTGTCGGAGATGGCACCCGCAAAGATCCGGGGGGCCCTCAATATCGGCTTCCAACTCTTCATCACCATAGGCATTCTTGCTGCCAACCTCGTCAACTACGGGACCAATGAGATCAAAGGTACGAATCGTATTGATGGAAAGAATATCCGTTTGGAGTTTTTCCAAGTTTCAATTAACAAGCACAACCGATATGCGTCCGTTTGTGTGTTCGTGTTAATTAACAGGTGGTTGGGGATGGCGTGTAAGTCTGGCCCTCGCTGCAGTTCCCGCGGTGATCATGACCGTCGGTTCCTTGTTCCTCCCTGACACGCCGAACTCGCTCATCGAGCGTGGACACGGCGAGAAGGCGAAGGCCATGCTTCAGCGAATCAGGGGCACCGATAACGTCGACGAGGAGTTCCAGGACCTGATGGACGCGAGTGAGGCATCCAAGAGAGTGAAGCACCCGTGGCTCAACGTAGTGAAGAGGAAGTACCGGCCCCAACTGGTTATGGCACTCGCCATTCCCTTCTTCCAGCAATTGACGGGCATCAACGTGATCATGTTCTACGCGCCCGTTCTCTTCAAGACGATCGGCTTCGGCAACAACGCCTCGCTCGCGTCTGCGGTCATTACGGGGACGGTGAACGTCGTTGCGACGTTCGTCTCCATCTACGCCGTCGATAAGGTCGGACGGCGCGCCCTCTTCCTCGAGGGAGGCGTTCAGATGTTCATCTGTCAGGTACTTCATATCATCATTATCCAAATTCGCACCATTAAGTTCGAACTCATCTCGGTCTAGTTGACCTCAACCTTGACATACGAGTGAACTGCAGGACAGCATTTTATAGGTGTGATGAGTCGAGTTTGGCACTGCTTAACTTGACTCGGCTCGATTATCCCCCTGATTTATCTGACTTTAATAATACTTTCCCTTTTATTTTAGTAAACAAATCCAACTCTTAAACCACCCATCTGGCCACTACAAGATTTTGCTGTCAGTATCTAGTGCATTGACTTGGGAAATCCTTCACGCAATCTCTAAATTATCCTGTTTCACTATTGGATTATGTTGCGTTAAGAAGTTATTTGAAACCATCTGCTTGAGCAGGGAGACTGAATCTCATATAGCCTTAACAAAAACGCTTGAATCATTCACCTTCTCACCATGAAATTTAGCAAGATATGTTCCTAATTTTATGGACTTTGAATTGCTAGCTGATAGTTCTTGAGTTCGTTGAACCTAAAATATTCTCCTTTTCT
The DNA here is from genome assembly GCA_036023115.1 of Brasenia schreberi. Taxonomy (NCBI): domain Eukaryota; kingdom Viridiplantae; phylum Streptophyta; class Magnoliopsida; order Nymphaeales; family Cabombaceae; genus Brasenia; species Brasenia schreberi. The sequence continues at coordinate 31,393,419 of JAYKKT010000091.1, forward strand.
CCCTTTTGTTTTGTTCTTGGAGCGTAATCTGCTTCCTTCATCAAAATTAGGTTTTTTCATATCGTTGTGCACCTCTCTTATGGTTCGGCAGGTGGTGGTTGGAATCATTATCGGCGACAAGTTCGGCCTTTCGGGCATCGGCAGCCTGAAAAAGAGTGAGGCCAACCTGGTTGTTGCCTTCATATGCATCTACGTCTCAGCCTTCGCCTGGTCTTGGGGTCCCTTAGGCTGGCTGGTGCCCAGTGAGATCTTCCCCTTGGAGATCCGCTCCGCCGGGCAGAGTATCAATGTCTCTACCAACCTTCTCTTCACCTTCGCGATCGCACAGGCTTTCCTTCCGATGCTTTGCCACTTCAAGTTTGGCCTCTTCTTCTTCTTCGCTGGATGGGTCCTCGTCATGACTATCTTTATCTATTTTCTTCTTCCTGAGACCAAGAACGTGCCGATTGAAGAGATGGTCCTTGTATGGAGGAACCACTGGTTCTGGAGTAAGATCCTTCCTCCTGAGGATGAAGAAACGGAGTTGCAAACACAGAAGACTTCATAAAAATGTTGGAGCACGTTTCCTTCATTCTAGTTTATTGTCTAGTATTCATTTTGCTTTCAGTTTAGTTATGGTCCTTAGGATTTCCTGATCTTTGTTACTGAAATTTTGATGGTTGAACTTTAATCATGTACTGTTCTAGTTTCTTCGTGTATACTTCCTCTTAGTAGTCTAACATATTGTAATACTTGTGTTAGGCTTTGTGAGTTTGTTTTCTACCTTTCCCTGGTCTTGGAATGCAAACCATATTGCACCGAGAGTCTGTGGATCCTGGCTTTTAAAGTCGTTGCCCCAATAAGTTTCGAGTCCAACTGCACGCGTATCAGTCATGTCTGATATGGGTATATAGATGGCAAGTAACCTACTAAATCAGTTGGCTTACCAGCGTTGCTTTATCACTACCCAGTTGAACATGACTGAACATTTGTTGTATGTCGTGAAAGAATCATTTAGATTTGTTTTGGAGAGGCATCACCCCCAAATACACAAATCTTTTCTCAAAAGATCCAATACTTTATTCTTCTTGGTACTCTTTTCTCACGTTTTTGTCAATTTTCGTTCTTGCGAGTGTTGATGAATTTAACTTCTTAAGAACCTTTGTTGCGTATTGGATCATATATTGGGTTTCTCAGAATTAGTAGCCTAGAAATAAGAGAGCGTTTTCTTTCTTGAGGAAACCTAACGTATCTGTTCTTGTCTTCCTTTTTTAATCAATACTGCAACCTAGTTATCCATGGGGTTAGGCAAGACCTCTACCAGTACAATTATTAAAATGTATACAAGATGCACAAAGAAGCAGCTAGGCTACCTTCTAACTATTCACACAGCCAGAGCATCAGTTAAGGTGCTCTGACGCTCTTGCTGCTGCTGGTGGGAGTTCGACTCTTATGGAGTGGCGTGTGTTTGTTAGGCTTTAGCCTCCTTTTGTAACCAAAAAAGAACAACAACAGCAAAACCTTTTCTCATACTAGATGGGGTCGGCTACATGAATTTTTTATTTTCACGGAACCTTATCATGTACCATGCTAGCAGATAACTAAATATAAACTAGATATTCTTTATAGTTTCTTTCCAACACTTTTGTGGTCATTCTCTTCCTCTTTAAACTTGTAACAAAAAAAATTATAACTATTCACTACAGATTTCAGATATGGAAGACTCTATTCAAGTTTATGAAACTAAGTGTGGACATATTTTGCTCAAGTTGGGTTATCTCACATTTAACAAATCTGCATCTTTAACAGATGAACTTAATGTGATCCAACTTCCCTAGATGTCTATCTTTCATGGTTCAATCAAGTTTCATGGCATGCTTTTTTTGGAGGTCTATGAGCCACTACAGAACATGGCTGTGAGGTGTAAGAGCTCCCGTCTGACTTGATGACTTGTTCTTCACAAACAACCTCGATAGGTTGCAATGTCACATATTAAAATAGGGCATCCATCCAATTTTTGAGCCTCGTATTTCTTGTTATCAATCTTTTAGCTTAGAAACAGCATCCTTTTGAGATCCCTCATGGAATCATCTATTTCTTCGACAAGAACTTTGATTCAAATTTTTATCTCTATGCTTATGTGGTGGATACTTCTTCTCTTTTTCAGAGGACACATTCTTGTTAGAAAGGAGTTTTACATAACACAAGGATTAATCTTAGTAATAATCAGTCTAGTACCAGATGTACTCAAGTATTAGCATAAATTTGCAAATCTTGTCTAACATACGGAATCTTGATGCTTATAAGCTCATAGGATAATGTTGCCTATCATTGATTCAGCTTCCGACAAATTTATCAGTTTAGATTAGAATCTGAATTAATAAGACATTATTTCGGATTAGTGATCCAAATAAAGCCTTGGAGCCAAACTTCTAATCCACATGTTTTAATCTCCAGGTAGATAATACATGAAACCAAAACTTGGGAAGCTTTTGAATTAATGGATACCCTTTCATAGCTCTGCATTAATTTCAATAATACAGGATCAAAATGGGCTTTTCATACCCGCTGTGCAGATAATGCACACAAGCATTGGCAAAATAAAAAAAATGACTAACCACCATTTATGAGCTATTGCTCCTACCTTAGGGGTAAAGGGAAAATCACAGACAAATTCCGAATGAATTTCAGAAACTGCCGCTGCAAGCATACTGCACTGTCGCTCGACTTCTCTGCCTCACCAGTTCATCAAGGTCATTCACTATTTTGAAAACAGCATCTGGTCGTGCAAGTTTCATCGCATTCTGAGACATGGCCTTCAGTTCGTCAGTTTTTGAACCAAACCACTCAGCAACAATCTTTGCTATCTGTTTCGGTGATTTTGAGAACTTCCCGATTCCATTCTCTACAACATAAGGAACATTACCGGCCTCCTGTAGATATGCTACAGATGTTATTTGCATGCTATAATGTTGGTCTCAATTCTTAGCGTGAATTCTCTGGTACATTATCTTTTTGATGCTTGATTCACGAACTTGGAGAAACTGATTCCAAGGGGTTGGAACTGTTAAGAATTTGTTGTTTAGTGCTATTTTAGTAATTTTAATGTTTTAGGTATTATTGTAATAGTCTTTATAGCTAAGGGCATTTTGGTCACTTTATGTTTAACAATTTATTATATAAGGGTTAGACGTCTTCTATTAAGGTTAAGAGTTTGATATTAAGAAAGAGAGAAAGAGAGGAGAACAACCTCCATTCGAGGTTCTACTCCTCCTCCAATCTTCAACTTTACTCTTTATTGTTTCTCATGTTTGATCATCTGCTACGCTTTTCACGAATTCCAATATGGTATCAGAGCATCCGATCGCTAGAAGAAGTGGCTGGGCAAAGGAGAGAAAGTGTTGAGGTTGAAGGAGATGATGACACTGCTATGAAACTCGATGGAGATGGAAGAAGAGGCAGGGTTGTGTGGCCTGTGCTAGTTCTGATTTCTCGTGGAAATTGGACGATCATCCCAAGCTCCTTAAGGGGAAGACCATTGTGCTCATTGTGTTGGACGGATGGGGTGAATCCAAACCCGATAAGTTTATGTTTAACTGCATCCATGTCACTGAGACTCCCACCATGGATTTGTTGAAAGAGGGTGCATCAGAGAAGTGGACATTTATTAGAGCATACGGTACAACTGCAGATCTTCCTACAGAAGATGACATGGGCAACAGTGAAGTGCTTCTGGAAAGATTTATGAAGGGAAAGGATTTAAATACATAAACCATGCTTTGAGAATGAGACTTTACATCTTATTGGATTGTTGAGTGACGATGGAGTTCATTCTCAACTTGATCAATTGCAGTTGTTGCTGAAAGGTGCTAGTGAGAATGGCGCAAAAAGAATTCAAGTCCATGTGCTTAGTGATGGTCGTGATGTCTTGGATGGGTCAAGTGTAGGCTTTTATAGAAACTCTTGAGAATGACCTTACTAAGTTACGTGAGAAAGGTATTGATGTACAGACAATTTAGACAGTGATGCAGATGATGATAGCATAGCAACAACAATGAGAAAAGGAAGAAGAGTAGAGATAAAGATGAAGTGAGCTGTGAACCAACTATTTGATGAAATGCTAAAGAGAGATGTTAACTCTGTACATCAAGTGTTTAATGAAATGTCTCAGAAGTGTTAACTCTGCAGATCAATAGTTTAATTGAATACCTTATAAGCTGCAGCTATAAAAGGTTTCAGGCTGCGTGCACAACTTGTAGGGTGTGGATTTCACATTTCAGTTATGTTATCTGTGTGGATACTCTTGGTCAGACTACAAACACAAATGCAGATTGAAAGAGGTTGTGAAGTGGTTGATGATGTCTGCAGCTTATGGAGTTGCTAAGAGAGGTGAAGCTGCTGAAAATTGGTGCAACCAAAAAGCTGCCGAAAATTTGTTAGAGCCATGAAGCTTCTAAAGAAGAATCATTAAGGATGATAAAAGATTGTTGCAGCCATGAAGCTACTAAAGTTTGTTGCAACCATGAAGTTGTTGGAAATTATTTTAGCCATGAAACTACTAAAGAAGAACAACCATAAAGGTTGATAAAAGTTTGTTACAACCATGAACGTTGTTGGAAAAGAGTTGCAAGCAAGAGGACAGAAAAAAAATTCAAAAAAAGATAAGAAAAAAACCAGTTTTTTGGCAAGTTTGGAGATCGAAGTATCTCACTCCCAATTTGAGAGGTAGTGTTGAAGAATCTGTTGTTTATTGATATTTTAATAATTTTAATATTTTAGGTATTATTATAATATAAGAGGGGCGGCCTCCATTGGAGGTCCTAGCCCCTCCTTCAATCTCCGATTTTACTCTTCATTGTTTCCCATGTTTGATCATCTGCTGCGCTTCCCACGAATTCCAACAGGAACACCTAAGGCACTTATAGTCGAGGCCTGTGCTGGATGTTGTCTTGCACCTAGTGCCCTATGGGGTTTGAACCCTGTATGCTTGTGCAACAACCAAAGCTAAAAAGAGAGGTGCAGCAGGATTTCCCACAAGGTCACCAATCCCAGCTTGACGAATCATAGAATGGAAGGCCAAATTGCTAAATGCCAGGAAAAACCAAGTAAATACATGCATTACCTGTCCAGCGATGTAACCATTTAGAATAATAGGAAGCCCCCTGATCATGGCTTCTGCAATGGTCCCAGGTCCAGCCTATAAACACCAATAAAGCATGTAAGGACTAGAATTAGGGTAAAAATGAACATTACCAATAAAGAATGTTCAGATCGTGATTAAGCACCTTTGTGATAATGCAATCACATGCTCCCATACACTCTTCCATTTTCGTAATGAAGCCCAGTACCTGTGCAAACAAAAAGCAATATCATGTCAGATTTCCTAGTCACAAGTTTTCAGGAAATGATTAACATGAAAAAAAGAACGTGGACACCGTGTGCGTATGTGTGACAACTAATACATATTAAAATTAATATGCTAGAGCTACATATATTGTCTTAAAACAAAAGACATAAAATAGTTTAAGATATGGAAAGAAATGAGAGATTAAAGAGCCTTGGACCATCCAGAAACTGTAACAGTTTCAATTTAAGATTTAAGTATAGTGAATCATAGTCTATTATTCCCTAAACGTTATAGGCACAAGTGAATCACAACATTCTCCAAAGAAGGTTCATTGCATAGGTTCAACGGGCCACAAGTTTTTCAAGGGCAAAGAAGCAGCATTTCTTGGGTACAGGTTTACAAGCTCTAGTTGTACACTGATCATCTTTCTTGAATATACAATCATATAGGTTACATATGATTTTAAACAAGGTAACTTAAAAAATCTTCTTTTATCAGAAATAAGTAGTTTTATATTCTTGAATTGCACCCTGGAACAGCAATTAAGTCACTTTAGTTCAACATGAAAAAAGTTTGTGATGTTTGTGAATCTGTCATCAATTAGAGCTGACTTGCACTTATTACTGACACAGGTGGGTGCTGCAGATATACATAAGCTGCAAGCACACATGTTTGCCAATTTGCTTGTGGTGCATAGACAAGTAAGGCCCTGTCACATAGACACTTTTATTAAGTTGCTGTACCTGTGTCAGACACTTGGACACTCGGCACTGGTACTTCTCCAGTGTCCAACTCAGCACTATCTATTTCTAGATACTTCTTAATGTTGTCACAAATGCATCCATAAATATTTATGGATCATTACTTCATTAACTCCGCTCATGTAGGGATCACCCTTGCATGGCCGGTCCCAAGCCCGGAAAAAGGAGGAGGGTTGTGTTAGACTTCCGACAGTCAGCGTAAAACTTTATCGGACTTAACATGGATTCTACAAAAAAAACAAAGAATCCATCTAGCTGACTCCATCTAGTATGGGAAAAGGCTTAGTTGTAGTAGATTACTTCATTAGTGAATTCTCTTCTAACTTATTTGATAGTAGCCAATAGTTTTATGACTATGATCAATTATATATGATAAAATATATTTATATGGTTGTGCCCCCATACCCATAGTTTTTGAAAATTGCAACACCTGCTACCGCACCCATGTTACATATTTACCACCAGTCTAAAGATGAAAGTAATGAATTTTGGTTAGTAGGAGTCATGTTTGTGCTTCTGTTCTGAGTTTTAGTTTTATGGATCATGTCCAATTAAGGGTAAAGTTGTTGACTTTTCGTGAGAGATGTTTATGCATCAACCACCTATGGGGTGCCCTTAAATGAAGACTCCAGACTCCCATAACGGATACCAGATGTCTTTTACTGAAACACAGCTCCATGGATATGAAGTATATTTGTCCTCTAGTAACAAACAATAATTATATTGTGTGGGCCCAAACCAATGTTATTAACCCTATGATACAATATGACCTTTTGTATAGCACTACCTGAATGAATATAATCCAGGTACACATATTGCAGGGAGCGACTTATCGCCCCGGTATCCGACCATATCCTGAGATACAGCTTGTTATCACATGACGCAATGTATAATGTTAGTCAATGCCAATTTTTGAAAAGTTTAAGTTGCAGGAATCTGACAAATGAGGGCTTTTAAAATCCCAAAAATCTGCTTGTGTTACTATTTTTCCAAGACCTATTTCTTCCTCGACCCATTTCCACTTGATTTCTACATAAAATCGCTTAAGTGGTGATCATGCAATCGATGTCTTAATAGCACCTTGAGGATGTGTTTGATATAATGTTCTAGGGGAACTAAACCTTGAGTTTTGGTGCTTGCAGTTCCGTTGTGCATCAAACAGGGAATCCATCATTGGTGTGAACTGTGGTTCTATAAGCCCAATTTGAGTCAAAAGCTTCGGCACTAGGGGGAAGGTGGGCCACAGGAACTGGACCTAGGGAATTCACATGAAAACCCAAGTGAGTCCTCTCGTGTTGCTAACCCACCTTGCATGAGAATTCAATACCACTTACCGAATCAAACATGGAACTATGGTTCCTTAGAACCATTGTTACAAGCCCATATGGGTCTAGGCCTGCAGTTCTAGTACCAAGGTCCTGGCACCACACACCCTTAGGGTTCTTCATCCTTTCCAAATGAGTTTCATGAGAAAAGTTTGGGGTTTTCATGAAACCTGAGCTTGCTCCCTTTTCCCAAATTTATTATATTAAAGATCTTTCATGTTAAATTGTGAATGGCATCCAACATGCGACTTAGAAATAATGCACTCCGGTTTATGAGGGTAATCAAATGGTTATCAAGTATAACTTTTACGGTGACATCAAGAATGGAGGCATTCTCACATGAAGCGTTTATCTTGAAGGGAACAAAAGATGCCAGTGCTTGTCAATGTGTACCTAAGGCTCTAAATTTGTGATGAAGCAACTTCACACTAAAGAGAGAAACATATATATATATATATATATATAAAGAGAGAAAGCAAAATGGGTGGTTGAGACTTGAGACATATCTTAGCAATCAAACATGCTTCTCATGACATATATAGGAAGAAAGAATTAATATAATGTTAAAAACAAGGAAATAGAGAAGAACAATGAGCAGTGGAGCATACGACAAGAGAAGGGTAAAGTATGGCTTTAAAGGACCTTCTCCACTAACGGGTGATAGAGGTAGAAGTGGTAGTGTATAATAATGGGAGAAGCAATGTTGTCATTAGCGTATCGGTACCCGTATCATATAGAGTACCAATACGTGATAATAGCATCGTATCGTACGATATAATATATTAAAATATTGAAAAATTATAAAATAAAAAAAATAAAAAACCATAAAAAAAGTCATCACGTACATACGATATAATATCCATATCGCAATGTATCGTATAATACATGTGCGATACATGTACCTGAATCGTATCGGTTCAGGTATCAATACACCTGTATCGTGTATTGTGTCGTACGATATGATATTTATAATATTAGGGAGAGGCATGAACTTTTTTTCCACCAACAACGACCCTTGGAGCTAAACGAAGCAAAAAATCTTGGTTGGCTTCAAAGGAGGCAATTGAAAGCAGTGTTGTCCGTATCGGACGATACGGTGCGATACGTATCGTATCGTGGGCGATACGGGGGCCCGTATCGCAGGTGCGGGCGTATCGCACCGTATCGTGCGATACGGCCCTAGGACCCTTATAAAGGGTCCCGGGCCGACTGAAACCCGCGATTTTTCGCGGGTTTCCTCTCTCCTCTTGGGTTCCTCAAGCTCCCTAAGAGCCGGTTTTCGCCTCCTTAGTGTTCAAAGCTCCAAAATCATGCCCTACGGTGTTCGTGCAAGCCTCCAAACTCGGATTTTGGTATATTTTTAATGTTTTTTCTATTTTTTTCCTTTATATTTATTGTTTTTTGTGTTATTTTAGTTTTTTTTTGAATGACAAAATATGAAGTTATTAAGTGTGTGTATACGATTTTTATTGCATTCATGAAGTGGGAGACACTCGATTTGAGTGTTATTTGAAGCAGTGTTGTCCGACGCGTATCGTATCGCGTATCGCTGGGCTCCATGATACTGGCGTATCGTATCGTATCGTATCGTATCGTATCGTATCGTACTTTAATATTAAAAAACTATAAAAATTATTTAAAAAATCAATAAAATTAGTAAAAATCCGAAAAAAATCAAGAAAATTCTGGAAAATTTTGAAAAAATTTGGTAATTGCTTTAAATTCATATAATGCAAAGTTTAGCACAAATTGAACATTTAATATTGAACAATTGCATCCAAAATTATATATTTTGAATCAAAAAATGAAATACATTTATATTTTACATATTGTAAATTTGTATCAGGATCATTAACTAAATAATCTTCATCTTCTCCTTGATGATGTTGTTGTACTTCAAATTAATTCATGCAATGTCTTCTTCAGTTAGGACTTAGGAGTGCATTTTCTTCGTTATCTTCCATAATTCACTCATGTAATATATCAAAATTAACAAACTGCTATCTTTGTACATGTAGTTGTCATATTTGCTAATTTTCATATGTGAGCAAAACAAAGAGCTCCATTTCTTTGATTATTGAGTCTATGACACCTTAATGATGTTATATTATTACTTGATAATGTCCCCTTTTTCTCTTATTGGAGACTAGCTTTTTAACTAATGCATGAGCTTCATTTCTCACTTCACAGACTGAGTTAAGCCTCACACACATTGATCATGTTCAACTCAATGGAAGTCATGTAACGTGAACCTTAAAATAGTGAAGTTGTGAAATCCCTACTCAATGAACTGAGAGAACTAAATGTTTTTAATTGTTTACGATCTTATGAAATTAGAAATTGTTAGCAAAAATATACCTAAAAGTTGTAACAGAAAGGGAAATGATTTTGTGATAATTTTTTTTTATACATTATTTTTATTAAATAAATGAAATTATAAACCCAAATTATAAGCATATTGGAGGATGCCTTTAAGGGAAGTGAAGAGAGGGAAAGAGAAGGCAGAAACATGCAAAAAAATTTTGAAAAAATTTTGAAAAAAAAAAAATTTGGGCGTATCGCCCGTATCGTACGATACGGGCCGTATCGTACGATACAGTACCATATCATATCGTGGCTTCCCACGATACGATACGTATCGCACCGTTTAACACTGATTTGAAGATTGGGGGATTTACGAAGTGCTTTTATTTTCAGGTTTTTGTTTGAATTAAAGTACTCCATTGAGATGGCAGGAAGGGGTGGTAGAGACTCTCACTCAAAGTCTGATGATCCGGCATGGCAGTGGGGTATACCAGTTGATGGTTCAAGGTTAAAAATCAGATGTTTATTTTGTGAAAAGGTGGTTAGTGGTGGAATTTCAAGTTTGAAACACCACCTAGCACAGGAACCAAGAAAGAAGTTCATCCATGCACAGGCAGAGTTAGAAGTGTGCCAGAAGGTATTAAATGGCAATGCTTGCAGATGATTGAGAGTATACTGGAAAGGAGACAACAAAAGGATGATTTCCAGATGTGTGAAGAAGCTGATGATGCTACTGCCACTGTTGTTGGATTCACTGATAGTTTGCCTTCAGATGCTAGAGTAGAGATTGGTAGTAGCAGTTCGCGAGCACCTAGCAGGGGAAAGAGGATTGCAGCTGAAGACTTTCGAAGTGGCAGAAGAGGAAGTTCAGGAAGGAGTAGAGGAAGAGCTTCTTCTTCTAGCATACATTCGTTCTTTCCTCCTTCCACTACACCTGGTGCTCAGCCAGGAATTCGTGCTGCTATAGCTTCAGAACAACTGCATGATCAAGCAGACCTTGCAGTGGGCAGATGGTTTTATGATGCATGCATTCCATTTAATGCAGCAAAAAGTTTTCATTTTCAAGCAATGGTACATGCAATTGCTAACATTGGTCCAGGATACAGGATGCCCTCTTATCAGAAGTTGAGAGGGAAGATATTAGACCAAATCGTGATTGAAGTGCAGCAATATTGTTCGACTTTGAGTCAATCGTGGAAGAAAACAGGATGCACTATCATGGCAGATGGATGGACCGATAGACGAGGAAGGACATTGCTAAACTTTCTTGTATATTGTCCTAAAGGACTCATGTTTTTGAGATCTCTAGATATGTCAGAGGAGAGGCACACTGCAGAGATCCTACGAGAGGAATTTGATAAGGTTATAGAGGAGGTTGTGCTAGAAAATGTAGTCCAATTGATTACATATAATGCAGCTAACTACAAAGCAGCTGGAAAGGAGTTAGCTGATATTTATGGGACTTTCTACTGGACACCATGTGCAGCCCATTGTTTAGATCTCATCCTCGAGGACATTGGTGAGATGGATGAAATAAAGGCAGCAACTGAGTGTTGCCAAAATATTACAAAATTCATTTACAACTATGCATTTGTTTTGTGTATGATGAGGAGATACACAGAAAGTGCAGAGCTTCTTCGCACAGCTGCAACTCGGTTCACAACAAACTTCTTATTTATACAGAGTATTGTGAGACAGAAGCAAGCTTTAAAGAGAATGTTTTCCTCAGATGAGTGGCAACAATTTGCAGAGTTGCCTCAAAACAGAAGGAACAGAAAGTTAAATGAGATTGCAGAAACGGTTTTTAGAAGTTCATTTTGGAATGCATGTATCAGATTATTGAAAATTACTTGTCCTTTAGTGAAAGTTTTGAGATTGGCTGACAGCGAGGAGAAACCATCTATGGGCTACCTTTATGAAGCCATGGACAGGGCAAAAGAAGCAATAAAAAATAACTTTAATGGAAAAAAAAGAGATTATGTGTCCGTGTGGAAAATAATTAATAGTAGATGGAATAAACAATTGCATCAGCCTATTCATGCAGCAGCCTACTATCTAAACCCATCATTGAGGTACTCAGCAACCTTCAAAAGGGACGGTGAGGTTAATCGAGGAATCATTGAATGTATCGACAGATTAATCCCTGATGAGAGCATAGCAGATGCGATACATCGAGAGATGGAGATATATGATAATGCTCTTCACTTGATAGGTTTGCCTGTTGCAATTCGCAACCGCTCTACGATGCGTCCAAGGACATTGTTTATTTTCATATTTAAGTTGCATCTTACATTACTGTGGATTATTATGTCTAATGTTTGTATTTTTTTTTTACAGATGTTTGGTGGAACAGGTTTGGAAGTGATTGTCCAAACCTTAGAGATTTTGCAGTCAGAGTCTTAAGCCAAACCTGTAGTGCAACAGGTTGTGAAAGAAATTGGAGTGTTTTTGAACACATTCATATGAAAAAGCGCAACAGGTTGGAACACAAAAGGCTTAATGATTTGGTTTATATTCGTTGTAACATGCGCCTTCGTGAAAGGTAATGTTGTATTACTTTCAAATTTTTAATTCAATATTGTTTAACTTCAGTTTTCAATTGTTAATATTACTTACTAATTATTTATCTTTGTTTGTGTCGTAGGCAATTAAAAAAAGTAAATAGAGAAGAAAGTCAGTTCGATCCAATAAGTTTGGATAATTTTGATATATTAGAAGATTGGGTTATGGAAGACACTGAAGAAAATACCCTCCTAACAGAAGAAGACGTTGCCTGGATTAATTTGGAAGGAGCGCAACAACATTATGGAGATGAAGAATTTGATTTTGAAGAAGAAGGTGTTGGCCTAACTGATAATGATGATGAGGATCTGCAACAAGGAGAAGATGAAGATTATTTAGTTGATGATCCTGATTACAATTTGTAAAATGTAACATTATATATAACTGTAGTGTACTGTAAACTATGTCTGTATTTTATTTTTTGGAATCAAAATATGTAAATTTGGATGCAATTGTTCAATGTTGAATGCTCAATCTGTACTAAACTTACATTATATGAATTTAAAGCAATTACCATATTTTTCCTGATTTTTTCCTGATTTTTGTCGATTTTTTTTTTTATTTTTTACTAATTGTTATTGATTTTTAATTAATTTTTTTATTATTTTAATATTAAAGTACGATACGATACGATACGCCCGTATCGTGGAGCCCAACGATACACGATACGATACGCGTCAGACAACACTGATTGAAAGAGTTTATGAAGTGTGATTATTTTATGGAAATTACCTCCAAATAAATGTTGTAGATCTAATTTCTTTTCAAGGCATGGTAGACACCATAGTAGGTGTAGGTAAGGTCCCATGAATTATGGGGTAGGTTGAAAAATGGGTTGAAATTATGACTGAATAGATCACACTTGCATGACTGGTCCCAAGCCCGAATAAAGCAAGAGGATTGCATTAGGCTTCTAATAGCCAACGAAAAACTTTGTTGGACTTATTTACCATAGATTCTACAAATTATGATAGGGCTTTGTCAAAACAAAGAATCCATGTAGCTGACCCCATCTAGGGAAAAGGTTTAGTTGTTGTTATAGTTGTTGTTGAGACCAATGAATTTAGAGAATCAATAAAGACTATGGGCTGTTTTCTTATGATGGATGGATAGATGGACAACATAGACCTTTATTTAATTTCTTGTATCATGATCAAAAGAGCCGTTACTTTTGAAATCATATGGCTTATCCAATATAGATAAAATCGAAGAGAATCTATAATCTACTTCTCAAAAGTTGCGAGAAGTGGGGATTGATAATATAATTCAAATTTATTACTAAAAGTGCTGCAAATTATAGAGCAGTTGATAAGATGCTTAATAATCATCCATCTTTGGCATGAACCTTGTGTATCATATATTGCATCCACTTAGTGGGATAAATGAAATTAAGTAGACTATAAATAATACAAATATACACTCTGTAAGAGGGTTTGGAAGGTGATTGATCCAAGATGGAGTTGAGAGGTCACATATGCATCATGATTTACATGCAATTAGTCTCCCCAGTGGGTGTTCTCTACTTGCTTTTCTCTCACTACTGAATGCAATAGACCTTGTGCAAGATGACTATGTAATTTATAGTTCATTTGGAGATTAGTGAGTACACCAACAATGTTGATTTTGACAAGCTGGTTTAGACACAATTCTAAACTCAAATGCATCCAAGTATGATTTGCTTTGTGAATTTATACTTTAACTTTAATATTGTCCTCTAATTCTAAGCTCTTTGTTAACTTTGTGACTCTTATTCCATTCTAGATGAATGGCGAGTTCGATTTTATGTAGATGTATCAAACTTAACAAGGTTTGCTCAATGTATATTAAACTAAGCTTGCAACTCAAGTGAACATGACATTGGTGCTTTTCAAACACATCACATGAAGATCAGAAACAGATTGAAGCATGGTACCTTTGTGATTTGGTTTTTATTGCATATAACATGATGCTAAGGCAAAAGTAAATAACCATATAATTTCAAATTTTCAACATTCATGGAACTCAATATGACCTATATTCTTACTTATTTGTTTTACATATGACAACAATAACAACCAAGTCTTTTCCAGCACTAGGTAGGGTTGGCTACATAGATTCTTTGATGCTATATCATGTGATCTTATAACATATCACTAGTTATCTCCATAAAAGCCATATCATGTCTAATAGAATCTTTCCAATATTTCTACAATCTTTCTCTTCCTCTTTTAAAATGATTGTTATATAGTTCACTTACCTTCTTATTGGGTCTTCCTTGGTCTCCTTTCTACATTTCCAAACCATCCTAAACATCTCTCATCTTATCTTCTATCGGTGTTATCCCAATTTTTTTCTAATAAGGATATGATATTTCCTTGTGTGGTTACATATTGATGCAGGTGAAGACCAGTCATTTCAGAATTAAGAAATCGTGGATTCCTAAAATGCAAACCAGAATAGATATTGCAGAAATCAATGTTTGGAAATTATTAACAGACGATAATAGATATTGCAGGAATCAATGTTTTAAAATTATTAATAGACCAAAATAGATATTATAGGGTTCAATGTCTAAAAGATATTAACAAACCAGCTGCAAAAACCAATGCCTGGAGAATATTAACGGACACAGCATAAATATTGCAAGTCTTTAGGATAGCCTATAATTGTTGGCTGCAAAAGACTTGACACCCTGTTCATTGCCTCAACTTGACTTGACAAGTGCTCGTTTTCAACTTTTAACATGGAGCAGCAAATTGAAGTAGTAAAGTGTTCAATCAATCAACAAACTGAAAATCTACAAGAATTCATGAGAAGGTTCGACCAATTATCTTCGATGATCTGAAACATCAAAGGGAGAGACCAAATGCCAAATTTAAATGTTGAAAGACACGAGGGCAAGGGTGTTATCATCAAAGAGCACATCCTCATAGAAAACCCAACGAGCAAGCCCACCTAGGTCTTAAAGACGAAAATATAAACAACTACGAGGATAGGTGACCAGGAAATGGAAACCACTATGATCATTATAAGCTTAAAGTTGATATCCCCATTTTTAATGGTGCAGTAGAGATAAACCATTTTTGGACTGGTTATATGAAGTCAAGAGTTTTTCTAGAAATTATGAATATTAGCTCAAAAAAGAAGGTCCTTTTGTAGCCTACGAACTGAGCTTGGTGGCATCGATATCAAGAGGAATTGCGTAGCAAAGGCCAACCACAAATACGAAGATAGCATCATTCGAAGACTCTCCTCAAAGGCATGTTTCTTCCTGCTGGTCACAAACATATTTTATTTCAGCAGTATCAAAGCTGTTTGCAGGGGACTCGTTCAGTCTCTACAACAACAACAACTAAGCCTTTTCCCATACTAGATGGGGTCAGCTACATGGATTCTTTGTTTCCACATATCCCTATCGTGTGCCATATTAGCAGTTAACTCCCAGTAAGCTAGATCATTCTTTATTGTTTCTTTCCAACACTTTTGTGGTTGTCCTCTAGCTCTTTTAATACTTTCCAAATTTAGTTTTTCATACCTTCTTAAAGGTTCTTCTTTTGATCTTCTTTCTATATGTCCAAACCATCTTAAACGATATTCTCTCATTTTATCCTCTATTGGTGCCACTCCTAATTTGTTTCTAATAACCTCATTATGTATACGGTCTTTTCTTGTATGACCACTCATCCATCTCAACATCTTCATTTCTGTCACAGACATCTTTTGTACATGTTGATGATTAACTTCCCAACACTCAGAACCATAAAACATGAAAGGCCTAATTGTTGCTCTATAATATTTACAACTTTAATGGTATCTTCTTATAAAAAAAATACCTGATGCTCCTCTCCATTTTAACAAACCAGCATTAATTCTATGCGTAACATCTCCATAAATTCTTCATCACTATAAAAAATTGACCCTAGGAATTTAAGACTTTCCTTTTGGGGGATGCAATGTGTGCTAATTTTAATTTCTATGTCCTCTGAGGTAACCAAATGATCAAACTTACATTTCATATATTTTGTCTTTGTTCTACTAAGTCGGAGGCCTTTGCTTTCTAATGTTTCTCTCCATAGTTCCAATTTTCTATTAACTTTTTCCTTAGACTCCTCCACTAATACAATGTCATCTGCAAATAACATACACCAAGGTACTTTATCTTGAATATGTTTTGTTAACTCATCAATCACCATTATAAATAAGTATGGACTTAAAGTTGATCCTTGATGTAACCCAATATTAACTTCAAAGAAGTATGTCATTCCTTCATGGGTCCTCACACATGTTTTTGCACCATCGTACATGTCTCTAATAAGGTTAATGTATGTCAATAGAATACCTCTTTTTACCAAAGTTCTCCAAAGAACCTCCCTCGGTACCCTATCATAATCTTTTTCTAGATCAATAAATATCATGTGAAGGTCTTTCTTTTTTACTCTAAAATGTTCCATAAGACGTTCTAAAAGGAGAATCGCTTCAATAGTAGATCTGCCTGGCATGAATCCAAATTGGTTCTCTGTTGTACTTGATACTTGTCTTAACCTACATTCAATAATTCTTTTCCATAATTTCATAGTATGGCTCATTAACTTATACCTCGATAATTCGCACAATTTTGAATGTCTCCCTTGTTCTTATATATGGGTATAAGTGTACTTGCTCTCCATTCTTCGGGCATCTTTTGGTTTTTCCATATTTCATTAAATAGTCTTGTGAGCCAAGTGATTTTTTTTTCTCCTAGTATTTTCCAAACTTCTATAAGAATATTATCTGGTCCTACCGATTTGACTTCATATGTTTAAGTGCCTCTTTGACTTCATTCTTTTGAATACGTCGGTAGAAATTGTGGTTTATATACTTTTCTGATTTGGCTAACTCTCCTAAGCTAATACTAACATCTTTATTTTCATTAAAAAACTTATAAAAATAGTTTTTCCATCTATTTCTTATATTATCATTTGCCACTAGAATTTTTTCATCCTCGTCCTTAATGCATCTAACATAATTAAGAACTTTAGTTTTCTTATCTCTAGCCCTAGCTATCCTAAAAACATCTCTTTCACCCTCTTTTGAGTTGAGTTTTTTATATAAATCCTCCCAAATTTTAGCTTTTACTTCACTCACGGCCTTTTTCGCTTCCTTCTTTGCTTTCTTATAAGCCTCTAAAGTTTCACTAATTTTCTTATTATAATGTAATTTGTAACATGCTCTCTTTAACTTGATTTTATTTTGCACTACTTCACTCCACCACCAAGCTTTTTTTTTTGTCGGTACACCTCCCTTAGATACACCTAACACATCTTTCGCCACTTTCCTAATATGTATAGCCATATTGTTCCACATATCACAGGATGTACCAACATAATTCCAAACATCTCCTTGAAGGACTTTCTGTTTAAATATATCTTCTTTCTCGCTTTTGAGGTTCCACCATTTAGTATGAATACCTCGATGCACTCTTTTCTTCATTCTCCATTTTTTTATTTGTAAATCCATAACTAAAGTCGATGTTGGGTGGTTAAGAATTCTCCTGGAATTACCTTGCAATCTTTACAACACGCTCTTTCTTTTTTTTCTACAAATAAAGTAATCAATTTGTGTTTGTGATAAGCCACTCTTATAAGTAATTAAATGTTCATATCGTTTTTTGAAGATTGTATTGACTATAAAGAGATAAAATGCCATAGCAAAAATTTAAAATCTCCCTACCTTCCTTATTTATATCCCCAAAACCAAAGTTTTCATGAATCCCTTGATATCCTAATGCCTCTTTACCGACATGTCCATTTAAGTCTCCTCCTAAACAAATCATCTCCCTTTGTGGAATCTTTTGAATCACCTTATCTAACTCTTCCCAAAAAGCTGTCTTTATACTATCTTCTAGTCCTACTTGGGGTGCGTAAGCACAAACTATATTCAAAACCTATGCTCCTAACACTAATTTCAACATCATCATTCGGTCACCATATTGTTATATGTCTACTGCACTATCCTTTAAATCTTTATTTATGATAATACCAACTCTGCGTCGAGCATTTTCTTTACCTGAGTACCATAATTTAAAACCTATATCCTCTATCTCCTTTCCTTTTTCTCCAACCCATTTTGTCTCTTGTAAACATAGAATATGAATCTTTCTCTGAATCATAGTATCTACAACCTCCATTAGCTTATCGGATAATGTTCCGATATTCCAAGAACCAATACGAATAATTTACCCGATAATGTACCATAATCTATCTCCTTGCTACTGGTTGGTCTTAAGTCTCTATTGTCAGTTAAAGGAGACCAAAGACCAACCAGTAGCAAGGTATACTATAGGTCTAAATGATAACATTCAAAATCGCTATCCATGCAGGCCATATGGACAATCAACCAAGCTCAGAACCTAGCATTAAGGGCTGAAAGGATCCTACGGGAAAAGAAGACCTTAAAATCCAATAACCTTTCGAGAGATGAAAGTATATTCAAGGAATCTATCCCTACTACTTAAGACATTTTGAAGCATAACAAAGACCAAGGGGCTAAACAAAGAAGTTTGAAAGTAGAGAAAAGTCTAGAGCACCTAAAGGAATTCACTGTTTCAAGTGCCAAGAGCTAGGGCATCCCTCGAGCGATTACCCAAAATAAAAGTTTCCTAATATCACAAAACCAGCCCATGATGAGGATCAAGACATAAATGAAGACGAACCAGCTCTAGACTCTGATGTATGTGAAGAAGATGGAGAAGAAGTGGCTTGTATGGTCAAAAGGCATGTGTTCTCTCTAATTCAAATTGTTGAATCACAAAGGAAGAGGATCTTTGAAGGAAAGTGCTTTGTTGCAGGGAAGGCATGTAAGTTAGTTATTGATAGTTGTAGCTGCAAAAATCTGGTTTCTCAGTCTTGTGGAGCATTTAAAGCTCTCAACCCAGCCCCATCCTAATCCTTATGATATTGGCTGAATCAAGAAAGGTCCCAACATAAAAATTATCATGCAATGTAAGCTGCACTTTTCCTTGGAAAGTATTATAGGTCGACCGTGATATGCGATGTGGTGAAAATGGATGCTTGCTACATCCTACCTCCCATGGCAGTATCATGTAGATGCAACACATTGAGGAAGAGACAACTCTTATTCATTTACTTAGGAATGTCAAAATATTGTAATCTTACCTAACCAACCAAGAGAAAACACTCTTAAATAAGCACAAAAGACACTATTTACTACGGCAAATACCACACACGAATTCGAAGAAAACATGATAAAAGCAAATGCTTGAACCATCCTGATAATCAAGGGTGTTGAACAGTAAGAAACCACTATTCCAGCTAAGGTATGCAATTTACTTTCTACCTCCCATGACACTACAATAAAAGCACAAAAGACACTATTTACTACAGCAAATACCACACACGAATTCGAAGAAAACATGATAAAAGCAAATGCTTGAACCATCCTGATAATCAAGGGTGTTGAACAGTAAGAAACCACTATTCCAGCTAAGGTATGCAGTTTACTTTCTACCTCCCATGACAGTATGATATGCAACACATCGAAGAAGAGACAACTCTTATTCATTTACTTGGAAACATCAAAAGATTGTAATCTTACCTAACCAACCAGGAGGAAACACTCTCAAAGAATAAAAAAAGACACTATTTACTACGGTAAATACCACACATGAATTTGAGAAAAACATGATAAAAGCAAATGCTTGCACCATCCTGATAATCAAGAGTGCTGAACAGTCAGAAACCACCACTATTCCAGCTAAGGTTATGCATTTACTTTCTTAATATAGTGATCTTTTTGGAGATCCAGCCAACTTGCCACCTATGCGAAATATTCAGCATTGAATCAACTTACCGCACTATAGGATTAGTCCAAAGGAGCATCTCATTCTAACCAAGAAAGTGGAGAACTACTTGTTTATGGTCATATTCAGGAATGCATTAGTCTTGGTGAGTACCCGCCTTACTCGAAAGAAAGACGGAATTTGAAGAATGTGTGGATAGTCGAGCCATAAACAAGATCACCATCATGTATCGTTTCCCCATTCTTCGCCTTGATGACATGTTGGATCAACTCAACGGTGTTAGGTTGTTCACAAAGCTAAACCTTAGAAGTGGCTACCACAAGATTCCGATCACGTTAGGAGATGAAAGGAAGATTGCTTAAAACTAAAGATGATTTGTTTGAATGGTTAGTGATGTCCTATCCAATGCTCCTAGCATGTTCATGCGCATAATCAGGTACTTCGACCCTTTGTCTCTCAATTTGTGATCGTATATTTTGATGACATACTGATTTATAATAAGGATGTGACTAAACACCTTAAGCACATCACAACGGTGTTTTCCATATTAAGGAAGAATGAGTTGTAATGTAAACTAAAAGAAGTATGTTTTTATGCAAACTCGATTGATATTTTTGGCTTTTGTTATTAGTAGTGAAGGAGTTCATGTAGATGAAGCAAAGGTGAACTTTATTCGAGAATGCGCAACTCCCAAATTTGTTATTCACGTAAGAAGTTTTTACGGACTAGCAACCTTTTATCGTTGGTTTATCAAGGACTTCAACACTATATTATGGTGTCAATAATTGATTATATCAAGCAAGGAAAATTTCATTGGAGTACAACAATAGAAAGTTTCGACCTAATAAAAGAAAAGCTTTGTACTGCCCCAGTTCTAGCACTACCTGATTTCAATAAAACATTTGAACTAGAATGTGATGCGAGCATTGTGGGAATCAAATCTATATTATCTCAAGAATGGCGACCTATTGCTTTTTTAGCGAGAAATTAAGTAAAACACGATAAAAGTGGAGTACATACCAACAAGAGTTGTATAATGAAATGTTGTAAAAATCATATTGTATTGTATAATATGATTTTATCATGTATCGTATACAGTACGATACAGGCACATGTATCGCAATAAGCGATTTATCGTGTCGTATCGTACGAGTCGATGCTGATTTTTTTAGGTATAAATTTCGAGAATGTGAAGTCGAGAAAATTGTTTCTGCTTCTTCCCAAACCCTTTTTCAAATCATCCCCTTGCTACCAAATCCTTTTCTTATCCTTATTGTTGTTGATTTCGTAATTTATTCACAAGATTCTCAAGTGTTTTACACAATCTAACTCTCTCTATCTATAAGGCTTTTGTCAAATCCATAGTATAGCCCTTTCTTTTTGCATTTTACCCGATTTTTCACTTAAAAAATTTAGGGTTTTTATAAATTACGTGATTCTTAACATCTAAAAGGTCTTTTTTTGTTGATTATTCACTCTTGTCTTAGTGGCTTCCGATCATGTCGATCCATCGTGAAAATATTGCACCCTGGTGTACGAAGATAATTTTCTTGTGAATAAGTACATGTTTTATAATGCAGTAAAGCATGGTGGTATTTCTCGTATGAAACACCACCTTGCAGGAACTAAGAAGGATGCTAGTGCTTGTCATCAGGTTCCCAAAGCAGTGAAGTACGAGATTGAGTAGCAATTGAAAGCTTCGAGGGAGAAGAAGAGATTAAGGGTGAGAGGGTAGAAATATGTGGTTAGGATATGTCACAACAATTTAAAGATGCTTCTGAAGGGATATATGGTGATGAATTTTATGGTGCAAATGAGATAAGAGAAGAGAAGGCTGAAGAGGGGAGGAGTATTTACTCTTGTTCCACTGCAAAAGCTCTTACTCGCCTAATGCCTATTAGGGATACTATAGGAGGAGCCAGAGTTAGAGTAAGGTAGTGGGATACCTTCGTTTTTCTTCCCACGTACGAATCATTCGCTTTAAAATGAGGTAATTGAGAAAGTATATTTCAAGTGTGCTAATGTTTTTTTTATGAAAATTACCTTGCTTTCAATATTGCAAACTCATTTACTTTTCAAAGTATGACAAATGCTATTGCCATTGTGGGAATCGGGTTATAAAGTCCCTACTTATCATGCTTTGAGGGATACATTACTGCAAAAATGGGTTGATATAAGTGTTGTTCAACGCGTATTGTATCGTGTATCATTTTGGTACACGATACGATACGTACCATATTGTATCGTTATGTATTATACTTTAATACTAAAAATTGGTAAAAATAAAAAAAATGAAAAAATCATATATTTACAAAGAATTCATATAATGCAAAAGTTTAATACATTTTTATCATTCACCATTCAACAATTAAAAAAGAATTACATATTTTGAAGCAAAAAATGAAAACATTTACACATTGTAATTAGGATCATCAACTAAATAATCTTATCTTCTCCTTGTTGAAGATCCTCATCACCTTCTGCTTCAAAATCAAAATCTTCATCTCCCTTGATGATGGTGTGCTCCTTCCAAATTAATCTATGCAATATCTTCTTCACTTAGGAGTGCATTTGGTTCATTATCTTCTATAATTCACCATTCTAATATATCAAAATTATCCAAACTTAATGAATCAAATTGGTTTTCTTCTCTATTTAACTTTTTTAATTGCCTGTAAGAATGAAAGATTAAAAAATACATATTTTGAAGCATAATCCTTAGAAAAAAATACACTTTTCATAATTGAAAAAAATACATTTACACATTGTAATTAGGATCATCAGCTAAATAATCTTTATCTTCTCCTTGCTGAAGATCCTCACCACCTTCTCCTTCAAGATCAAAATATTCATCCCCTTGATATAGTTGAACTCCTTCCACATTAATCCATGCAATGTCTTCTTCGGTTAAGAATGCATTTACTTCATTATATTTTATAATTCATTTCTCTAATATATCAAAATTATCAAAACTTATTGGATCAAATTGGTTTTCTTCCCTAACTTTTTTAATTGCCTACAAGAAAGAAAGACAAGTAATCAGTAAATAATATTAACAATTAAAGTTAAATAAAATATTGAATTGAATGTTTAAGTAATAACTAATAAAAGATTATCTCCATCGGTATCGCATGTTATAACGGATGAGAACTAAGTCATTCAGTCGCTTATATTTCAACCTGTTGTGCTTTTTTGTTTTGGATGTGTTTAAAGACACTTCAATTCCTTTCACACCCCATTAGAACTCTTAGTGCAAAATCTCTAAGGATTAGGCAATTACTTCCAAATCTATTCCACCAAATATTTTAAAATAGAAAAAGACAAACATCAGATACTTAATCCATAATAAATATAAGATTTAAGAAACTTAAATACGAAGATAAACAGTTTACCTGAACGCATATTAATGCGATTACGAATTACTATAGGCAAATCCATAAGTAAAGAGTATTATCGTAGATCTCTATCTCTCGAATGTGACTAGGTATTATGTGACTAGGTATTATCATAAGTAAATACTCAAAGTCAAACATAATACCTACTCTCATAAGAAACTAATTTATCTATATAATCAATGATACCTTGGTTTACCTTATCGTCCCTTATAAAGCTTGTTGAATACCTAAATGCTGGATTTAAGTAATAAGTTGTTGCATCAATAGGCTGATACAATTGTTTGTTTCATCTGTTATCTATAATATTCCATACGAGTACTAATCCCTCTTTCTTTCATTGAAATTACTTTTAATGGCTTCTTTTGCCGTCTCCTCGCTATCAACCGATCT
This sequence comes from Brasenia schreberi, assembly GCA_036023115.1. Taxonomy (NCBI): domain Eukaryota; kingdom Viridiplantae; phylum Streptophyta; class Magnoliopsida; order Nymphaeales; family Cabombaceae; genus Brasenia; species Brasenia schreberi. The sequence continues at coordinate 31,417,259 of JAYKKT010000091.1, forward strand.
CAAAATCTTCACTAAAGGACATGTAATCATAAAAAGTCTAATACATGCATTCCAATGCTTATACATGTATCTGAAATCTCATTTAACTTTTTGTTTTCTCTATTTTGAGGTAACTCTACAAATTGTTGTCACTCATCTGAGGAGAACATTCTCCTCGAAGGCTTGCTTTTGTCCCACAATGTTTTGTATAGATAAGAAATTAATTGTAAATCGAGTTGCAGCTGTACGAAGGATCTCTGCACCATCTGTATATCTCCTCATCATACATAATAGAATTCTTTGTAATTATCATATTTTTTAAGTTTTTTCAAAATTTTTAGAATTTTTACCAATTTTTAGTATTAAATTACGATACGATACGATACGTATCGTGGACCAAAATGACACACAATACGCATCGAACAATACTAGTTTCAAATGTTATTCAATTCATTACTGATAATGCGACAAATTTTAGACCAACTAGTAAATGCATGAGACAAACCATTCATCCTTAAGTATGGACTCCATGTGTTGCACATTCTATAGACTTAATGCTTAAGATTTGAGTTCAATGGATAAAATAAGAGGGACTATAGACGCATGCAAAAATGTCATAAAGTTTATTTATAATCATTCTTCTGTATTGCATTTAATGTGAATCCATACAAGATATGAATCCATACAAGTGGAAGGGAATTGATTAGTCCTTCGTTGACAAGATTAGCTATAAATATCATTACTATGCAAAATCTTGTCATATAGAAAAATGCATTGAAAAAAATGTTTGTATCTGATGAATCAGACACTATTAGTTGGTCTAGAAAGAGGGAAGGGATTGTTGTGCTAGATGTTTTCAATATTGATTATCTTTAGGATGATGTGATAAAGATGGTGGACAGTGAAGTTAGGCCTCTTATGTCTTATATATATGATGCTATGGATAAAGCAAGACTGAAAATACAAGCAAACCTTAACCACAAGCGGTCACTTCTAAAAAATATTTAGAAGATAATTGATGCATGCTGAAACCGTCAAATGCATTATGATTTGCATAGTGTTGTATATTTCTTTAACTCTTCTGTTCAATTTTTTCCAAACTTTTTAGAGGACGAAGAAGTAAAAAGGGTATATTGAATACAATTGACCATGTACAAGATTCGTCTACTCGTTGCAATATCCATTTAGAGTTAAGCAAGTATATACAGATTTTAGAAGGCTAATTACAATCCAAATTCGCTCTCAAATGTGACTAGGTATTATGTGTTTTTATTGATATTCATTTAAGTTATCAATTGATTGACTTTGAGTGTTTCTTATTAATCATTATCATGTTTTATTTCATATGAATGATGGGCTTGCTTTTGTGTAAATGCATCAAACTTGACAAGGTTTGTTCAACGTATATAGAGTCAAACATGCATTTCGAGTAGGTGCGAGAGAAATTAGAGCTTTTTCGAACGCATTCACACGAAAAAGAGAAACAGACTAGAGAATGCTCGATTACGTGATTTAGTATACATTGCATACAATATGAAGTTATGGTAAAGGTAACAATTTTTAAAATATGTATTATTGCAACTGAAGCTAGTCAAGATTCGTATTGGTCCTTGAAATATCAGAACATTGTCTGATAAACTAATGGAGGTGATGGATACTATGATTCAGAGAAAGATTTATATCCTATGTTTAAAAGAGACAAAGTGAATTGGAGAAAAAGCAAAGGAGAATGAGGATAAAGGTTTTAAATTATGGTACTAAGGAAAAGAAAAAGCTTGAAACAGAGTTGATATTATTATAAATAAAGGTTTAAAAGATAGTGTAGTAGACATACAACGATATGGTGACCGAATCATGACGTTGAAATTAGTCATAGGAGTAAAGGTTTTGAATATAGTTTGTACTTATGCACCCTAAGTAGGACTAGAAGATAGTATAAAGATGACTTTTGGGGAGGAGTTAGATGATTCAAAAAATCCCACATGATTTCCTTAGGAGGAGACTTAAATGGACATGTCGATAAAGAAGCATTAGGATATCAAGGTATTCATGAAAACTTTAGTTTTGGGGATATAAATGAGGAAGGTAAGGAGATTTTAAATTTTGCTATGGCATTTGATAACTTTATAGTCAATACAATCTTTAAAAAACAAAATGAACATTTAATTACTTATAAGAGTGGCTTATCACAAACACAAATTGATTATTTTGTTTATAGGAAAAAAGAAATATTATGTTGTAAAGATTGCAAGGTAATTCTAGAAAAAAGTTTAACCACCCAACATCGACTTTTAGTTATGGATTTAGAGGTGAAAAGTGGACAAAAAAGAAAAGAGTGCATCTAGAGTTGTTCAGATTAAATGGTGGAACCTAAAAAGCAAGAAAGAAGGTATATTTAAACAAAAAGTCCTTCAAGGAGATGATTGGAGTTATGTTGGAATACCTTATGATATGTGGAACAATATAGCTATACATTTTAGGAAAGTGGCGAAAGACGTGTTAGGTGAATCTAAGGGAGGTGTACTTGCATAAAAAGAAGCTTGGTGGTGGAGTTAAGTGGTGCAAAATAAAATCAAGCAAAGAGGGCATGTTACAAATTACACTATGCTAAGACTAGTAATTACACTATGCTAAGACTAGTGAAACTTTAGAGGCAAAGAAAGAAGCGAAAAAAGCCATCAGTGAAGAAAAAACTAAAATTTGAGAGGATTTATATAAAAAGCTCAACTCAAAAGAGGGTAAAAAAGATATTTTTAAGATAGCTAGAGCTAGAAATAAGAAAACTAAGGATCTTAGTGTTGTTAGATGCATCAAACATGAGGATAAGAAAATTCTAGTGATAAATGATATAAAAATAAATGAAAAAACTATTTTTATAAGTTTTTTAATGAAAATAAAGATGTTAGTATTAACTTAGGAGAGTTGGCTAAATCATAAAATTATATAAACCACAATTTCTATCGACATATTCAAAAGAATCAAGTCAAATAGGCTTTTAAACATATGAAGGATGGTAAATCTGTAGGACCATATAATATTCCTATAAAGTTTGGAAAATCCTAGAAGAACCAGGAATCACTTAGCTCACAAGACTATTTAATGAAATATGAAAAAACCAAAAGATGCCCCAAAAATGGAGACCGAGTATACTTATATCCGTATACAAGAATTAGGGAGATATTCAAAATTGTGCGAATTATTAGAATATCAAGTTAACGAGTCATACTATGAAATTATGAGAAAATTATTGAACATAGGTTAAGACAATATCGAGTATATCAGAAAACCAATTTGGATTCGTATATCATCTTTTGAGACGTGTTATAGAACATTTTAGAGCAAAGAAAAAGATCACATGATATTTATTGATTTAAAAAAAAGCTTATGATAGGGTACCAAGGGATGTTCTTTGGAAAACCTTGGAAAAAAGAGGTATCCCATTGACATTCATAAACCTTATAAGAGACATGTACGATAGTGCAAAAACAAGCATGAGGACTCATGACGGAATGACAAACTTCTTTGACGTTAATATTGGGTTACATCAAGGATCAACTTTAAGTCCACACTTATTTATAATGGTGATTGATGAGTTAACAATACATATTCAAGATGAATTACCTTGGTGTATGTTATTTGAAGATGACAGTTTTAGTGGAGGAGTCTAAGGAAAAAGTTATAGAAAATTAGAACTATGAAGAGAAACATTAGAAAGTAAAGGCTTCTGACTTAGTAGAACAAAGACAAAATATATGGAATGTAAGTTCGATCATTTGGTTACTTCAGAGGACATAGAAATTAAAATTGGCATACAATGCATCCCCCAAAAGAAAAGTTTTAAATACCCAGGGTCAATTTTTAATAGTGATGGAAGAATTGATGTAGATATTATGCATAAAATTAATGTTGATTAAAATGGAAAGGAGCATCATGTATTCTTTATGATAAGAAAATACTATTAAAGTTAAAAGGTAAATATTATAGAACAACAATTAGACCTGTCATGTTTTATGGTTATGAGTGTTCGGGGCAGTTACTTATGAGTATATACAAAACATATATGTGACAGAAATGAAGATGTTGAGATACATTAATGATCCTACAAGGAATGACCCTATACATAATGAGGTTATTAGAAACAAATTAGGAGTGACACCAATAGAGGATAAAATGAGAGCATATTGTTTAAGATGGTTTCAACATATAAAAAGAAGATCAAAAGAAGCACTTATAAGTAGGTATGAAAAACTATATTTTAAAAGTATTAAAAGATATAGGTAGAGGACGACCACAAAAGTGTTGGAAAAAAGCAATAAAGAATGATCTACCTTATGTTGAGTTAACTGCTAACATGGCACATGATAGGGCTCTATGGAAACAAAGAATCCATGTAGTCGACCCCGTCTAGTATGGGAAAAGGCTCATTTGTTGTTGTATTGTTGCGGCACAATTATTTCTTATTAATAATGAATGATTGATGTGACTATATTGCATTTGATATTCTTTATAATTTGGATATTCTTTCTTTACAAACAAATACAAAAGGATGCAAGAAGGGCAAGGAAGGAGCCATATGACCCGTTGAGCTATGAAAATGTTGATATTCTTGATGATTGAGTAAAAGAGGAGGAACCCTCCTCAATTTAGAGGATAAAAACGGAGGGCACTCCAAGCCGAAGCAAAACGGAGTTGGAGATGATGATGGAGATGAAGGTGTTGGCGGATCCAATTATGGAGGAGGAAGATGGAGGAGATGATAATAGTGATGGTGATCCTGACTATGTTGATTACAATGCTTTTGTTAATTATGATCAACATTATGGATGATTGTTTAACTTTTAATTGTAACTTTGTAGGCGGATCCAATTATGGATGATGGAGATGATAATTGTATGTTGTAACTTTGTTGTTTATTAATTAAATGTATTCAATATTGACATTATAGTATGGATGCTTGTTCATTATGAGATGTTATTTAACTTTGTTATTCTCTTCTCACAATCTCTCCAACTATTTTTATAGTCATAGTCATTTATTAAGAATTATCTCCTTAAAATCAAGCTTTTGGATTCAATTTTGTTTAATGTTGATTGTGTTATATATATTTTGTTCATTAATTTTAATTTTTATATATTTTAAATTTATTAATATTTTTTTATCAAGAAATTAAAAAAAAATTGTATCATACCGTACGATATAGTACGATACAGGCGTATTGGTACCCAGTGCGATCGAGTACCGCTTTTTACAACATTGGTACATTGTCTTTGTTAGAAGAGTTAATAGAGTTTATGTTTATGTAACTTTTATAAAGTTGTGTAATGGATCATTATATGGGTCTAGTGTAGAATTGGTCCACTTAATTATAGATAAGATTACTTAGGGGTGTTTTTGTCTTTCAAGTTAGATTAGGTTAAATAGGTGTTAAGTCAGAAAACGTGAACTATAGAAAGGCAGCAAAGGAGCAGCCGCAGGGTTCTCTACTTAGGGCAGATTGGAGGAATGCCTCCAATCAGCCACCGCCTGTAAGTTTTTCTTTGATATTTACATCAATAAAGTTGTTAATTTTATAATATGGTATCAGAGCCTATACGACACTCAAATCGATCGTTTAGAAGAAGAAAATCAGCGCCTTGAATTACTTTGATGTGTGAAGGAAACAGAAGGGCCTGTGGATGCATATCAGATTGGATTTTTATCATGATTGTGCACAATATAATAGTGCAGACAGAATAATAACTTGAGATTGTTTGGCCGATTCAGAAATATAGATAATCGTAATCAGAGATCATCGTGCATCTGATTCATTGTCGTACATACTAGCAAGCAACTGATTCATTGTCGTGTAGATTATCGTGAGGCTGATTCATTGTAGTGCAGACTGGATAAGAATCAGAAATTGTGTGACTGATTCATGTGGTCTGCTGATTCAGAAATCTAAGTATAGTTTACACTCAAAAGGAAATCGTGTGATTGATTTGTGTGGCTTGCCGATTCATAAATTGATGTGGTATTGAGTTGTGATTTAGAAATTGTGTGGCCTGAAATCTAGGTATATTTAACATTCAAAAGGAAATCGTGTGACAGCCTATCTTCTTGTGACTTGCTAAATCATAAATAGATATATGTATTCATCTTTCAAAAGGAGGATCTTGAGTTGTCTTGGCTAATTCAACAAACTAGATTATTTGAGGCTTATCAGATTATCTTCATTATATTTTGATCAATGGCTGGCAAAGGGAAAGGAATTGATAATCCCTTCCACACGAGTGAACAATCATTTTCATTGGAAAAAACAGAAAATTTTCAGATTACAACTACTAAGTTAGATGGCAGAAATTATTTGGAATGGTCTAGATCAGTAGAGCTAGCTATTATAGCAAGTGGGAGATGGTCTAATCTAATGGGTCAAATACCAATTCCAGAGACTCATGATGCACATTACCCTACTTGGAGAAGAGATGATGCTTTAATATCATCTTGGTTATTGTAGTCAATGATTCCATCAATTGCCAAGACTTTTATGTTTCTTGAATCTGCTCATGAGATTTGGTGTGTTGTATCAGAAGCTTATTCAAGAAAGAAAAATATTGCAAAGGAATATGAAATACTGGAAAGGATTAGAAAATGTAAACAAGGCACACGGTCTATCAGTGAGTACTATGCAGATTTACGAGGACTTTGGGATGAACTTTATTTTACTAATATAAAGTGCTCTTCTTGCTACACAGAAAAAAATGCTGAAATTTAAAAGAAGAAAGTTTTTGATTTACTGTGGGGTGTCAACTCAGAGTTTGAGTCCATAAAACTAAATATTTTGGGCAGAGAAGAACTTCCTTCACTTGGCACAGTATATTCTTTATTAATCAGAGAAGAAGATCGCAGAAACCTTGAAAGAGAGTATTTCAACTACAGATCAACATGCTCTTCAAACACGAAAAGACAACAATTATTATCGTGGAAGAGGTGGACAATACAATAGAGGACGTGGACGAGGAAGATTTAACTCTGATGATAAAGACAAGCTTGTATGCTCTCATTGTGGAAAAACGAGACATTCTAAAGAATACTGTTGTGAATTAAATGGAAGACCTGATTTTACTAGAAATCGAAACTACTCAGCTCATTCTACAGAAATTTCCACTCTTAGTATTGTGGGTATTCAAGAGATCATCAAAATGATAGAAGGACTGGAATCAAAGCTATCAGAAAACTCTCAATCAGCATCCTCCCATTTATCACAGGCTACAGTAGTTCAAGCAACTCATACAGAGAAGGGTAATAATTCATCTCCTTCTAATTCCAAAACTTGGATTATTGATTAAGGGGCTATAGATCACATGGTGAAAGATTTATCATATTTTTCAGAATACAGAACACTTAAAAAACAGGAATCGATTAAGCTGGCAGACGGATCCAATACTTATAGGGTTGGACTGGAAAGTGTACTCATATGTTTTTCAGACTTAAAATCGGTTTATCATGTTCCTAGTTTTCCCATAAACTTACTTTCAGTCAGTGCATTAACTCGTGCTATGAATTGTAGAGTAACATTTGATTCTACTGGATGTGTATTTCAGGATCTGGAGAAGGGGAAAATCTTTGGTCGTGATAGACTACAAAGGGAATTATACATCTTGGAGGATAATTTGCAGCATACAGCAACTTATAACACTTCAACTCCAGTAGTTCAAGATGCAGAACTTCGTCTGTGGCATTGTCGTTTGGGTCATTTTCCTGTGTCAAAACTTCATTATGTTATTCCTCATCTTAGAGTCGAGTCAAATAAACCACATTTTGAATGTGATGTATGTTAGCTTGGAAAACATCAAAGAGCCTCTTATCCTTTGAGTGACTCTAGGAGATCTCAACCATTTAAACTTCTTCATTCTGATAGATGGAGTCCCAGTCCAGTTACTTCACTTTTTGGTTATAAATACTTTGTTTCCTTTATTGATGATTGTACTCGTCTCACCATCGTTTATTTTTAATGAAAAGGCTTGCTACGGTTGTTTAGCATCTTCCAAAATTTTTGCAAATGAAATCAATGCTCGGTTTAGGTGCGGTCGTATTTCTGCGTGGCAATCTGAAAGAATATTTTCTACTCCTTTTAATTCTTTTATATGCTTATACTCATGGTATTATTCATCAATCCCGCTTGTCCTCACACACTACAACAAAATAGTGTGCGCCGAAACGAAAACATCATCTATCTCCTTGTCTTCGACACAAACCGTCACTTTAATAAATGCTAATGCACCTTTGAAGTTTTTGGGGTGACGCTATTCTTACAAATTTTGTTATCCTTAATAAATCAAATGCTATCTTCGTTTTACAGGTAATAAAATTCCTCATTCTCTTTTATTTCCTAAAGATCCTCATTTACGTTGTTCCTCGTGTGTTTGGTTCCACTTGTTTTGTTCATGAGATCTCTCTGGCCGGCCGATAAGATAAGAATTAAGCTAGCCGTGCCGTTAAATGTATCTTTCTTGGGTATTCTCGAGTTGCGTATGGAAAGCATCGATGTTATTCTCCTTCTACACATCGCTTTTTTATATCCTCTGGGCAGATGTTACATTCTTTCGAGGATACCCTTTCTTACATGTCACATCGCCTACATCCCATTTTTACCTCCATCTCAAGAGCTCACTTCCCATTCCTCTTTGCAACACCCGTCTTTCTAATCCTCAAGCTCGACATACCATACAAGACGACCGTCCGTTATGCTCGATTTGGTCATTCACCTCTATGAGCTCATCACCTAATCCGGAGTTCCCGAGATCACACCTACTATTGATTCTCATGATTCACCTCCCGCTCCAATCACTTCTCCCACCGCGGTCCCACTGACGACACTTCTGCTGGACTCACGACCATTGCACTCCATAAAGGTAAACGCTCTACTCTCAATCCCTCATCCGCTTTACAATTTTCTAAGTTACCATCGATTATCTCCCTTCCTATTGTGCTTTTGTGTTCCGTTTGTCATCTATTACCATTCCTAAGAATGTTCGAGGAAGCATTATCTCATCCAAGATGGCTACAGTAATGATTGGATGAGAGATGATCGCTTTGGAATCTAATCACACATGGAGCACTTGTTTCACTTCCTCCTCGGAAAATCGACGAGCTTGGTTGTCGCAAACTGGGTGTTTACTATTAAAGTCAAGGTCTCGATGGCATGGGACCTGTGGACCGATTGAAAGCCCGACTGGTAGCGGCAAAAGGATACACTCGTATTTATGGTTTGGACTACTTCGAGTGATACTTTTTCTCTCCCGATGGCTAAGATAGCGTCCGTACGCTTTTGTTCTTGCTCCATAGCGGCCATTAATACGAGATGCCGGCCCTTGTATCAACTTGATATTAAGAATGCCTTTTGCATGGTGATCCGAGGAGAAGGGTTTATATGGACGGCAACCACCGGGGTTTGTTGCTCGTGGGGAGTCGCCCAAAAGTGTGCTTCTGCCACAAAATCATTGTATGGTTTAAAACTGAACCACAGATGCTTGGTTTGGGAAGTTTAGTAAAATTATTCAAGCATTTGGCATGATTCTCAAAGACAAGGTTACCATTCTCTCGACATTCTTTAAATACTCACCGTTGAATAAACTATATCTATCTTGATGGTTTATGTTGATGATATCATTATCATTACGGGAAATGATCACTGAAGAAGGATTAAGCAATTGAAGCAATACCGTTTTTAAGCGTCATTTTAAAACTAAAGATCTTGGTTCGATCTCTGATACTTTTTGGGATTGATGGTAGTGGCTCGAATCAAAGAATGTGTGTTACTATTCTCCTGAAAGGAAATATGCCTCTTGATATTATTGAAGAGAATGGGATGCTTGATTGTAAACCCGATTCGATACTCCTATGGACCCAAACGTGAAGCTTCTACCTAATCAGTGGGAAAAGCCTGTATCCCGACCTGACACAGTGTATACCCGAAGATTAGTTAGAGCAGTTGGTGATCTCACCATGACTCTCGACTATTAGGACTTGTGCTTTTCCCGTCGTTGCCGTGAGTCGAGTTTCTCACTTCACCTTATGTGACACCATTGGAAGTAAATTGTTCTGGATCCTAAGATACATCAAGGGATCACCTGGGAATAAAGTATCTGCTTATTCTTCAATGACGGAAGTGGGTCACACTAATATCATTAGACATATACCGATGCAACATCGCGTATGATGCTATAATTGATGGGAGGTCCACTTGGTTATTGCCACCGTGTGCTTATTGGAGGCAACTTGATTTCGTTGAAAAGCAAAGTATGCAAACCGAAGGTTGCAAGATCGAATAGCACCGAAGGCAGTATCGTGCTATGCGGCTAATACTACTTTGCGAACTTTGTGGCTAAAATATTCAAGCTTCAAGAGCTGAAGTTTTTATGAGATAGCCCCATGGAACTTGCTTGGTGATAAACCAATCAAATTCTGTTTCTCTCTTCGAATCCAATTTTTCATGAAAGGATCAAACATATAGAAATTGACTGCCACTTCATCAGAGAGAAGATTGCTCTCCAAGAGTTCCAACTGGAGTATGTTAAATCAGCAAATCAGAAAGCTGATTTTTTTACTAAAGCTATTGCTAGCAGACAACTCAAGGATACATTATTCAAGTTGGGTGTTCTCAATATCTTTCACCCAACTTGAGGCGTTAGAAGAGTTAATAGAGTTTATGTTTATGTAACTTTTATAAAGTCATGTAATGGGTCATTATATGGGTCTAGTGTAGAATTGGTCCACTTAGTTATAGATAAGATTACTTAGGGGTGTTTTTGTCATTCAAGTTAGATTAGGTTAAATAGGTGTTAAGTCAGAAAACGTGAACTATAGAAAGGCAGCAAAGGAGCAGCCGCAGGGTTCTCTACTTAGGGCAAATTGGAGGAATGCCTCCAATCAGCCACCGCCTGTAAGTTTTTCTTTGATATTTACATGAATAAAGTTGTTAATTTTATAATAGTCTTTAGGTCTCTAAAGACATGGGAATCACACTTATTACCTAAGGAGTTCGGTGTTTTTTCTAATCAAAGCCTTGAAGCACTTCCGAAATCAAAAGCATGTAGATCGTATGATGACACGATGGGAAACTTATTTGGAAAATTTAATTATGTGATTATACACAAATCTGGAATTTCCAATCGAGTAGTAGATTTAGTCGACGATCAACTCTTCTTATTTCTTTTGATTGAGAATTTCTTGGTTTGGAAGAGCTTAAAGATTGTTATCATGACGATAAGATTTTGGTCAAAATACCACACAAACCACTCGGTAGAGTTTGTGGTCTAAGATAGTTTTCTCTTCAAAGGTAATCGTTTATGTATTTCAAGGAGGAGTTCTTTATAAGACAATCTTATACGGGAAATGCATCCGGGTGAACTCAACGGCCATGTGGGGCGAGATGTTATTTTTGGCCCCAACTCAAAAGAGATATACGAAAATTTGTCCTTAGGTGTCCAACCTATCAACAAAGCAAAGGACAAATACACAACACTGACTTATATGCCTTTACTTATTCCTAGCACACCTTGGGAAGATATTTCTATGGACTTTATCTTGAGATTGCCCCAGGACCTAACAAGGCAGCGACTGCATCCATCATCGTGGCGATTGATAGATTTTCTAAAATAGCCTATTTTGTTTCCTGCCGTAAGACTGCAGATGCTCACATGTTGCAAAACTGTTTTTTAAAGAAATTATCAAGCTGCATTGAGTTCCTATCTCCATTATGTCAGATCGTGATAGTAAATTTCTTACAGTATTTATGCTTATTTTATGGAAATAATTTGGTACAAAACTCAAATTTTTAACAACCCACTATTAAATAGATGGGCAGACTGAGGTTGTTAATAAATCCTTAGGCAACCTAGTTGGATGCATATACGGCACCAAGAAGAGACAAAGGGACTTAGCCTTGGCGATGGTTGAATTTGCCTATAACAACTCAGGCCATCAGTCTACTAGACAAAGCCCCTAATGTATTGTCTATACCAAAGTTCCTAGACATGTGGTCGACCTAATCAAGCTGCCTCCAGGTGTAAGGTCTTCAATCGCTCTCTGGCTAACAACTATTCTAACATTTTTCAGCTGATTAAAGATGCCTTGGAAGAACAGATAGAAAGTTATAAGAAACAAGTTCATAAATATCACAAGGAACGATCACTTCAAGGCTTTCATAGTAAAATACAACCACGAAAGTATGAACCCTATAAAGTTTTGAAGAAGATCAATAACAATGCTTATGCATCGACCTCCCACCTACTATGAAAATTTCTAAAACATTTAATGTCGTTGATCTTACTCTGTACCATCCTGAAGAACCACTCGATGAAGACAACTCAAAGGCGAGTTCCAATAAAGGGAGAGAAAATGTCGTAGATTACTAAAATGCATACCAGAATAGATATTGCAGGAATCAATGTCTGAAAATTATTAATAAACTAAAATAGATATTGCAAGAATTAATGTCTTAAATTATTAACATAGTAGGAATCAATGTTTGGAAATTATTAACACACCAAAATAGATATTGCAGGGATTAATGTCTGGAAAGTATTAATAGACCAATTGTAGGAACCAATGCCTAGAGAATATTAATAGACACACAACATTAATATTTGCAAGTACAAGTCTTTAGGATAGCCTATAAAAGTTGTTGTATGGTCTTTGCATTCCTTGTTCTCTTATCTTGTTGTGTTAAAGAAAGTTTTCTTTGTGTCCACTTGAACGATATCAAGTCAACAAAAGATGTTTTTCTAATTGCTGAAGATTTAATTAATATTTATGTTTCTATAATATTTTTATGTTTCTGTAATTAGAATTATGTAGTTGAGTAGTATGGATCATAATCTGATTCATTGGGAGTCGAGTATGATTATTGTTACTAATCAAGGGCATTTTAGTCTTTCAAGTTAGAAACCTGTATAAATAATGCCATATGTGTAATTAGTGTGTTAAGCAAAGGAATAAAGAAAGAGAGGTTGAGATAGCCATGGAGGTGCTGACCTCTTGTTTCAAAATTTCCAGACATGGATGAAAATACTAATGATTTTCAAGGTATATGGGTTAATTTTCTACATGGTATCAGAGCCTAATCACATGGATTAGCGTATGTATGAGCAAGATTCTAAGCCGTGAATTATGTAGGGCAGCAAAAAAGGGTTTTTGGCACAGATTTATGGTGTTTGATTTTCAAAAAGTCAATCCATTTTACTTTTTCTAGCATTGTTTGTGTTCTAAGGACAAAGATAAAAGATTATGATCAACCCTAAAAAAATGAGACAGATTTTATCATGACGGATAAAGGTAAGATCGGAGATAGTTGTGAAAACAGTTTCTCAGATAAGGGTGAGGTGTTTCAAATCACAAACCTTAAATTAGATGGCAAAAACTATTTTCAATGGGTTAGATCCATTGAACTAGCTTTGATGGCAAAGGGGCGTTGGGATTACCTAACTAGAGACATTCCTCAACCTCCTATAATGGATCCTCTCTATTTACGATGACGTAGGAAAAATGTATTAGTTAGCACATAGTTTATACAACCAATTGTACCATCGATTAAAAGCACGTTTATGTTCCTAGAATCAACAAAAGATATTTGGTTAGCGGTTTAGGATGCCTATGCTTAGAAGAAGAATATAGCTAAAAAATATGATATTATTGAGAGGATTCAAAAATGTAGACAAGGAGGAAGATCTGTTAGTAAATATTATGCATAACGAGGTTTTTGGAAAGAATTACAGATTTATTTTAAGATAAAATGTCAAAGTTGCATGTAAGAGCATAATGAGAAATTTGAAGAGCGGAAATTGTTTGATCTTTTGTGGGGAATCTCACCTGGACATGAGGTTGTGAAAAATAACATTCTTAGTAGAGAATAACTTCCCTCCTTGAACACAATGTATTATTCTCTTTTATCATGGGAAGAAGATCGGAAGCATCTAGAGAAAGAAACCAAGATTAATTCAGAGACTACTGCATTTGTGAGCAAGAATAATTCTAACTCCTCATTATCTCGTGAGAGAGAGAGATCACCACTTACTTCTGAAGAAAAAGACAAACTGACTTGCTCTCATTGTGGAAAATCATGACATACAAAAGAGACATGCTGAGAATTAGTGGGCAAACCTACTTATTATCATAATAGGTCCAATAAAGCCTACTTTAGCAGTGATCAAAGTGAAAAACAGAATACTGAAAGTAGTGTAACTTCATTGGCTCACATGAAGAAAGAGATTAAGATGCTTAAGGCTTGTCCGATTGATTCGCAGACTGCATCTACATCCTCTAATGTTGATTCTCAAGCTACTATGGCATATCCATTCTCATTCATGACTAAGGATAATGTAATTATTTCTCACTCCAAGATATGGGTCATTGACTCTAGTGCCACATATCACATGGTTGGTAGGCGAGATTTCTTTGATGATTATTAGTTGATTAAAAAAAAATTAATATTAGGTTGGTTAATGGATCACACACTTCCATCGTCGAAAAAGGAAGTATCATTATCAGTGTTATCCGTATCGGCACGATACGATACACCTAAGTGTATCATTTTTTAAAAGTTATAACACCGTATCGTGTGATACGGGCCGTATCGCACGATACGGTGCATATCGCCCGTATCGTACGCCCAGGGACCCTGGCCGAACAGAAAACCTGCATTTTTCGTGAGTTTTCTCCCTCTTCGAGTTCTCCAAGCTCCCTAAGAGTTGTTCTTCGCCTCTTTGGTGTTTAAAGCTCTAAAATCGTGCTCTATGGTATCCATGCAAGCCTCCTATCTCGGATTTAGGTATATTTTTAGTGTTTTTCTTCATTTTTTTCTTTTTATTTGTTTATTTATATTTTTCTTTTTTTGAATGACAAAATATAAAGTTATTAAGTGTGTGGATATGATTTTTATTGCATTAATGAAGTGGGAGACACTCTATTTGAGTGTTATTTGATGATTGGGGATTTACGAAGTGCTTTTATTTTCAGGTTTTTTATTGAATTAAAGTACTCAATTGAGATGGCAGGAAGGGGTGTTAGAGACTCCCATTCTCGTTATGGTGATCTGGCATGGCAGTGGGATACACCAATTGAGGGTTCTAGATTAAAGATCAGATGCTTATTTTATGAGAGGGTGGTTAGTGGTGGAATTTCAAGGTTGAAACACCACCTAGCAGGGACTAGGAAAGAAGTTGATTCATGCACAGGCAGAGTTAGAAGTTTGTCAGAAGGTATTAAATGAAAATGTCGGCAGATGATTGAGAGTATACAGGAAAGGAGATAACAAAAGGATGATTTGGAGATATTTGAAAAAGATGATGATGCTACCGAATTTGGATTCACTGATAGTTTGCCTTCAGATGCTAGAATAGATATTGATAGTAGTAGTTCACGAACACCTAGCAGGAGAAAGAGGGTTGCTAAAGACTTTGGAGGTGGTAGAAGAGAAAGTTCAGGAAGGAGTAGAGGAAGAGCTTCTTCTAGTATATATTCATTTTTTCCTCCTACTACTACACCTGGTGCTCAACCTGGAATTCATGCTGCTATGGCTTTAGAACAGTTGCATGATGCAGACCTTGCAGTGGACAGATGGTTTTATGATGCATGCATTCCATTCAATGCAGCAAACAGTTTTCATTTTCAAGCAATGGCAGATGCAATTGCTAACATCGGTCCAAGATACAAGATGCCCTCCTGTCAGAAGTTAGAGAGAAAAGATCTTAGATAAGACCGTCATTGAAGTGCAAGAATATTGTTCGACATTGAGAGTCATGGAAGGAGACAGGTTGCACTATCATGACAGATGGATGGACAGATAGGCGAGAAATGACCTTGCTAAACTTTCTTTTATACTGTCCTAAAGGACTTATGTTTTTAAGATCTTTAGATATGTAAGAGGAGAGGCATACTGCAGATATTCTATGAGAAGAATTTGATAAGGTTATACAAGAGGTTGGGCTAGGAAATGTAGTCCAATTGATTAGAGATAATGCAGCTAACTACAAAGCAGTTGGGAAGGAGTTAGCTGATATTTATGGGACTTTCTACTAGACATCATGTGCAGCTCATTGTTTAGATCTCATCCTTGAGGACATTGGTGAGATGGATGAAATAAAAGCAGCAACTGAGTGTTGCCAAGATATTACAAAATTCATTTACAACCATGCATTTGTTTTGTTTATGATGAAGAGATATACAGAAGGTGTAGAGCTTCTTCGAACAGCTGCAACTCGGTTTGCAACAAACTTCTTATCTGTATAGAGTATTATGAGACAGAAGCAAGCATTGAAAAGAATATTCTCCTCAAATGAGTGGCAACAATTTATAGAGTTGCCTCAGAACAGAAGAAATAGAAAGCTGAATGAGATTTTCAAGACAGTCTTTAAGAGTGCATTTTGGAGTGCATGTGTTAGACTGTTGAGGATTACATGTCATTTAGTAAAGGTTTTGAGATTGGTTGACAACGAGGAAAAACCATCTATGGGCTACCTTTATGAAGCCATGGATAGGACAAAAGAAGCCATCAGAAATAATTTTAATGAAAAAAAGAGAGATTATGTGCCCGTGTAGAAAATAATTGATAATAGATGAAATAAACAATTGCATCAGCCTATTCATGCAGCAGCCTATTATCTAAACCCATCATTCAGGTACTCAGCAACCTTCAAAAGGGACGGTGAGGTTAATCGAGGAATCATTAATTGTATTGATAGATTAGTCCCTGATGAGAGCATTGCAAATGTTATACATCGAGAGATGGAGATTTATGATAATGCTCTTCACTTGATGGGTTTGCCTGTAGCAATTCGCAACTACACTATGATGCGTCCAGGTAAATTGTTTATCTTCATATTTAAGTTTCTTAAATCAATTATTCTTATATTATTGTGGATTATGTCTCTAATGTGTCTTTTTCTACATATGTTTGGTAGAATAGGTTTGGAACTGATTGTCCGAATCTTAGGGATTTTGTAATGAGAGTTCTGAGTAAAACATGTAGTGCAACGGGTTGTGAAAGGAATTGGAGTGTCTTTGAACACATTCATACAAAGAAGCGCAACAGGTTGGAACATAAAAGACTAAATGATTTAGTTTTTATTCGTTGTAACATGCGCCTTCGTGAAAGGTAATGTTGTATTACTTAAATATTCAATTCAATAAATTGTTTAACTTCAATTGTTAATATTATTTACTAATTATCTTTGTTTATTGTAGGCAATTAAAAAAAATAAATAGACAAGAAAGCCAATTTGATCTAATAAGTTTGGATAATTTTGATATATTAAAAGATTGGATTATAGAAGACAGTGAAGAAAATGCCTTCCTAACTGAAGAAGACATTGCATGGATTAATTTGGAAGGAGCGCAACAACAATATCAAGGAGACGAAGAATTTGATTTCCAAGCAGAAGGTGTTGCTGCTGATGATGATGAGGATCTCCAGTAAGGAGAAGAAGATTATTTAGTTGATGATCCTGATTATAATTTGTAAAATGTAAATGTATTTCATTTTTTTGATTCAAAACATTAAAATTTGGATGTAATTGTTCAATGTTGAATGTTCAATCTGTACTAAACTTTGCATTATATGAATTTAAAGCAATTACCAGATTTTTTCAGATTTTTCTTGATTTTTTTTTACTAATTTTTATTGATTTTTTAATTATTTTTTGTTTTATTTTAATATTAAAGTACGATACGGGTGATACAATACAATATGTCCATATCGTGGAGCCCAACGATACGCGATATGATACGCGTCAGACAACACTAATCATTATACCTTTTAGAATATTGAAAAACATCTTACATGTTTCAAACATTTCAGTCAATTTAGTATGAGTTTTTGCCATGACACAAGATCTAAAATATCGTGTAATTTTTTATTCTACTAGATGTTGCTTTCAGGAACTGAGGACGGAAATGATCTTTGGTAAGGATAGCATGAGGTGATGTCTCTATTTCTATGAGAAAGCTAAAGAAACAACTATGCAGTCAACAATAATCTCAAAAAAGAAAAAAGTACCTTTATGTCACCAGAGATTAAGACATTTACCTTTATCTAAAATTAAGATGTTATTGTCTGAATTTTCTCATTGTAATGAATTAAATTTGAACTGTGAAACTTGCTAGAAGGCAAAACACCATCGTGTTTCATTTTCTTTAAATGAAGAAAAATCATCTACACCATTTGAGATTGTTCATTCTAATGTTTGGGGTCCGTATTCTATTACTTCTTTACATGGTCACAAATACTTTATTTCATTCATTGACGATTGTATTAGGTTCACCATGATATATCTCATGAAAACCATGAGGTGAGAAATATTCTTCACATATATTACCAGTTTGTGCGTACTCAATTTTAGCACACTATTAAAATATTTCAAAGTGATAATAGAGGCAAATTTTTGTCTCAATCACTATATTTATATTTTTTAGACCATGAAATTTTGTAACAATCCTCATGTTCCTATTCCCCACAGTAAAATAGTTTTTCTAAAAGGAAAAACAAACACATTCTAGAGATTGCTAGAACTCTTTTGATTGGTCATGATGTTCTAAAATTTTATTGGGAGAAGCAGTCTTAACACCAATTTTTCTAATAAATCGTATGCTTAGAAGGGTTCTAAATGGTAATACTCCATTTCACTCTTTATGTACTTCATGGAAACAGTTTCATCTACTTTCAAAAGTGTTTGGGTGTACTTGCTTTATTCATATACACAGTGGCTTGAGAGATAAATTAGATGCTAGAATTGTTAAATGTATCTTTTTAGGATATTCCTCTACTCAAAAAGGTTATAAATGTTATGATCCTGCAAAAAAAAGATCATATGTTATGATAGATATTACATTTCATGAAGATACACCGTTTTATGGCAAAAATAAGAAGTTCAATTATAGGATATTCATTCACCTAATGTGATGCCTCTTCCACCAATTGAAAATCAACCAGAGCTTGAAAGAGAAGAAGAGGAAATGCAATCTTTTCAAGAAAAGAAATGACAGGTTTATACTAAAGGTGAAAGGAAGACCTTCCTCCCTCATCAATTTGCAACCCTAAATCCTTATCCTTATCCTTAATCAGATTTGATTCCTACTTAGGTAACTTCTCAAAATTCTGCTAGTGACTTTGATAAGTTACTTACTATACTTCGAAAAGAAAAACGTAAAAATGCAAAATATTCACTAGAGAAGACGGTCTCATACATTAATTATACTAAAAATTATTAGTTGTTTGTGGTGAATGCAGATAATACTTATATTCCCAAAACATTTGAAGAAATAAAGCAACATTTAGAGTGAAAGACAACTATGAAAGAAGAACCGACAGCATTAGTGAGAAACAAGACTTGGAAACTTGTAGATTTACCACCATAAAGGAAAAACAGTGGGTTGCAAATAGGTGTATTCACTGTAGTACAAGGTCGATGAAAATATAAAAAGATACAAAGCCAGATTAGTAACTAAAGGTTATAGTTAATCATATGATATTGACTATATAGAAACATTTTCACTAGTGGTAAAGATAAACACTATTAGAATTATTCTAAGTGTGGTTGTCGATCAAGGATGAAACTTATGGCAGTTGGACGTGAAGAGCACCTTTTTTAAAAGAGACCTTATGGAAGATATTTACATGGATCTACCACCTGGGTATGATCAAGGGCAGAAATCAAACAAGGTATCCAAACTAAAGAAATCAATTTATGGTTTGAAATAATCACCAAGAGCATGGTTTGAAAAATTCAGTGATGGTATTATGAGTTTGGGGTTCAAACAGTGTGTTAGTGATCATACATTATTTATCAACCGAGGTAAGAGAACCATTATTTTATTGGTATATATAGATGACATCATCATTACAGGTGACGATACAGAAGGCATTGCCATTCTAAAAAGACAACTACATGCATTATTTGACTTAAAGGACTTATTCTTGGGGATTGAAATTATACAGAGCAAGGACTTTTTATTTTTAAGTCAAAAAAAATATATTCTAGACTTAATAAAAGAAACAAAAATAGAAGATTTCCGGATATGTTCTACTCCCAATGAAATTCCAAAAGAAGATAAAAGATGAGTCAATTGAACCATATAAAGATGTTGGTAGATATCAAAGATTGGTGGAAAAACTTATGCATGTCACTATTACGAGACTTGACATCAGTTTTACAGTCGGCTATGTAAGTAGGTGGGATGCATTCCCCATCTAAACACCACATGAGTACATCATCAGATACTTGAAGTCATCTATCACTTATGGTCTACTATATGCTCCACATTCATCACTTGATCTAGAGATCTATTGAGATGTTGATTGGGCTGACTCCAAAGTTATAGAAATTAGAAAGTCTACCTCAGGTTATATGGTGTGCCTAGGAGGCAATGTGGTGTCTTGAAAGTGTAAGACACAACCCGTATGAGTACATCATCAGATACTTGAAGTCATCTATCACTTATGGTCTACTATATGCTCCACATTCATCACTTGATCTAGAGATCTATTCAGATGCTGATTGGGCTGACTCCAAAGTTATAGAAATTAGAAAGTCTACCTCAGGTTATATGGTGTCCCTAGGAGGCAATGTGGTGTCTTGGAAGTGTAAGACACAACCCGTAGTGGTCAGATCAAGTGCAGAGGCATAATATCGTGTAATTGCTCTCGACATATGTGAAGGTTTATGGATTTTATCACTATTGAAAGAAATTGGCCTAGAAAGGATAATTCAAATTAACTTTTTAAAGTAGCTCTACAAATGGCTTCTAATCCGGTCTTTCATGAGATGACCAATTATATTAAAGTTGACTATGACTTTATTAGAGAGAAAGTTTCTCAAAGAATTTTTAACATTATTCATGTTCGTTCTGAAGATCAATGGACAATATCCTTACAAAACCAGTTGTAGCTAATGGGTTAAAGAAAGCTCTCGGTAAGTTGGGTGTTTCAAGTCTTCAAGACCTAACTTGAGGGGGCGTGTTGAAGATTGAATTAATATTTATGTTTCTGCAATGTTTTTATATTTCTGTAATTAGAATTATGTAGTTGGGTTTTATAGATCCCAATGAATCATAATTTGATCCATTGAGAGCCAAGTATAATTAGTGTTACTAATCAAGGGTATTTTAGTCTTTCAAGTTAGAAACATATATAAATAATGCCCTAAGTGTAATTAGTGTGTTAAGCAAAGGAATAAAGAGAGAGGTTGCGGCAGCCATAGAGGTGCTGACCTCTTGTTTCAAAGATTTTGTCTATTGATGAAAATGCTAGTGATTTCCGTATGTGGGTTAATTTTCTGCACTAATAACCATATTATGGATATATGGTCTTTCCTTGTATGGTTACATATTCACCTCAACATTTTTATTTATGTCAAAGATATATTTTATTCATGATGATGATTAACTACCCAACACTCAACACCATATAACATTACTAGTCTAATTGCTACTTTATAATGGTATCTTCTTATCACATAAAACACCCGAGACACCTATCTATTTTAACCAACCTGTGTTTATTCTCTGGATAACATCTCCATCAATTTTTCAATCACTTTGAAAGACTGACCTTAAGTACTTAAAATTGTCCTATTGAGTGATACAATTTCTACCAATTTTAACTTTTGTATCATCTATTTCGACGAGATACTAAGCTTGCAATTCATATATTCTATATTCCTTCTACTAATTTTAAAACCCTATGTTTCCCAATGTTTCTCTACAACTCGAGTTTCTTGCTATTTCCTTTTGATTGATTGTCCAATATAATATCTGCAGAAAACATGCGACAATGTACTTCATCCTGAATGTGCTTCATTAGCTCATCTATAACCAAAGTGTATGAATGAAGAGGGACCGTCTTCTCACGGAATTCCAGTAATAGCTTGTGCTTGTAACGGCAACAATTTCTTTTAGATTTTTTCCAAAAAAAAAGGAATCCTTTTAAACAAATGACACCAAAAAGTGATTGCAACTATATCAATAAGTGTGAAATAAGATGAACCATTTTAAATTAAAAGAAGTCATAATCTTAAAAACCTAGCATATTGAGGATGCAACTCTTAACCTCCAGTAAATGATTTTATGAACAAAATGCATAACGTTCCCAAAATTTCTAAAACTGAACAAATTCCACCAACCAAACATGCAAAAGCATAATGAATATCAAAAGGCAATTTCGAGAAGGCATCC
Source organism: Brasenia schreberi (assembly GCA_036023115.1). Taxonomy (NCBI): domain Eukaryota; kingdom Viridiplantae; phylum Streptophyta; class Magnoliopsida; order Nymphaeales; family Cabombaceae; genus Brasenia; species Brasenia schreberi. The sequence goes on from JAYKKT010000091.1 coordinate 31,439,441, forward strand.
CTACTTTAATGAATTATATAAACAAGTATCTTACCTTCTCAACACAGGAAATACTAGGACTATAATGTTAAACTAAATATGCAGCTCAAGTGTAAAAGCACCGACCTCCACAAAATGTTGAACATAAATAGGCACAGCAAATTTTGAATGAATTTGTTTCCATTTTGACAAAGAAAATATTGCATACCTGAACTGGTATTCGCCACTTGATTGACTGTAATCTGGTCAGAAGTTTTTTATTCCTTCCACATATCACAATAAGTTGACCAATAGGCTCCCCAAGAGACTCATTATATAATGAATCACCAAGAGCCTGAGCAGTAGCTTCAATGGGTCCCATACCTTCCCCTCCACCCATGAGAAGAACAGCAGGCAACTCATCATCCATCCCTAACTCCCTTCTTAGTTCCTCCTAAGGCGTTGCAAAGAAAGTAAACAAACATTAGAAGAAAAAAAACACATCAACTAAGATTTACTCTGCTAGAGATAATAGGACAAAAGCACAAGCACAATATATACTCTTCAAATGGAATAATATAGCAGCACGGAACAGGAATACATTGAACGAGGATGAAAGACTATCAGTTAAATGAACAGTTTTTGGAGGAAACCTTTGGCCGAATAGACTTAACAAATGAAGGCCGAACAGGAAGGCCATACACTTTGATTTGAGATTGCTGCAACCCAGCTCTCAAAGCTCTTTTTGCTACCTCTGAGGTTGGGCAATAGCATCTTGTAACGAGCTTATGGAACCTGAGTAGGCAGGCGAAACACAGAGAGGAGAGCAATAGGAGATCACAGTTAGCAAAACAAACATCTCTCGCAAGCATATAGCTCCAAAAGCAAATGATAAAAAGCTATCAGTATCTGGTGAATTAAAAAGAAAGACAAATGTTTATACCATGTAGGATGACAAGTGCTTAGATCTGTAACAACTGTAGTGAAGACAATTTTTTTCAGAAGGCCTCTGGCTCGCAATATTCGAAGTGGCACATGCTGCATTAAAGGATGGACGCTGATTATAATGTCCGGTTGGTACTTCATTAGTCCTCTTGCAACCTCACTGTTTATGCACATGACACAGAATGAACAGATATGAGAACCATAAAGAGGCTCCTTCACAACTAAAGCAGCTTCAGAAAGAATAATGTGTAGATAACTAAATTACCTAGACTAGTTTTCTTACATTGTTTGTCATTCAAATGAACAAAAATATAAACATACTCTTCAACAAGGAAAGGTCCAATAATGTAAGCACCAGAAGCCTCCATCATGACTGCCCTAGCCCAATGACTTGAACACAGCATACTAATACTTAGAAAATGTTCAACGTTCAAATAAGCATGAACTTTATGAGAAATAAAGTAGAAGAAAAAGATGAATTCATGTATTATAGAGATTTGAGAGATTGCTACTGTACAATCCAACGGATTAAAAGAATTATACCATGTGGTCTTTGGGAATGAAAAAAGAAATTCTAAAATGACAGGTGTAGTGGCAAAGATTTGACAATTTGGTCAAGCATACATACAAGTATCTGCATATTAAGCACAACTACACAGTCCCCATTAATCATGATGCATATAGCGACATATGTATAACCAACATCTTATCTTGGAGGAAGGAAGACAACACCAATCTCATGACATGAGGTTAAGCCAATTAAAATGAGAACAGAATTTCATTACAATTAACATGTTATAATGAAGATTTTCTGGAAATAGGTGGCAATAGTTAGTGAAATAGTTATCACCAGATACAGCTCAGAATGCAGTACTAATTTTTGGCATCCATTAAAGAAGAAAGTTCACCGAGCTATGAAAGCTGAGGTTGCAGCAAAATGTGGCTGATGGACCAAGCGTGGAGCTGATCCGTAATAGGTCATTTTCCAGAGCGCCCCATGTTTCACCAAAAAGTTGTAACTTCTAGGCAATTGGTTAAACGGCCAAGGTGTGTGATCAGACCATAAATCTGTAACATATACCTGTTCCAAACATCTGTAAAACAGTACTCATGGAAGGAGAAGACAGAGAAATTTCTAATTACCAGTAAATCAAAGTAGACCTAATTCTCACATCTAACTCAACTTCACAAAACTGAAATAGGAAACTTGCTAAAATCAGTAGAATGTTAGACAGCTTCAATAAGATCTGCTCCTCATCACCAAAGTGAACAAGAGCAGAAAGAATCATAAAACTGCAACAATGTTGGCCATATTTGACTAAGAAGCACGTATTATATTCATCACCCAGCTTAACTTACAAAACTAACTGAGGGGAACTCCCTAAAACTAGTACAGTGTTAGACTTCTTCAATCAAAATTCAGAACTTTATACGCACCACCAAGCTCAATTCATAATCTACCAAAACAGAAACTAAGCCTTGTCCTGCCCTCGATGGGGCCGACTACATGGATTCTAGTCACCATTTCATGTTCTTTTTATTGCTCTCTTCCAGCAATTTTGAGGTATGCCTCTGCTTCTTTGGAAGTGTTCATCATCTAATTATTCACACCTTCAGATCTAGAGATGAATAGCTAGCAGCCAAATGTATTAGGTTGCGTGGCTTTCAGGGAGTCTTTACATTGCAATCTCGAGCTACCACCACCTAGTGTAGGATAAGTTTTTTTAAGGGTTAAGGGAGTACGTGGTTTGACTTATTGTATCAAAATGGTACTCATTACATCCCTAGGAAATAGTTCTAAGTATATCCTAGACCATAGAATTATTGGAGGCTCGCTAAAATAGAGGGGTAGGTATTCTTTTACAATAAGATGACTCTCAACTCAAAAAGGGAATATCACAAGACCAGAAGTGCTTTATAGACCGAGTCGTGAGTAGTGAAAATCAACGTGTAGAAGATGCCAATGGCCAAAATGAAGATGCCAAGGTGGATGTAGAGAGGACACACTTAAGGTGATCTGGACATTTGAAGGGGGGACCAAGTGGTTCGAGAAGTATAAGAATTAGATGGTAAATACTTCAAAAGAGGGAGAGAAAGAAAATTAAAACTGATCTTCTCTTCTTCTTCTTTTGAGATAACTGCAAATATGGCACAAGATGGAGCACACCGGTGACTAAGATCCATGTAGACGACCCCACTTGCAGAGGGAGAAGGCTTGCGTTGTCTTGGTGTCGCTTTCGTTGGTTAGACTTGGACAGCACTTACAGAAAGTGGGACTGATATGTTCAACTCAAAACGGGAACAGAAAAATAGTTAAAACTAGCTTGACGATTATCCTCTGTAATCCAAAGCAGATAGAATACTCATCAACAACTCAACTCACAGAACCAAACATAAGAAATTCTAAAACTTGTACATGTTGCTCTGCGCAGACCTGGTATTCATCAAGTCTCAACTATCCCAGCTTAAAACAGAGAATTGGCTGAGTTATACGCCGCTGGTACTGCTCAATCAAACGCAGACCTGATACTCATCACTAGACTCGACTCAAAAACACAAAAGTTCTTAAAACTAGTAGGGTATTAGACTGCGCCAATTTAAAGGATACCTGATAGGCATCAACAAACTCAGCTAAAAGAAACTAATGAAAAAATTGCGAAACCTAGGAGAATGATGAAAAGCAGACCTGGTACTCATCCCCAAACTCAAGATTGAAGGCCGATTTGATTGCCTCTGCAGAAGCTCTGTGGCCACCCCCGGTGTCGCTCATCAGAATCAGAATCTTCTTCGGACGATTCTCCTCTCCTACAACCTGAACTTCACCATCACCATTCTCTCCAACCACACTGAAACCGCCACAGTCATTGCTGGATACAGGCTCGGACTTCGTCACCCCTCCGACTGAAGCAAACCCATAAGAGAATCTCTCACAGTGAAACTTTATAAATTTGTTGAACTCGTTCCATAGGCCTTGCGGACTAGCAGGCCCGCCTCTCGTCAGTCTGAGAGAAGCAACAACTCTTTTGGCCTTCTTCTTCTCTCTCACACAAGTACAAACTCTGGTGTTCCAAGCAAGAAACGAAGCAGAATTTGGAGTGCCCAAGTGCCCATAATCACTAGAAACTGAAGGAAAGGAAATGTGTGCAATTCTTGACAAGAAGAGATCCAAGTGATTAGAGGGCTCTTGGGTGATTGCGGAGGCTTGCATGATTTGGTTCCTCTTCCTGTTCTTGCCTGTATAACCCTTTCAACAAGTATCAGCAACACATTTGGGACGTTGATTTCATGGAGGAACAAGACATAGGTTTGCCGTCCTTTTCCATACCATCTACTGCAAATGAGGAAACACGCAGCTTCCTTTGTGGGCAGTGAGGACCTTACACGAATTTACTACTTTGAGAGAGAGAGAGAGAGAGATCTGGGGGCCTCTTCTCGTCCACATAAAAGGATTTGTAGGATGCGAATCTGTCTGTCGTGGTGTTTTGTGGCTGCTACAAAGTGGGCAGGGCAGAGCACAGCATAGATGGTTAGTCAGTCACCTATATTGGCTGCCCACGGTGGACTTTGGGACGGGAACGAAACTGGTCATCGCGGTGAGTTTCCGCGTCGCCGTGTTCACCGCAGTCACTAGAACGGAAAATACTGCCATTTGGGTCCGTTTTGTGCCCCAAGACCCGTTTGATCACAAGGACAGTTTTAGATAACGCCCGTTTTAAACCGGCTCTGCAGTTCTCACGAGCACTAAATCGGGTAAAGAATCGTTTGAAACTGGAACAGTTGAAACCGGACCTAGAACTGGAGACTATAATTCTACCTTTCATAGAACCTGGAGGTTTTTAAAATTTCTTTTTCATTTAAAAAAAATAATTCTTTTATTGTTCTTAAAAGGCTTTAAACGGTTTAAGACTCAAACTAGAACGGACTATTTTATAATAATAACCGAATTTTGAAATTGATGGTTTCATAATAATAAGCGGAACGGACCCAAAACTAGGTTGTCTAAGTATGAGAGAAAGAATGAATGCTTTGTCTCGGATGTCATCACCCAAAATGCCACCATCTCACCGGATAAGAATATCTACATTCTGCCATGAAGTGTTTTTATTAGTTCACAGAGTCATGGACAACGAGCAATACCTTGACGGGCCATGGTGTCGACTCACAAGTTAATGGTCGTGCATTCGATATTGGGGATTTAAAGCTAGATTCGAACTCCATTGCACCCAAAAGAAAAAAAGGAGCCACTGCTGGCATGCTTAGGGGGTGGACGAGAAAGATGAAGTTGAAATGTCATGAGTTCGATGCTTGGCACCAATCACGTGGTTCATAGTCTGCTTCATCCCCCTTGTTAGGAACTTGTACCCAACTTCATCAAACTCGAATTGTCTGTCATTCGGAGTCAAATGACTGGCTAGATTGCCAACTTAAAAGACCATTTAAGTTGAATGTAATGTGTTCAATATGACAAAGTGTGAATGTATCCTATGGTGTGCTTGCTCACATGGGATGCATGGCTGGAACACCGAAAAAAGTGTCCCGGCCAAAGTATGTTCCGTGTGATACAAACACGGTGTCACGGGGTCGACGGAACGCACGGCCAGCACGCTTTGAATTTCATTTAAATCTGCACTGATTGGGCTGCGCCCTTGCATTCCGCGCGGAACATTGAGACTGGCCCCTAAGCCCAGCTTGCCAATAATGAGAAAGGTGTTTGGGTATAATCCTAGTCCAATTTATGTGGAATCGGATCTACGCCTTAAATCAGATGAAGAACCACCATGTACGAGCTCGTGTCCAAATAACTAAGAAAATGCTTCACATTTAACAGGCCATGTTATCTGATAAATCCACAGAGCAATGTGTTCGCATCCTATTCCAGTTACCAGATCTGCTGATTAAATCGACATGCGGGCAAATCTGGATCTGATTTTGACCCATTGGCATCGCTACATGGTGGTTTCATTTTTCTTTAATGCAAAAGCTCCATTCTTGTCAACAGAGACTCGAATAGATGAATACTACAAAAGGTTTCAAATGCACTACGATCATTGTTGCAAAAGATGAGAACCATCAGTCCTTTGAAATTAGTACGGATGTTCGTAGGGTGGGGTGGGGTGGCCCCATCAAGGATCCATCCCTCATCCCGCGCCGGGACCAAAATAATTCTCATCCCTGACCCTATGTCGTGGGTCCTCGTGAGCTTCATCCTCATAAATATAACTTTAAAAGAAAGCACGATACCTCAAAGTAAGCATACCATAACAAAACCATATTAAGGTAGTCAATAAGAATTTACTACATTGTGGATAGTACATATAAGTTAGAGACTTACACTACAAAACTTATAGTATAGCATGATTCCATGCCAAACACAAAGAGAGACTCCGTTGTTATAACATGCAATACTCTTCTTATTTTCATCCATTTGTTATATGGTAATAAGGAAGTTAAGGGAGTCGGGACCCCGGGTTCCTGGGACAGGAACTTGTTATCCCATCTCCACCTCGATTCTTGTGAGGGATTCTCCCACTACACAGTCCGCAACTACCGCCCCCCCACAATCTGCCTCATTCGGGCATGGAAACCACCGCTTTATGAACTTCCATATGCGTTGGAGAATATTGCGACCCTTTCCCACTATTATTGAGCATGATTCTTAGAATACTCTTTTCTAAAGTTTCCAAGTCAACTTTCCACTTTGTTTGACAAGGATGAAAAAGCAAGTGGATAGGCGCAAACAACAGTCTTTCGGTTTATGTACTTTTTCTTCTTTTAATAGGAATTTGATTGTGTTCGGTGGCAATTGCAGTACGAATGGCACATTTAAAACGTACCACACTACAAACACGTCTTTGACTGATTAAGAAAAACGTGCTTTAAACTGGAACAAAGTGTTAGAATTATGTTTAATCCAACTTGTATTTGACCCCGATCTCGTTTAAGGGAAGGTTCTACTCAAGATGCACATGCCAATTGGGTACTCCAAAAAAATAATACCACGAAGAAGAGCTTGTCAAAAGTTTTTCGATGATCTATACAAACATATCAAAGCAACAAAAAAAAGCTTTTATAAGGTGTGAAAAATAAATAGTGAATATTTTAAGAGAGAAAAATACCATAAAAATGTTCAAAAAAACTATTGAACATGACATGACTTTTATCATATGAGATCACATGATATGATCAAAGAATTCATCTAATCCACCTCACCTAATGTCGGAAAAAACTTAAGTTGTTGTTGTATGACAAGCTGGTTTAAGGTTTTGATAATGAAAGAGAAAAAGTCAGTCAAAAGATCAAGTAGACCTAGTCAAATGAGGCGACTGGGTGTGAATCAGCTACGCTCAATCAAGTTGGGCTCGGTGAGGATTTAATGAAGATGGATTCAGATCGGATTGGAGTGAATAGCTTGGGTCCTATCTAATAGAGGATATCAACAATAAGACTCGATATCCACAAGTGCTTCAGGCTGAACTCGCTGAAGCATTGGCAATTTGGCAGTGAAGGAAGGTGGGTCTCGATGATGCACAACGGCAAGCAAGCAGAGCCTCAAACAAACTGGTAGCTTCAACGGATGGGTGGCACAACAGTGCGGCAACTGTTTGTGGGTGGTTAGGTTGGCTAGGGTGGTCTGTGAGAGAGATTAGAGAAAGGGAATGCTCAACAAGGGTTCGCCGGTGATCTGGCTGTGCTCCGGACTGATTTGAGGTGGCCACAGAGCAGAACTTGACGATGAATGACAAAAGTTCAGACGGATTGGCTATTTAGCTTTAGGGAGAGATTCCTACTTTTTTCTTTTAACAAAAGTTAGGTCGGCTAAGAACAGGGATGGTTTAATTTCAAGCAATTCAACAAGGTGGTTGGGTCACAAGTTAGCAAGTAGAGAACGGTAGTATGATGGCTAGTTGAGGACAGGATGGTGGTTCTAGATATTAACCGGTTGCAGAAACGCCTAGCAGCAGCAAAGCCAGTGATAGTCTGGCGTGACGAGTAACAGTTGAGCTGAAAGGTGGATTCAGCAAGGAAGTCACACCAGGCGAACATGCGAGTAAATTCACTTGGTCAGTGGCAGATCGAGAATTTTTTTTTAAATGGGGTGAAGGTAAAAAGACATTATATATATATATATATATATATATATATATATATATATATATATATATATATATGAATACATAGGTATATACACAAGGATATTATACATATATGCATATATACATATCTATAAAGTTTTCTTTAATGTGTTATAGGAAATTGATATCATCATCCAACAAGTGATATGTACAAAATTATTGGCCCAAATTTAGAGCTCAATAGAAAGTTTGAACTTGAAGTAGTTGAGGAAGTACAACATGTTGGAATTAAATGTTAATTAATGGTTGGTTAATTAAACATATGTATATTAATTATATTTAGTTCCTCTTAAGTATCTCTAAAAATTCATTTGATACATCTTTGATATATGTGAAAGTCCTAAAGTGTAAAAGTCATGTGTGACTAAGGAACTTGTGCATGTGAAGACAAAGATACAAAGTTTAGTCTCATTGATGGAGGAGAGAAACCCACATGTCCTTTTATATACTTAATACCTCACGAACCTTAGTTCAAAGAGTTTGAGGACATGCATGATCACACACATGCACACACGTGTACCGATTCTGGATCTGTTTTTGAAACAAGCCCCTAAACAATGGCATGAAACAAAAGAATGATATGACACAATCAAACTTTTCATGCCATTGAGAAAAGTTGAAATGAAAGCATATTAGGTCTTTTTACCTTTGAGGCATAATTGTATACTTTAGATAAAGCTGAAATGAAAGCAAAATGACTTAATGATAGTATAATTACCATTGTGAAAATTAGTAGTTTCAAAGGAGACAATAAAGTCAAACTTAAAGTCTATAACAACACTTGTGTCTCATGGGTTATACTTATAGATTTTATTGGATCTAAATATAATATAATTGATCCTTTGACTAGGGTCTAGTATTAGCCCTAGCTGAGAAATCTAGGTCATAGATAGGATTGATACTCATGAGTTATTCACAAGCAATGGCAACCCAACCTAATTAAGTAGAGATCTGATAACGTAGGTTAAATGTGGTAATAACAAGTTGTTGGATTAATAAAAGGACACTTAATAAAAAGTGATACTTTAAGTATCGATGCATATGTCTCCTATAAATCTAAAGTCTCATGATTGCAGGTTAGTAAGATATTATTCTCTCAAGGGTATCAAGTATTAGGACATGATACTAGCAGTAGATCATTTGAGATGCCCAACTAAGTGATTGATATTGTAAGGCCGCAATTAGAGAATTGAGTTGTTTTTTGAAATCAATCGTGATACATGATATGAATGAATGACGATTAATGCATGCTCGTCATGGTGTTCCTCCCTTTGGCTTGGTCATAGCAATAGTGATAGTTATTTTGTAAAATTCGATATTGAAAATAATAATTTTGATATGAAACTTCCCTCTTTCTCAACAAAAGAATTCAATATGGTACCAACTTCTTCAATACAACCAGTGAAGATCACATCGACCAAAGAAAAGCTCTCCTTTGAGGAGTGTGAGCTCGCATTGCAAAGGCTACACAAGCAACTTTGTCGCAATAGACTAGCCAAGTCCTTACCATCTACGATAGCTTATCAATGAGTGTTTTGATAGGTAATTGCAACTGTAGGATGTCAAAGACTAACAACCTTTCTAATGGCAAGTGAAGTGAAGTTTGTGAAATAAGCTTCCTAAAGATAAGAAAAGCATTAAGTTAAATGCAATGTCAATGGTTGCACTCAGAAAGTTAGCTCCACGATAGGGCACTCTGGTATCATTGCTGCTGGTGGGGAGTTCAACTCTTGGAGGATGTATGTGTGTGATGCTTCGGCCTCCTCTTGTAACCAACAAAACAGAAAATGTAATGTCAAAGACTAACAACCTTTAGTCTATAAGGTAAGTATAGCCTATGTGGATGAGCCCGCTTACCTTACTAAAGACTATCACCTTAAGTAGAGATAGTAAGTAGTGGTTATGATGAATTGGATAGAAAATGAAAAGTATATATTCATTGTTGGAGATTTTGTTGAAGAAATAGTGGCATCTTTTTAGATTTCATATAAAAGATATCAATTTGATCATAATGTAAGTTAAAGAGGGTATTTTTCCTCTCCATGTCCTTTATATGGAGATTGGAGGCCGAAAAAACATTGCATTGAGCGCAGAGTGTCTCCTCCATAATCTGATGATTTAGTAGAAGCATTGGCATTCTATAGCGAAAAGTTACGTTTAGCAGTATGAACTCGCATATCTTTGTGACCATCCAACTTACCACTAAATGTAGGCAAGGTCAAACCTTTATGACACTTTCGATGGAAGGTGTGTACGTGTGCATGCATGTGTTTGGCCAACTAAATTAACCTGAAACAATGAAGACATAAATTGTCAATTGAAAATATGTTTACCCAAAACCAAGACATAAATTGCTAATTTTCACATAAACAAAGTTCATGTGGAGGTTTCGTTTTGACAAAAATCACTCAAAATTACAACACACTGATAAATTCATAAATAGAAGGTGTGACAACATAGAAAACTCGACAAGGAATCTTTAGTAAGTGTGTGGGCTCTCAAGTCATCAAGTCAACAAGGTAGGTGCTAATAACAACCAGCTAAGGAAGGCAACAATGCACTACTCAAATCTCATAGTAGAAGGCAATAGATGTGTCTCTTTAGAGGTTTCCTTTAGCTAGAGGATATAAAGTTCCTCGTCGAATGTCGGTAATAATGCACAAAAGGACAAAAAATGAAAGAATATTGCTAATGAAGATAATGAAGTTGGATGGTTCTTTCACAAGACATTGATAGGCAATTGGTGAAATTTCGTCGATGAATCAATTTGGTTCAGATAGAACTCAATCTCATCCTACAGATCTACCTCCTAATTTTAAGGCGAAAATGAGTCTTTGAGTATCGTTGGTGGTCACGAGTCTATGATAAGAAGTTCAATCTCATATTGTTGTGAACTGTCACAAGCTTTAGGTTGAAAGTATGGTACTCTTGTATGGTTGAATGCCTACTCTTGTTAAGACATGTGTACAATGTGGGGCCCACTTTGGGGTGAGGTGAGGAACATGCCTCACCGAAACTGAAAATTTTGTATATACTACTGAATCAAATTTGGTCCATGAATCTAAAAAGTAGCAAGAATTCTTGATTATATCATTAACTATTTTTTTCATTTTTTGTTGTGAGGAGCTTACCATGAATCCCATAATTTCTTATGCTTCAATTATACAAGTACTCCATTGGCTTGAAATACAAATGCACCTAATCCGAAAATGAATCTCACTTAAAAAAATTCTTGAGTCTGCCATTGCATGTTTGTCATTAATAACCATATGAAGATAATATTGCCACATAGAGTTGGTTTGCAACTTAGGAGCGATTTTGGTTTAACTAAAGTTTGGGCTTAGATTAGGATGGACATGAATAAGGATATTAGATATGATATTTGAGCAGTGCTGGAAAGGTTTTTATACGTGGTGGTTTTCTCATATGCATTGGATTTTGATGGGTTTAGTTGGATTTTTGGTTTCTAGTTTAATTTAAAGGGAAGAAAGAAGATGGTTGGACAATTTGTTTCAACAAAGAAAAGATGAATTAGGAGGGTAGAAAGGAAGGCAACTGAGGAGATCACATGACTTAAGAGGGAATGAGGTATGGCATGGCTATAAAAGTATGTTTGAAAGGGGAACTTAACTACTTGAGTTTTGGTACTCGTAGTTTTATATATCATTCCACAAAACATGTTGTTGTCATGAAATAAAGTTGCATAGAGCTAAATTGAGTTAAAAACTTGAGCACTTGGTATAACATCTGGGATGGATTGGATCCAGATTCACCCAAACATCCCAAAACAACAGTGCTCAATTTGGGCATTGCTGGAATGAGGTGGTAATGTGGGAATCAATGAGGATAAAGAAGGCAACAATTTAGAACTAAAAACAAGGAAGTCTAACTTCGGCCATGAACCGCAACCACATTGAATCAACTAGCCCGTTACCTATTCTTGGGCCCGATGCCAAGATGAAGCACATATCCTAGCCATCACTCGTGCCACCTACCACGATGGAGATCCTGTACCAGTGGTAGACATCAAGTCGATCATGGAAACAACACAATATGTTTCCAACGAAGAGGACTCAAACACACTTAACTTGATTTCAGCTACCTGGAATTATGCCATAGATGGTCCTCGGTTTAGAGAACTTATTACAGTAACAAGGATATCTGAAGAACGGTACAACCTTCACTTATCACTTTACCTCTTTGGAAAATAAGCAAGAAATATCCAATTGATGATCAACAAAGAAACATCACGGCAAAGAAATCCTATAAGGCAAAATCTTTCTTTTATAAGCTGGAATTCTATCCATCATCATTTATATTAAAAAAAAATCTGCATGAAATCAGCACCTTGATCTCACACAACAGGTCTCTACCATGGAAAAATGACGATGAAGAAGCATATCTTCTTGTATCCAGCACAACTGAGTTCACCATCAATTACAGCTGTTGAAATTTGTTTGGAACCTGTAAGAACATACAACTATAGATCTTACATACTGAAGCAAAGTATTTAGGTACTGGTTGAACTAGTTTAAAAACTTACTCCCAGTACCATTACCAGATGCTTAAATGATGCAACCCTTGTATGCAACTACTCAAGAGACTTGGATTCAAGGATGAATCTTTTCTTCCTCTTGGAGGAAATGCTTGTGGGAATCAATGAGAATAAAGAAGGTAACAACTTAGAACTGAATACAAGTAAGTATAACTCTGGCTATGAACCATAGCCACACCGAATCAACCGGCCTGTTACCCTTTCTTGGGCCTGATGCCAAGATGAAGCACACGTCCCTGCCATCACTCATGCCACCTAGTACTTAGATGGAGATCCTGGATAAGTGATATCTCACTCCAACAACTACCTAACAACTAGTCTTTTTATTGGCTAACTAGACAACTTAATTGCTAAACTGGGCAATTAATACAATGTTTTATTTACTCGTTGATTGCGCCACAACATTAACTCTTGCCTTCTCTTTTATTTGCCAGCTAAGGAGTGTTCTAGTTATAAAATCACCATCACCAGATCTATAAGGCATATTTTGTTGCTCTATCAAGTGAAATACAAGGATTTTTAGTATTTGCTTAGGTTGTGTTTCCCTTTCGAGCTTGTTGCAAAGGACAAGTAGAAAATTTCCTACTCACACAAGGGCACGTAGAATGGTAATTTAAACAATTTCACAAGAATGAAAGGTGTTGGTTGCTCATTTTTCTATTGTGACACTTCTATTTTCATTCCATGTACATTACATATATAGCTATATTTACATAGATATTATTAATATGTATGGATATTATACCAAACCACACATATGCACACACACACACACACACACACACATATATATATATATATATATATCTAAGGTAGACATATACATATTTTATGATACTACACACACATAAATATATATACACACACTTACCTAGTGTAATATAATACATATATATAAGACCTATGTTACATAAATATATATATATATATGTAGAATACATAGGTTAGTTTTTTAGTTATTACACATAGATATATTTATTTATTATATTCCTATACATGTATATGTATTTATACAATACATGTAATATCTATGCTTGGTTTTCCATAATCGCTGAGAACATTTTGAAACTTTTATCTTACTAAAATTCTCCTGAATAATAGACTCTTCCGAATAAAGTAAGTGGATGTTGAAGCTTTCTCTTTTCTTTTATTTCTTTTTGATATATTCCTGAATCAACAACCTCATATTTGATTTGATTTATTGTAGAGTAGACCTTGACCCTATGATTCAAAATCTATAGAATCATTTCCTATGTTTAAAAATTTTAAAATTTAAAACCAGCTTTATTAGCTAAAATATAATTTTCTTAAGCAAAATTTTGGGTATTTATAGAACTACTAGTGGTGCCTCGATTGAAGCAGTCAATACGTACAACTACATCACTTAATTCAAATCTCCCATAACAATCGGAGTTAAGCTCAAATCAAACCCTTGTGAGTGCTACACATAAATACAATATTATATTTTAATAAATAATTCACTAACAACTATACTTTGATTAACTTATGATTTAATACCAATTTGTCACACCCGCACAAGTTGCGACTACTACTTGACCCAAACCGATGTCACGTGACCGCTTTCCACATGAGCATGAAGGTAAGCGGCAAACAAAGACAAGTATAACCAAATTCTAACTACAATAAAATATCAACTTAAATATATCAAATATCTATAAATGTAAACAATTTGTCCAAAACATTGTGGAGCTCATCGGATACAAACCTCAAAAAATAACTAAATTTATGTCCAAAAGTCAATCTCTAATCTAACTCATTCCATCTCGATGATCACCCTTGAGTCCACAACTACTTGGTACCATACACCCAAGAAGTGTTAGCTTTAGGATAAACTGTAAAAGGATAGATAAGAAAATTATATAACTTTTAATAAAAAATTTAACAAAATCATGCAAGTTTAATAAATATTTCGTAATAAAACAATATTCATAATTGAATTCATGTTTTCAAAATCATATACACACACTCAAATGCATGTAGTTATGATAATTACAATCCATATTATGTTTGTCCCAAGGTCATTAGTCGTCCGACCCTCCCTTACGTTATCTTGGTGATTCCGTCCACGACGATCAAACCACGTCGACTCTCGCAGTAGAGTGCCTAGGAACAACTCTATATTCACCTCAAGTCGGAATACTTGAGAGATCTATAAGACTTTAGGGACCCCATACATGTCACACAATTACTGCTTATGTAATCACACATCATCATGTTTTAAAACCAACACATGCATGAGTTGCGACTGCGATATAGTGTTATAGACAAAACCAACACAAGACACATAGACACGACAATTGTGATATAGTGTAAAACCAACACAATTACAACTCTATATTCACCTCAAGTCGGCTCACCTTTTTTGACATAAAATAGAACCCACCTAACACAAGACACATAGACACGACATGATTTAGTGTTATTTCATAGTGTGTCGGACACGATACAAGAGACATACCCAAAAGGAGCCATTTCCCCTCATTTTACGATGGCTTTTTCACCATTTTCCAATGATGACTAAGAACGGCCACTTGCCTCTCCCCTATTTGGTACCCCATCATCAACATGTCTCTCCTCTTTCAATCCAACAAGTTGAAACTATTTCTTGACTAAATCAACACTCATTACTCACTTTAATCTTCTAAAATCCTTCATGCTACCTCACTTTGTCAACCCAAGCCAAAAAATGACTGCAAGGAGTTTAAAGGTATAGTAACATACCCGTTAGAAACTTACGAATGGATTGACCAAATAGAGAATGCTTTCACGATGCTTGCATGTATAGACAAAAGAAGAAATGTACAGTTAGTATCTAATATTTTTTGGAGAAAATGCCAAAGAGTGATGGAAAGCATATAAAGGGACTCAAAACATCCCATAGACGAAGACATTCATAAAAGCATTTTTTATCACTTCTTTACTCAAAATAATCAATAACATTTCCAATTAGAGTTTTAATCAATTGTATTTTTAATCAGTTGCAATAGGGTAATATGATTATAAGGAATTACATGATCCAGTTCTTGTGGTTGGCATAGTTTGACCCTAGCATGATAATCTTGGGGCAAAAGTCAACAAGTACTCCTAGGGTCTTTTAGATTCAATTCGTAAGCCACTACGAGGGACGATATATAAGAACATCAATGAGTTACAAGCAACAACTACATATATGGAGTCAGATATAATACAAATTAGGATTAGAAAAAGGCCAACATAATAAAGTTTTGACAGTTAACATGGGAGTACAAAAAAAAAAAAGATCATGCCCAACACAATAGTGAAACTACTGGAGGTAATCAGTCTTAAGTGAGGAGTAAGCTTTTTTGAGATCACGATAATTAGCAGAATCGAGGGATTACCTACTTCAATTGTGGAGGTGTGGGACATAGGGCAAGAGTTTACTCATCAAAAAAGAATATGAAAGAAGGACAATCACAGTCTTTGAGCATAGCAAAAAATGAAGATATAAGAGACACTACTTTCGATATGTAAGGAGTTTCGGCATTTTAAAGTAGATTATCCGAGAGTCATTTAATATCTACCTCCCTCAACTCAAGGCAGCATTATGGGGATGCCTCTTCCTTCATTGGTCTTTCATCCTCATGGGAATGATGTGCCTTGGCCTTTTGGCTTAGGTCCTCAATTTACCTTCTAAGTTTCATTGCTTTTTCCCTCAAAGAGGCAAACTCTTCATCTCGGGTTTTAGAGGATTTCTTTGTGGTTTTGGAAAATCGATTTTGAAAGTTTGATGAGGCCTTCCTTGACATGTTTTCAAATGAATCATCCAAACTTGACATTATTTCAAGAAAAAAATAGACCTCTGCACAAAAGATAGATTGAAAAGATTTTCGAAAAAGTGAATTTAAAAACCAACACCAAATCAATCAACCCTCAAAGACTCGAGTTCCACGGGGCATGTCAATTTTGTAGATGTAAATTTTTTATTCCAAAGCCTATATAGAGGCTTGAAACAAACTTATCAACCTACTTCATTTTTGTGCGATTGTGCTAGCTAGTTTCTAAAACTAGCAAAGTTGTAAATCTGACTTTGTGAGGTGATTGTGGTTAAGCGGGATCTTTTCGCCTTAGGCCTTCTTGAACCGATGCTCAAGAGTCAACCTAGCTTTGATGATTTATTTTGTGTTGGTGTATGTTTCCAAAATTCACTTTTAAAGATGGTTTTGAATCAAATCAAACTCGTGCACTTAGTCTAGAGATTGAAGATTTTCAAGTTCTGAAAAACAGAAATTGGTTATGTTTTCATAACTTATTTCCGAATTTTTTTGGGCGACTTAGAGATCTCCAAAATTCATGAAAAATTTGGAGAACATAGAATAGAATGTTAGGTCTATTTTTATTTTATGCTTTGGTGCTGTGGATTTGTAGACTTAAATCCGTAACAGATCACTGCTTAGGTGTTTTAGGATATTTTATTATAGAAACATAGAGGCCTAAAGAAACCTCTGTATGTCGGTGTGAAAAATTCCAAATTATATGATTTTAGTTTTATTGGAAAGCTATAGATATCAGCTTTCTAATGAGACAAATTTTATCAATTTTGGTTTTCTACAAATAGAGTTATGAGAATTTTACCCAATCCCTATTGTAGGAAGATAGATTGTGCAGAAATAGAATATGAACTTGACCAATCTTTTCCAGTTTTATTCACAAGTCTATATGGCCCTAAAATTCTTGAAAATTTTATTTCTAGTGGACTTGTATGTAGATTTGGTGTCTTAAGTTTTAGATCATTCGGAACAACTGTTTAACAATGAAAAATGAAACAATAGACGTGTGCAGGATGTAGAGAAACAGAGTTTCAATTTTAGAATATATATGCATGCATCCATCCGAATTAAGAGCCATCCACAACAAAATTAAAGCATATGACTGAAGGGAAATGAATGTAAATGCATATTTTAGCTTAAGCATAGAGGGCATTAGGAGATATAAGAGTGTATAGAATATAGAGAAGTAGAGAATCATGAAAGCAAACAAGTAGAGTGCATAAACATACATGAAATGAAATGGACAGAATTTCTACTTGCTATTACAATATGGGGAGAGACTCAAGCTCCATTAATACAACCCATTTTCAAATTGAATATGAGAAAAAGAATCAAGACCAGCAAAAGAAGAATAACACTTACTTACCAACCCTCCAATGGTATACGGATTCAAGAAGGAAGTCGTCCCCTTCTTCTCCTCTCACACTCTCTTTTCTCTCTTCTCTCTCTTGTTGCAACATCTACTCTCTCTCTTGAGCTCCCTCTACACGTCCTCCAATGCCTTTCCAATCCCTTCAATACTGAAAATTATCTCCCCCTTGACCTATAAATATAAGCCAAGGGAGGGGGCTGCTAGACCCTTCAATGATATGGGTCAATGGATCTCATCTTAGCTCTAATCCAAAGAGGTCCAACTGTACATGGCCATGCAACCCTTGACTTGAGTGGGTTGGCCTTGGCTCGAGCTAGCATGGTTTGAATGCAACCGGCTAGGTGTGTTTCGAGTTCAATCGGCTAGGTGGCGGTGAGGATGGTACAAGATAATTTGGTAAAGGTTATCAAATGTAGTTTGATCAAAGTCATTTAATTGGGTAAGTCCAAAGAAGGTTTTATCAAGTCGTGTTCAACTAAGGTAGGTTAGGCCTAAATTAGTCAATGGGTCACGGTTTGGCCAAGATGATTGGACTTGATATGGGTCCGGTTGGATGCACTTGGGTGTGGCTTGGCCAAGTTCAACTTGATGCGGCTTTGTACCATGCTTGGTGAGGTCTTCACTTCATTTGGGTCCACCTGAGCTCGGTCCCTGCTTTATGTGAGTCTGCTTTAACTGTTGCCTTGATCTTCGTTGAATCTTTGGTGTGAATAATTCATCTGCTTGACCTGACTTTCATCCATTTTCATTTATGGTTTTAAATATTTTCTTTTTGATTATTTAAAACCATTTCATTTGAAATTATATTTGAAAACATCGAGTTTTATCGAAATCTTGAAATATTATTTTGAAAACAACTGAGTTTCATTCCTATTGTTTGTTTCTGTGGGCGACCTACTTTCGCCCCGTGAGTTAGTTTTTACCGTTTCAATCGCTTTAACCCTTAGTTGGGTGTAGGGTATCAAACCACTTTAACCCTTGATGGGTATAGAGTCCCGGAGTAGGACTATCCTTAATCGGGCAAATTTTTGAGACTTCATTTGGATTTGATTTGTATTTCAAAGGTTTTTGCAAATTTGATATTTTTGCAAACATTTTTGGGTTTGGTTCCCAATATCTCATTTCTATTTGTTTATTTGAAGAAAATTGTTTGAAACCATCATTTCTTTAAATGAAATCATTTGAAAAGGCAGAATGTTGCCAATTTGGGCTTGAGGGCAAAACAGTAATTTTTTGGCTCTTTGTCAAAATTTTATTTTTCTGAGAGAGGTGCAATTTACCTTTATTTTGAGGTTGTCACGAAATTTTGGTACAGAAATGAGTTCGTTTAAAGTGTCTTTATTTGAAAACTCTTAAAAGACCCAAAACCACGATTTTTTCTTAAAAAGGCAAAATTTCTAAAAGATAAAATTATTTTGAAAATATTTTTGGGTGTTTACAACTGGTCTTTTAATGTCAACATGATGGGTTGTGATAATAACTCATGTGGGTGTGAAACTAAAAAAAAAAGCTATACAAATTGGACTTAGGAGCTTCACACGTGAAAACCCAAGTACCTTATTTTCTTTAGTATTGCTATTCTACGAAAACCTAAACGTTAATATCACTTACGAGTCAAATATAAATCATGATTCTTCCAAATCATGTTTATAACCCACAACTCTAATACCAACGGCGAGACACCATGAATCAAACGCACCACAAAGAGCTCAAACACTCGCAATGACTCAGTTTTAAGAAAAGTCGACCCAATCTCTTTTATATATATATATATATATATATATGAGAGAGAGAGAGAGATGGCACAATGCACATTATTTTTGCCGACAGTTCTAAGTAATCATCCACCGTCCAAACATTCATGCATTAAAGAGACCTCAGCTGTGTGGTCGGTACAAAATTGACCACGAAAAGATAGCTTCCTTTATATTTTGTGTTGATTGAACGTTTTAACATTAGCGACGAGTGCCTAGCTAGCACAACCCAATCACCGGAGGATCTAAAAAGTTTGGGAGAGTGACGCCAATTTATTGCGCATGATTACACTGCGGGCCCCGTGTTATTATGGCCTACAAGTATATCCCGGCTTTGTATCAGACAGTGCTTAACCTTGCTTTAAGAAAAATCTTTTTCCAAATTTTCGTTGAAGAAATAAACTTTTTTTTACAAGAGAAAGTCGAAGCCTAATACATTATTGTGTGCCCTGTAGAAGTCGAACTCTCGACCAACAACAATGGCGCTAGAGAACCCTGTTGAGCTAACGCTCTTGGTGCTCTCAAGATACATTTTAGTGTGGGGTAAATAGCCACAGCTAAAGCTCGAACTGCCTACTATTATTATTATTATCTTTTTGATACAGTGGGAGAGTCCTAACCCAGCCCGGATATCAAAGCTACCTTCAAGTTTTTGAGTGTGACCCTACCTCCATTTTCGACGTATTATTAATTTCACAAATTTTAACAAACTGCTTTGCTATATGTATTATTAATTTCACAAATTTTCAGGCCCTACCTCCATTTTCGACGTAGGTCCTTCATTGACTCAATGCATCATGTAATGCGTTCTTTTTACATTATAAAACAATCAACTCTAATTATTAAATTAAAGATAAAGGACCGAACAAGAAATTCATTAAAATAAAAAGATTAAATGTTCAAAGTACGACAAACATGTCATTCAGTTTACCTCAAGACGCCAAAGTTTGACCGCGATCATATACGGTGTAAATCGGCGCAAGTTCCATGGTTACAGGTAACTGCTAGCACACGTTTATTTCAGAAATGTGAGCACATACCACATTTACCGTCGGAGCTTAATGGATATTTTTGCTGCAACTCCCTATTACCCAACACACACAGTAATATTTCTCCGTCCCTTTCGCATGAAAACGGAGATAGAGAGAGAATGAGAGGTGTGCTTTGAGTGCTTAACCCCGTCATGCTTAGGTTGTGGTTATTTGGCTACATTCGTCCAGGTCTAGCTGCATCCGCCGCCGGAGAATCCCATTCTGGAATTGGAAACGTCGTAAACAACAGTTATCTTCTGCTGTTGGCGGTTTCCGATGATGGCCACCCCATCGCTCATAGAGTTTCCGGCAAAAGCAAGACACGACACGCCATCGCCGACGTCCATCAGCACGTTCCATGGCTCCAGTCTCAGCTGCGTTTCTCCTTCAAAGAACAATACCACCTCTGGTACTGCCACCTCCTTCGCGGTAGCCTTGAGGCACGTATCCAGCAAGGAGTAGGCGGCCGCACTGGGATAACCTGCCGTCTCCTTCTGGAACGCCTCCTTAAGCGCTGCATACACGTCGCCTGGAAGCCGAGTGATGACGGTGCCCGAATCGATCAGGATCGGCGTGCTGGTGTAGTCGGAGGAAGTTAGCGCTGGAAGTGGGTTGCCGGCTAAACTGATCCCGGTCAGCCGGAGGAAATAGAGAGACCGATCTTTGGCGTTGGTGTACATGGGAGTGAATTGATAGTTGGGGGGGTTTCCGATGTCTCCGAAGGACAGGCTGCCGGTGGAGGATGGGGTGGGGAGACAGTAGGAGAAGACGTTGCCGTACTTGGAACCGAGCTGAGAAGAGAGGGAGTAGGGATCGCGGCTAAGACCGATGAGCCCGGCAGTCTGGCCGAAAAGGCCCTGATTGAGCTGGCCGCAGCCGTAGAGGAAGCCTTGGAGGGAGGCGGCGCCGACGGTGAGAGTATCCCTGCTGAGGTATCCAATGGAGAGGGAGCGGTCGCCGTAGCTGGCCTCGTAGAGGCACTTGTTCTGATCGGTAGAGCAGCTAGAGGGATTGAGGGTGGCCTCCTGAAGATTGGCGCATGCGGAGTCGCTGCACGGGACGGACTGGTAGGTGGAGGAGGCGGCGGGGTCGAAAATGGTGCCCACCTGCGGGTGGCAGTACTGGGTGCATGGCTGACACTGCAGCCATGTGAACGTGCTACCGGTGTCAACAACCATCACATACTCCTTCACGGGGCTGCCGATCCCCACCCTCACAATAAAGTTGCCTGTCCCCACCTGACCCCCGGATTCCACCGGCACGCCGACGGAATCCGGCTTTCCCCCCATCTCGTTGCCGTCCCTCGCCTGCATCCGGGATAGCAGATATTGAATACGGAAGTCATCCTGGCGGAGTTTTTCCGCCAAGGAGGCTGAGGGCTGGTTTAGCGGCGAGCATGGGCCGTCGACGTGGTGCAATGCCAGGTGGATGCCGGAAACATTAGATTGCAGGAGGCCTGGAATCAATGATAAGCAACAGCATATGGAAATTAACGTCGGATAAAAGCTTTTGGCAGAATTATAATCTAATAACCTGAGCTTGGCCAAGCCTCAACGGGAAACAGAGATTGGGAAGATCTTAGGCATGTATCAAGAAATAAAATTAATAGCTACAGATTATAGGTAACAAGAAACATGCGATCATGCATAATAGAATGACCTTATGAGCTGAATCTCTAGTTGTCTTCAAGAAAGCACCTTAAGAAACGAAGATGCAATTCTTGCCGACAGAAATTCAGTAAAGCATTTTACAATTTCGCTGAACTACGGAGCTTGTCCATCAATCAAGCTAGATCCCGTAAATGACATATTGTCCGACTGCGGATTTAGTCAAGTCAAGGTCACCGGCCTTTAGTTGCCCATTACGCGTTATACAGAGAGAGAGAGAGAGAGAGAGAGAGAGAGAGAGAGAGAGAGAGAGAGAGAGAGAGAGAGAGAGAGAGTCACCATGAAAGGCTGCGGAGCAGAGCTTCTTGCTGGGGATGTCTCTCAGAGATGATGCTGGAAGCACAAGTGAGACGACAAACAACAACTCGACAACACCCATCTTCACGACAGAGGGGAGATTTTTCATAGATATCCTTATAAATAAGCAGTTTCCCAAAAATATGTAGCACGGAATACTCGATCGTGAGTCGAGTGACTTGGTCTTCTAAGTTCGGGGGCTCTACATGTAAACCTACATTAATAGCCGTAACATCAATCAGTTGTGGGTGTGCGCGTGTGCATCTTTAATTTGGAATTGATGCATAGGGTGCCTGCCTTTGTGATATTAAAAAAAAGAAGCGAAGAATGAAGATGGGAAACAGATTACTGATCAGATACCGCCATACTGGCTGGTCGAGGTCCATTTTAGACCGATCCGATCCATCTTGAGCGTAATGAGTATGGATGGAGGAGCGGAAAATCGTTGTGTGGCCCGGTCTGTCTCATTAATGAATGGCCATTCTGGCTAGAGCATCATGAGCTGCACTTGTGGGCCTGCATGCCGACTCATACAATGAAGCGAGATGTTAAATAATAAAATTATCTTACATTCTTGAATAAGAGATCCGAGCTCGGATCAATTATTAGTGAGATTTTCCGCTGGTCCGTAAATCATCTCTTGGATATTCCATCTCAACATCAATATGTTGCAAGTTGACATAGTGTAATGTCAGATTGATCAAATGATGTTAACTATTGACTTCGAATTGACATATTGAACAAACCATAAAGTCACCAAACTATAAACAACCATTTAATGAAGTTATAATTTCACAAACTACAACAAACTAGAGCAACATTTTCTCTTAATTTTATTACCATGACCCTGGATACCAGATGCCTTCGAGGGCAAAGGTGGTAAGGACTATATATATATATATATATATATATATATATATATATATATATATATATATAGAGAGAGAGAGAGAGAGAGAGAGAGAGAGAGTCCAGGGTCTAAATGGAGACGTTGAAGTTCCGTAAACATGCGCGAGGCACTGGCGTAGATAGTAAAACTGTAGGAGGCCATGATATCCTAGTGGTCTGCATTGTATAGCCTACAATGATGGTTTATTTTCCCCAACTTTTTAGTACATCATGCTTTGATCAATTCATTGTAAATTTGATTTCTATGATAACGAAAATTTTGCGCCCCAGAGTTCAACTAGAAAATATGCTTTAAAACTTACTGATATTTTGTTTTAACCAAATATATTATACACTAATCATGCACACTCATCTGGCTTCCGAATTACTGCAACTACGTGCTGTAAAAGTAAGTTTATCCAAATATTTCTTATTTCTTTTTTCATAAAACTGATTTTGTGCCTTGAAAATGTCACAAATAGCCAACTAAACCAAAGTGCTGTAAAAGTAGAAGTTTTGCACATTGCAAGCTTTTCTCAGATTTAGACGAATCAATCAAATAGAACATTGCCATGTAGTAACCGCTTCATTCATCTTATGTACTGCATTTTTACCGATTCATTTTGCTGCTGTGCCACTGGTAAAATTGGTCACAAGTAGAAACATGCGACATCTTGTTTAACATCCTGACAATTTTGAACTAAATGAACCACATTTAGCTATTGACTAAGTTCATGTTCTTCCACGATGAATAAATGTAAGCGCACCTATATATATAACGTGGTAAATGCATACATCCATTCGTATTGAAATCCACTTAATCATTTTAATCATTTGATTTTCTTAATTAATGATAGAGATTTGAATTTAAAAAGTAAAAAGTAACTTAACATCTTTACCATTTTATATTTAATACATCATTTGGATTCGATATTTTTTAGATTTATATATCTACCATTGATCATGTCAATTAAATAGTGGAGATGTTAAAACAAATTTAAGAAATCCTAAGATCCTTTGATAGTATATAATAATGGATTTGAAGTGGACAACACCGACAAAGAGTATGGTAAGAATCACACCTTGTTAGCACCTTGGCATCATCTCTAATAGCCTATTAAGGACGATTGGATGGTCCACACTCTCGAGAATATATTGTTGGAGGACCTTAGCTTTCTCTCTCTCTCTCTCTCTCTCTCTCTCTCTATATATATATATATATATATATATATATATATATATATATATATATATATATATAAAGATAGATGGAGAGAGCGTAATCGATTCACACACCAATTCATGCAAATATGCTTACACATTTTTATCATTTGATTGGCCGGATCAATAATAAAAATTTGAATTTAAAAAATACTTTTCATTTTTCAAATTCCAATCTCTATGGATGATCATTATTTTCAGTGGATATGAACATGTGTCCGCATATATCACTTCCTCTCTCTATATATATCACAGAATTCCTCTTACAGGGATGTAGCCCTACGTCATCTTCATGGTCGGCATACGAAATTTAGCTTTCTCAAGAGGGTGTTGGTTTTGATTCCTGAGATTTGTCATGATTGAGAATGCAACAGGTACTTCTTAGACAGCAAGACTACTTACGTTTGGGTAAAGTTTTCACTTAACACATCATTTGCATGGTTCACCTTTATGCATCAACTACCCAAGAAACAATTGAGTCGTTCAGAGACATTAATTTTTTGAGACTTTTAAGTAGTTTTATCTTTTAGGACTCCTGATCTTTGGCTGCATTTATCTTGCAAGGGCGGTTCTTCTGAATAAGGTATCACCATGGATGTCATAATAGTCCGCTATGCTTTAAGCTGCAAACAAATACAAGACGCTACTGCACTCAGGGCGTTAGCCAACTTGGCAAGGATCTCGACTCGCATGATGGGTGTCTACTCCATGGTCATGCATACCCGACTTTGGCCTCCTGTTGTAACCAAAGAAAAATAAAAACCGAATCGAGATTACTCCATGGCTCACGTAATTATAACAGGCACTTACGTGTATGAGCAAGAGGAGGCCAAAGAACAACACAAACACCCTTTGAGAGTCTAACTCCCCATCAGAAGCAATGACGCTATAGGGCCCTATCCTTGGCTAAAGAGACGGGTCGCAAGTTAAAGATCATGACTTCAATACCCGGGCTGCGCATCTGACTTCGTCCTCCCAAAAGAATAAATAATAGGCTAGGCTGTTAACCGTTCGTTGGTATTAGTTACGTGATCAGAACATGTGTCTTTAAATTCTTCTCTTCATGGATGTTAATGCCACACTTACCTGTTTCGCAGCCGGCGGGGAAGTTTTGACGTTGTGAAAGAGTCGTTTCAACCACCTTTTTCACCATATTTAACAACTGCTACCGCCTGTCCAGCAAATCGACGTCCAACCTTTCACAGAAAACAATCCTATTATTGCAAACCGTTTTCTTTACTATTATTGGTTACCATGTGGCGGCCGAAACCAGGTCTGCACAATCCCAGCATGGAACTCAGGACCCATCATGTGACTCGAGCCCCTGCCTGAACAGTCAAACGCTCTGAGTATTGCATAAACCGATTTGTCATCAAAGGACGGGCTAGAGAATGAAGATATCTACTTTAAAGTATATAAAGATCTTATGGAGTGAAAGAAAAACGCTTGAAGTTTGAAAAGGTTGAAGTTAATGAAAATTTCCTTGAACATGGGAGACGTATACACGTACGTACTACATGCGTAGTTACTCTAATTAAGAAGATCCCTTTAGGCCCGCCTCAGAGCGTCAGCTCAACTGGTAGAGCCTATTGATGCCTGTGTTTTTGGTGGGTAGTTCGACTCCCAGTGGGGATGCAAGGAGTGAGAGTGTTAGGCTGCTGCCTTCTCTTGTATAAAAAAAAATCCCTTTAGGCTCCCGAATGCCATAGCTAAGTGCTTTAATAAGTTGTGGTCATAAATGTTCCGGATCCTCCAAATAGCCATAAATAGATTTGGCAACCACAACTAAATTTCGCACCCTTTGTTATTGAGTTTATATTCATCAAATGACTATATGGTGCCAATCCAAAAACATGTTGACTGTATATTGGAGTGCTTTTATTTTTTGAGGATTTCTGTCTTCGATTCTACATGTATGCCCTAAATTACAAATTTTGTCCTACAAAAGTTAGACATATCATTGCATTCAGGACATTAGCCCACCCCGGTAGGGCTCTCGACTTGCATGTTGTAGACGACAAGTTCGACTCCTGGAGTGTGCATACTCGGCTTGTAACGCTTAAGCGTTACTGCACAGGCAACCATGTAAGATGAAGGGCCTTTAAAAAGGGCCCTTCATACTATCTTCTCCAGGAGATATTGGGGCAGCCTCGAACCAGCTGAAAAACGAGAGGAGTCGGCCGGAATCCAGTAAGCACTTATTTTTCAGATTTTCGTTTTTTTTTCCTCATTTTTGATGAAAAACTTGTTAAAAATCATCGTTTTGGGTTTGGATTGAAGGTTTGAGGTAGAACTAAGTGTTTTGGTAGGGTAGGTAAGTCGATTTGGCTGGGAAACGGTTATGATTCACCGAAAACGAGCGAAATCGATGCCGAAAAAAAAAAGAAAAGAAAAGAAAAGAAGAGGGGGCCTTTTGGGCATGTCCCTCGTTCCGTGTTGTGTCGTGTCTGAAATGTCATGAACCGACATTGATTCATGTCGTGTGTTAAGAAACAGGTTCTATGTCAGAAATGGGTCAAGTTTGGGTCGTGTCTTGAAATGGGTTTTTAGGTTAAAAATGAGACTCGTGTCAGTAGTTAAAGGTTCTCTGTTGACACAATGACACAAGCTATCTATTATGTCACTCATTCGGATCAGATATGAAATTGGGTATCGATTTGGATCTCGGATAGCTTAAACTGATCCAGATTGGGGTTTGGGATCCGATTTAGATATAGTTTGTTTCGTTAGACTTATAGTTAAATAAATTTTAATGTTTCAATTATTTGTAATTGTTTAGAGATTAAAATTGGAGGATTTGGTGGTGATAAGAGTGGCCCAGCAGCTTGGAGACTAGATCTTAGCACTCCTTCAAGTAGGGGGTTATGCATTCTTTTACAGAACCATGCTAGAAGTGATTTTACTGTTTTAGATATATTTAAATGTGCATGATTGATAACTGTTTTATTGATGTTTGTGAAATGTTATTCGCAATTATGGGTTATTTGATATGCATTTTTAAATAGAACATGTTTATGACACTGTTTGATAAAGAGCATGTTTTGATATGCATGTGTTGTATGAACATGGTATTTAAATGTTGTTTAAATATTGTGTGATATTCGTGGATCTAGATATGATTTGTAAATGTGATGAACTGTAATTGGTTTTAGAAATGTAATGATGTGTGAATGTACGAGCCGTACTTGTGTGGTTTGTGTGGGGTCTCTCGAGACTTGCACGTCCCTCGGGCGATCCGACTTGGGGTGAATACAGGGTTTATTCCCGGGCACTCTGTCGTGAGAGTCAGTGTGGTTACCGTCATGGACGGGGTTACCGAGGTCAAGTTAGGGAGGACCGGATGACTCCCGTGGCCTTTAGGGCAGACACAGTATGGGCTGTAATTATCGAAACTAATGATGTGTGTGCATGTGTGTGAGTGTATGCGTATCAATTTGATATCATGATTTCAAGGTAAATGTGCTTTGCTATGAAATGGTTGCGAACTATGCATGCTTTTAGTATGTTTTTTGTTTAAAGATGTTTAACCTCCTTACTGAGCTATGTATAGGAGCTCACCCTATTGTTTTACAGCTCATCCTAAAGCTAACACTTCGAAGGCACGCGGAGTAGAGTAGGAGTTTGATAGAGCTTCATTTTTATTTTAGATGGTATGATAAGTATCAAATGATTTAGAAAGTCTTTTATTCGGGGTTATTGTTAGGTGGGCCCTGCACCATTTTGGACGTGTTGTTTAAAACTTCGATATGGATATTTATTTCAGTTAGATATTTCTTGAGTTTGCATTAAATTAGTACTGTATTTGGTTACAGCTCACCATCACGCCCGCGTGAGAAGCGGCCACGTGGCATCGGCTCGGGTCGGGTCGTGATCGCGACTTATGCGGGTGTGACAACTTGATATCAGAACCTAAGGTTGTTAAAGTATATTTAATAACGAGTTAATCGTTGAATTATAATGTTGTATTTATTTGTAGGACCCACGAGGATTGGATCTTAACTTAACTCAAGTGTTATGAGTGATGATAACGAGGAAATGCCATCCCACGAATCTGATGTAGCAGTGGAGGCACCATTTGGTATACCTCAAGGACCTATAGAGCCACCACATATTCCACTTGTGCAAGGTAGTCAAGATGTAGCGATATTACTTGGTGAGATGATTAACTTATTGCAACACGTTCTGAGAGAATTCACTGTAATCATTCAACACTTGACAAATAACGGTTGTAAGGAGTTCAAAGGAGTAATTACAGACCCATTGAAACCCTATGAGTGGATTGACAAACTAGAAAATGCTTTCGACATATTGGCTCCTACCGAGAGGAGAGGAGGGTACTGTTGGCGTCGAATCTTTTTGAAGGAAATGCAAAACAATGGTGGAGAGCACAGAAAGGGACTCGTAACACTCTGTAGACTTGGGAGGCATTTAAGAAGGTATTTTTTAGTCATTTTTTTTTCTCACAATGATCGGATGCGTTTACAACTTGAATTTAATCAACTGCAGCAGGACAATTTGTTGGTGAGAGAATATACCAATCAATTCCTAAGGTTGTCATAGTTTGACCCGGGTGTGGTAATTCTTGAGGCATGAGGAAATAAGTATTTTTGGAGACTTTCTGATCCGATCCGCAAGTCACTAGGAGGAAATATATATACAGATATTGATGAATTACAAGCTACTGCTACTCATGTAGAGACAGATATTTTGTATTATAAGGGTAAGAAGAGGCCAGCGGAACCGACTTTTGGCAACTTACATGAAGGTACGAAGAAGAGTAAACCAACCCAAGCTTATTAGTGGACAAATAGGGATAGTTAGACTCAGGCGAGAAGTGGGCCTTCACATGAGCAAAACAACCAACAAAATCGTGGGATCACATGTTATAATTATAGAGGCACGGGTGATAGAGCAAGAGACTGTCCTTCAGAGAAGAACTTTAAGCAAGTTCAGACTCAGACATTTAGCAGTGTACAGAAGGAAGACATGAGAGGTCGTTGTTTTATATGTAAAGAGTTCGGTCATCGTAAGGTTGATTATCCACGGGCTGCTTATTTTTCTTTTTTTTTAGTTCAGGGAAGCACTATGGGGCCTCCTCGTCCTCCAGTACCTATTCGTAAACAAGAACCACCTCGATTGCCTCACTCTTAAATAATTAACTAGGGCCGCGTTTATGCTGTAGAGGGTCGTGAGTCAGGTACCTCTCATTTGGTTATTAGGACCTTATTAGTTTGTGGTTTGCTTGCGCATGTTTTATTTGACTTTGGTGCAATGCATTGCTTTGTTTCACCTACTTTTGTAAGTCGTACGGGTTTGGACCCAAAACCATTAGATAGATTCTCTGTATGTTAGTTAATGAATTTCTTGAGGTATTTCTTTGAAGATATACCTAGACTACCTACTAGAAGAGAGATAGAGTTTTCTATTGATTTAGTACGAGGAGCTACGGACCTATATCTATGGCACCTATAGGATGTCGCCGGTCGAGTTAGCGAGAACTTAAAAAGCGATTGGAGGAGTTGCTATTGGAAAAAAATTTGTGAGACCTAGTGTATCACCGTGGGAGCTCCGATATTGTTAGTGAAAGAAGAAGGATGGTACCTGCGTCATGTGTGTAGACTACGAGAGCAGTTGAACAAGATTACGATCAAGAATAAAGTATCCACTTCCAGAATAGATGATCTGATGGATTAGTTGACGAGAGCTATAATTTTCCAAGATTGACTACGATTCTAGGTTATCACTCGATCGGTTATGTGTGAAAGCGGAGGATATTCCCAAATGCTGCGTTTAGAACACATTATGGGCATTATGAATATCAAAGTGATGCCGTTTGGTGTGACTAATGCTACACCGGTATATTCATGGACTTACATGAACGAATTTTCCATTTAAGTACTCTGGATAAGTTTTTGTTGTCTTTATTGATGACATTTTGATTTATTCTCGAAGTCGGAGGAGGAGCATGTTTGAACATCTTAAGTGGTTCTCAGTTGACGAAGGAGAATAAATTGTATGCCAAGTTGTCAAAATGTGAATTTTGGTTTGAGCGAAGTTTAATTTTTAGGACCGCGTTATATCGGAGGAAGGAATGAAGTGATCTTAAAAGTGGAAACAATTGTTGAATGGGAAAGGTCAGAAAATTTGTATTGAAGATCCATAGTTTTATTGGATTGGCTGGATTTATTATCGATGGTTTTATTGAGGAGTTTTCGAAGATAGCGGACCTCTTACCCAACTTACACTCAAAAGAATTAACCATTTGTATGGGTCAACGATGCATGCGAAGAAAGTTTTAAGGAGTTGAAAAAATGATTGACTTAATGCTGCGAGTTTTGATTCTGCACGATCCAGGGAACGTGGTCTTTCAAAGTATATTGTGATGCTTAGTACCCGCAGGATTGGGTTGTGTACTTATCTTGCAAGTAAGGTTGTAGCATACATCGTCGAGGCAATTGAAAGTGCATGAGAGAAATTATCCACTCATGATTTGGAGTTAACGCTTGTTAGTGTTTACATTGAAAGTTGGAGACATTTTCTCTATGGGGCAACGTTCACTATTTTTAGTGATCATAAAAGTTTGAAGTATCGTTTTGACCCGAGAAAGAGTTGAGACATGAGACAAAGGCATTGGCTAGAGTTTACGAAGGATTATGACTTTCGATTACTGATCATCGGAAGAAGGTGAATGTTGTAGACGGATGCTTTAAGTGAAAATGCTTAAGTTTACTCGTTATGATGATTAAGAAAGAAGCGATAGAAGAATTTCGGGATATGCGTTTATCGTAAAAGTGAAATTGACAGGGAAGATGTGTTTAGAAACATGATCACCATTTCAAATGATTTAATGGATAGAATCTGAGTAGGACAAAGCAGTGATCAAGTATTTGCAAGAAAAACAAAGGAAGCAAGGAGTCAAAGAAGAATTAGGAGTCGGAGATAAGTGTTGATGGAATCCTAAAGTTTAAAGGAAGAGTTTGTGTGTCAAATGATTCGGAACTTAAATTGATTTTGGATGAAGCCCACGAAGGAGTAAGTTGGTATGCATCCGGGGAGCCTGAAGATGTATCAAGATTTGAAACAAGCATATTGGTGGCAAGTAGAATGAAGAGGGATATCGCGAAATATGTATCATCTGTTTAGTTTGTCGAAAAGCTAAAGTGGAACACAAAGACCATCGGGAATGTTGCTGACCTTTGCACTATTCACGAATGGAAATGGGATGACATAGCAATGGATTTCATAACAAGGGACTAGCCAAGAGACTCGGAAAAGGTCCGCGATTACTATTTAGGTAATTGTTGACGGGCTTACTAAGTCGGCAGCACTTTTTACCGATTAATATTAAATACCAATGGAAAAGTTGGCTCAGTGTTCATCAATGAAATTGTTAGACTTCCGTGGTGTACCATCCAAGATCATTTCTGATCGAGATCCAAGGTTTACATTGAGATTTTGGGGTAGTTTAGCAAGAAGCCGATGGGAACAAAGCCACGTTTTAAGTTTTGTTTGCAGCACCATCCACAGACCGATGGTCAACAGTAAACGATGATTCATTAGAAGACTTGTTGAGAGCTTGTGTTCTAGAAGAAACTCGGAGTTGTTGGGATGAATTCTTGCCATTGATAGAATTCACATATAACAATAGTTTCCATTCAAGTATGTGGATGGCACCTTATGCCAAGTATCAGATGCCGGGAGACGATGTAGAACACCATTATGTTGGTATCAAGACTGGTGAGAGTGTTATGTTAGGACCAGAGATTGTTCAACAATGCACAACCGAGAAAGTCAAGCAGATGATACAAGACAAAAATGAGAATGAAATCAAAGTCGTGCAAAAAGAACTATCTTTGATAAAAGGAGAAAATCTCTTGAGTTTGAAGAAGGTGACCATGTATTTTTGCGAAAGTGATGCCTATGATGGGTGTTGACGAGTGCTTAAGTCCAAGAAGCTCACTCCAAAGTTTATCATCGGACTACTGATGATATTGGAGTAGGTCCTATGGCATATCGATTGCATTACCACCTTTTTCACAAATTTTCATAATGTATTTCACAATTTGTCATTTGAAGAGGTGCCCATAGCCATCTTGGATAGAAAAGAACAAGTATTACGTCGTCGAGTTTTGAGGACAGTAAAAGTACACTGGAGTCATCATTTATCTAGCGAGCCTACTTGGGAGCTCGAGGATGAAATGCGAGAGAAGTATCCATATCTGTTCAGGTACTTTCTAAATTCTGAGGACAAAATTTCTTTAAGGGGGGTAGAATGTAACGCTTAAGCGTTACTGCACAGACTGTGCATTAACGCCCGAGCGTTACTGCACAGGCTGTGTAGTAACAACCATATAAGATGAAGGGCCTTTAAAAAGGGCCCTTCATACTATCTTCTCCAGGAGATATTGGGGCAGCCTCGAACCAGCTGAAAAACGAGAGGAGTCGGCCGGAATCCGGTAAGCACTTATTTTTCAGATTTTCATTTTTTTTCCTCATTTTTGATGAAAAACTTGTTAAAAATCATCGTTTTGGGTTTGGATTGAAGGTTTGAGGTAGAACTAAGTGTTTTGGTAGGGTAAGTAAGTCGATTTGGCTGGGAAACGGTTATGATTCACCGGAAACGAGCGAAATCAATGTCGAAAAAAAAAAAGAAAAGAAAAGAAAAGAAGAGGGGGCCTTTTGGGCATGTCCCTCGTTCCGTGTTGTGTCGTGTCTGAAATGTCATGAACCGATACTGATTCATGTCGTGTGTTAAGAAACAAGTTCTATGTCGGAAACGGGTCAAGTTTGGGTCGTGTCTTGAAATGGGTTTTTAGGTTAAAAATGAGACTCGTGTCAGTAGTTAAAGGTTCTCTGTTGACACAATGATACAAGCTATCTATTATGTCACTCATTCGGATCAGATATGAAATTGGGTATCGATTTGGATCTCGGATAGCTTAAACTGATCCAGATTGGGGTTTGGGATCCGATTTAGATATAGTTTGTTTCGTTAGACTTATAGTTAAATAAATTTTAATGTTTTAATTATTTGTAATTGTTTAGAGATTAAAATTGGAAGATTTGGTGGTGATAAGAGTGGCCCAGCAGCTTGGAGACTAGATCTTAGCGCTCCTTCAAGTAGGGGGTTATGCATTCTTTTACAGAACCATGCTAGAAGTGATTTTACTGTTTTAGATATATTTAAGTGTACATGATTGATAACTGTTTTATTGATGTTTGTGAAATGTTATTCGTAATTTTGGGTTATTTGATATGCCTTTCAAATATAACATGTTTATGACATTGTTTGATAAAGAGCATGTTTTGATATGCATGTGTTGTATGAACATGGTATTTAAATGTTGTTTAAATATTGTGTGGATATGAGTTTGATTTTGGATATTCGTGGATCTGGATATGATTTGTAAATGTGTTGAACTTTAATTGGTTTTAGAAATGTAATGATGTGTGAATGTACGAGCCATACTTGTGTGGTTTGTGTGGGGTCTTTAGAGACTTGCAGGTCCCTCGGGCGATCCGGCTTGGAGTGAATAGAGGGTTTGTTCCCGGGCACTCTGTCGTGAGAGTCGGCGTGGTTACCGTCGTGGACGGGGTTACCGAGGTCACGTTATGGAGAGCCGGACGACTCCCGTGGCCTTTGGGGCAAACACAATATGGGTTGTAATTATCGAAACTAATGATGTGTGCGCGTGTGTGTGAGTATATGCGTATCAATTTGAGATCATGATTTCATGGTAAATGTGCTTTGCTATGAAATGGTTGCGAACTATGCATGCTTTTAGTATGCTTTCTGTTTAAAGATGTTTAACCTCCCTAGTGAGCTATGTATAGGAGCTCACTCTATTGTTTTACAGCTCATCCTGAAGCTAACACTTCGAAGGCACACGGAGCAGAGTAGGAGTTTGATAAAGCTTCATTTTTATTTTAGATGGTATGATAAGTATCAAATGATTTAGAAAGTCTTTTATTCGGGGTTATTGTTAGGTGGGCCCCGCACCATTTTGGACGTGTTGTTTAAAACTTCGATATGGATATTTATTTCAGTTAGATATTTCTTGAGTTTGCATTAAATTAGTACCGTATTTGGTTACAGCTCACCATCACGCCCGCGCGAGAAGCGGCCACGTGGCATCGTCTCGGGCCGGGTCGTGGTCGCGACCCGTGTGGGTGTGACACGACTTCAGCCTCCCATTGTAACAAAAAGGAAGAAGAAAAACTAGATATATCATTCATCAAATGAAACCAGATTGCAAGGTAGAGCTTTCCTGAGCATGCAGATCTCATCGCGGTTCAAAGGACCAATACATCACAAATTACTCTGGTAAAATAGATAAAGGCAAGCTTAAGCGCTTGAATTCATCGGAACTTCCTCTTTGATCGGGTAAATCGCTGAAATATTCGTTCATATCGCTCGTAGTTTCCAAAGAATAAACATACCAAGGCAGGATTATCTTTCCAATCATAATGCTGCTGTGATTTTGTAACCAGCTTCACCACCAATCCTTGAGATTCGTGTTGATCATGAAATTTGGTAAGCATGTTATGTCAAACCTCTAAAGAGGGCCAAGATAGAAGACCACGAGAATCTGTTTCCAGCTGTCTTTGACAAATGAAGCACCCAACGTTAAGGTAATGCCATAATGCGTGCCGAACAGGAATACCGTCGTTCAACACTTTCCAAATGAAAATTCTGAGCTTGGTTGCGACTCTCAGTCGCCATATGATTCCCTTAGGTTGGTCCCCTTGATTTTGACTTGCGATCCGCATCACCCAGTAATCTCAACGCCCAAGAATTTGCAATTGACGCTGGAAGTACGAATGCCTGGAATCTCACAGAAATCGGAATTTTATGCAAAAGGGAGAAACTGATGAGGATGAAAAAGGGAGAAACTTTGTACATTGAAGAGACTATACTTCTTTGATCTCTTCCAACGCCAATCCTGACAATCACACTCTCATTAATGGCTGTAATTGTGGAATAGCTTCAGCTACATTAGAATGAAAGAATTGCCTAACCGTCATGTCATTCCAACCAGCTTCTTCATTCAGTAGTTGAGCCACCATGACAAATTGATTATTTAAAATCTGATCACGGGGTGCCTTTAATAGGAAATTTCTCAGCAGCGAAGGATCTAATTCAACGCGGGTTCTTCTTACATTGGATTAGATGGTGTTTGGTATCGTTATTATCCATCTCTAGTATCTCACGCACCCACCATGAATCAAAGACTAGTCGATGGCCGACACTTACTATTTTAACATTCGCTTATGTGCTAGTGTAAGTGCTTTCAAGGGTTGCTCACCAGACATTCAACCTTTTCTTTGTTGGTCATTTTATGAAAATGCAATGGTTGTGAGTTATCTATCTCACATCCAAATAAATAAAACGTTAAATATCTACATAATTAAAAGAAAAGTTTCATTGGTTTAAGTGTTCGTCTTTTAGCATGAAAGATGGAGCAACTAACCAATTACAAATTATGCTTAGAGCCTTCCAATGGGTTCTATAATGCAACCTAATTCTCTTAAAATATTGAAGAACACTATTTAGAGCCTTCCAATGGGTCCTATTGGACAACTAGTATATTTACTTAACTTACATACAACAAATGCAATGTTTGTTTATGTACACTTACTGAGATACATTAAAATTCTAATAATATGAGAATATCTCAATTGAGACATAGAAAAACTACTTTCATTCTTATACAAGGCTTTTGAGGGATCATATGATATCTGAACATGTCTATATATTGTATACTCAAAACTGTCCAAAATTTGCTCAACATAAAAAGATTGAAAGATTAAAAAATCATTAGTAGACCTTATGATTTTAAGCACTCACTAAAATCATATGAGGAACACCCATATCTTTCATCTTAAACTAGCTATAAAAGAATGCTTTAGTCCTATTAACAACTCAAAAATCAAAACCAAACAACATAATATCATCTAAGTAATGAATGCATCATTGATTATTTTGCAAAACACACTTATCAAATTCATTAGCAATGAAGCCAAAAGATAATACAACACAATCAAATTTCTTAAGCTATTGTTTTGATACTTGTTTCAATATGGATAAGAATTTAACAAGTTTATATACCTTAGATTCATTCTTACGAGTTATAAAGTCTTATCATTATTTCATATAATTTTCTCATTAGAATATTCATATAGGAAAACAATTTTCACATCCATTTGATGGATGGAAATATCATATATGAACACCAATGCTATGAGCTCTTGAATTGTGATCATACAAGAAATAGAGAATTAGATATCAAAATAATCTATTCTTTTCTTTTGTGTATATCTCTTGACAACTAACCTGACCTTATACTTATTGATTGTTATATTTATTTAGTTTTTTCTTGCATCTAACTACTGAACAACTATGATGTAAATCAACAAATTCCAAAGTTTCATTTGAGAGAATTGATTGAATTTAGTTATTAATAGTTTTCTTTTAAAACTTAACCTCAAGTATGGTTATAGCTTGATAGAAGATAACAAGACCATTCTCAACATTGAAAGTGATTCTAAAATTTTTGGATATCCTAACTCATTTATTCTTCCTTGGTTCAATTATTTTCTTAGGTTCCTTTGATTTAGAAGTAACACATTCACTATTACCCTCCATATTTATCTCAATATCTGAATATGGATCATGCTATGAGGATCTTGGCTACTTTTACAAAAAGAAGTTAGAAGGTTTACAATATTCCAGCAACTATACCTCTCTATTTTCAATTCTAATGAATAAGAAAATCTACAAAGAAAACAATAAGTCTTTCAAGGCAATGGCGGTCCCTTTCCTTTATAAAAATTTATTGTGTTGTACTTAGGCTGGTTAATCCTTCCTGATATGGGCTATAACCGGTCATCCTTCACCTTAGCATAGGCTAGGCATACCACCTTTTCAATTCAATACAAGATCTATCATTATCTTGAGAAGAAACTTAACCATTTCATAACTTAGTCCAACCACCATAGTTTTAGTATGAGTCATTCAAAATAAGTGAGTAAAATATGGGTCAAACCATGTAGACATGTGCATCAAATGTGGGTAGAGTCATGTAGGGTAATAGATGGGTTAGGATATATAGATGTAGGTTAACCAAGTATCAAGTAGGTCAAGGTCATCAAGAGATGGAACCATGGGTCAAGTGAACCAATTAGATGAACCTATTTGACTTTCTAAAAGTTAATTAATTTTTACTTGACCATATAACACATACCTAGGCTCATAATTCAGATTTTATGCAATCCAAATGGATGCATTACAATGTACAAATTGAATTTTAAAGTTCATGTTCATAAGGTAACTTACTAAATCATAACTTTCGAAATTCATTGAATATATATGTGTATATATATATATTTATTTCCTTATGTTCATATGTGTGTGTGTATATATATATACATATATATATGGGATATCAATACATATATATATATATACTTATGTAGCCTAATAGGTTCTTCTAAGGTTCAACTTGATATGTTTAAGATAAAGGTTTAGGTCAAATGGATGGACACAAGACATGAAAAATTTGAGTTTGTGAAACTCATTATCATCCATATCTCTACACTCGAGAGCAAATCGAGCCAAACACTTCCCTAGATGTTTACCATCTTATCCTGAAATTGTAGTAAACTTAGACTTAAAACCTCTCGAAATTGGAGCAAGCCTATTGACCTAGTCAAGGTAGGGCTTACGATTAACCTTAATGTCACGAGTATGGTATTCGATCGCAAATGCTAGTGATCATAACAATTAATTTGTATTCGTTAGGACTCGAGGAGAAACTTTTTGCTACGATTATGCTTTTTTTTAAATGTAGACACATGCATGGAACCCAAAGAGGCACTATAGAAAGATGCAAGTAATGAATCATTATGATCACTAAAATGAAATGAATGACTCATTAATTGATATGAAGCATAAGAATCACTTTACTATTTGAGAAGATATACATAAGTTGAGGAGCCATCTAAAGAAGTGGACAAGAATA
This sequence comes from Brasenia schreberi, assembly GCA_036023115.1. Taxonomy (NCBI): domain Eukaryota; kingdom Viridiplantae; phylum Streptophyta; class Magnoliopsida; order Nymphaeales; family Cabombaceae; genus Brasenia; species Brasenia schreberi. The sequence continues at coordinate 31,478,092 of JAYKKT010000091.1, forward strand.
TGAAATCAACTCGCCCTCAGCTATAAAAGGATGATTGCTCACCTTGGACGCATCGTCAATCCAGACACATAAGAATTGTCTATTTCCTTTCTGTTCCTTTTGTCCTTTTCTTAATTATAATCCCTTTTCTTAGGTTAATAAATATTTTTGAACCATTTTCCTTTCTTTCGCTTCATAGATTTGCTCTCATTGTATTCAGTCGCATACTCAACTCACAACTATAAATTTATTAGATTTTGCTCGATTTTCTAGATTCTCATGATTCTTAGACTAATAAAATCCCATCTTATCAACCTTACAATTAATTAAGAGTCACACATATTTGAGTTCGAATGACTGAAAAATGGAGGAAACAATATGAATCTAGCAAAGATATCTAAGGTCTTAGTCAACTGAACATACCTTTCAAAAAAGGGCCGCTGATTTTTGTCGAAACCGGATGACTTTATTTTCTGGAAAGGTCTGTGTCCTTTGTAAAAATCGCACGAGTCGAAGTTTAGATAGGAAAGTTATGGTAAAAATTATTTAACTTTATTTGGAGGCCTCATACTAGTCTACCCACTTGATCTCGATAAGATTAAGAACTGCATCAATCATAGTTGTATCTAAGTGATATATATTCAATACACTGTAACCCAGTAAGTTGTTCGAGGCCTATCCAATTTCTTTTCCAAGGTAACCCCAAAATTGGGAGGTTTTTGAATTTTGATCTGAGTTTGACCCAAAACATGGTATATGCTCCATAAAGCAGTCAAGGCCTCAATCATGGACACCCTCTCTGGGATACGTGGGTGATAATTTCCAAGGACCGACAGCTCAACCGATCTCTAATGAACTACATGTTCCCTCTTAAAGGAGAAGGATAGCACCCTATTTTATGCCCGATCAACTCGTAGCAATAGGATCACTATGCCATTTCAAGTGTTCCATTCTAGAGCACAAGAATTTAATTCTCGGAGTGTGCATGTGTGGGATTGTGTTGGGCTTCGTCCTCACACTGTAACCAAGAAAAAATAAGATCCCACTTTATATCGATGGACTATTTGCCCTAAAACAATTCTAAATGTAAGCATCGGCTATTCGCCCTACCAGCTATAACCATGGGTGATTCACCACACCCCCAAATGTTTCTAGGTCTACCATGGTAGCCGAGCATTTCTAACCAAAAAATTAGTATTACTCTGTCGTCCTGCTCAACTAGGACTGTTTGTCATGCGATAACTTTGAACGAAGTAAGCACTACTTGACTCGTTAAGAAAAGTCCTGGATACAACTCGAGCTCCAGATAATACGAAGCATCCCCATGATTAAGACAGAAATTCCCACTGGTGCAGCATGCCCATGATTTATGTGTTTCTTTCAAGGAAAACACACGCTATCGGTCTTTAGGTTATCTCGAGCATGTCCTCAATATTCTCCAGGGTCTGTAGACTTAGTAGCTCTCTTTCAATTACTTTTTCTTGCATAGACAAATGTCAATGAACTATGGAGGACATTGATGTTTAAAGTGAGGACATGCTCGATTATTAGCATAATTTTCTTTTCCATCTTCTGCGTTTTTGTTTTTTGGTTTCAGATCTATGGTTTGTTAAATGTAGTTCACTTCATATTTCTGTTTTTCACCGCATTACCTATGAGAATTGAGACAAGGCATTACCATCACACTGGTTCTGTTAGATGTGGTCAACTCCAAAATTTTACAGCAGATTTAAACAAGTGCTCTTGCAAGCACGACACACCCATTTTGTATCTAGTAATAGCTAGGATTGGGAGTTGCCCCAGGAGCAACTTCTTCACTTGCTTGAGGAACCCCAAGATGAAGACCATACTTTCGGTTTTGCTAGTTATCTTGGATCATCTACAAAATAACTTGGCTTTGTCGTTTGGATGAGTCTTTTAGGACGAAAGTGGTAATCCCAATCTCGTATTGGAAAAGGATTAGTTGTATTCACCCATCACAAACACACAAGATCTTTGCTTTAGTAGCTTTTCTTTTTCCTCATTATAGAGAGGCCAAAGCCTAACACACTCACCCACGTGCAGCAAGGCCGTCAGAGTGCCCTGGCAATTGAGCTAACATTCTGAATGCTTTAATGGATAATTTGTTATCTTGTATGTAAAACGAGAGTAGTATTCATTTAACTATTGCGCATACTTTTTCTCAAAAAAAATTACAGATATATGTAACCAGACTCAACCCCAATTGTAGACCGGTACCAGTTCCCCTTAACCTTAGGGATGAGTATAAGGTTGGTTTTTTCTTCCTGTACCCCAATGCCACCCAAAATAACGGGCTTAAAATTATACAATCTATGACAAATGAACTTGAGAAGGCACTAGTTCAATAAATAGAGGTTAGATCATGGTTAAACTGTGGTTGAACGGGTAATAATTGAATCTCTATATATAATGCGTATATACTAGTGATACACTCTTACATTATAAAAAATCCTCACGATATCCCCAAACTCAGTAGCGGTTTATCTCTCTCCATTGTGGAGCCTCATCTTCCATCTTCTCTCATCGCTACTAACCCGAGTAGGTTCATTGCCACCATCGTCTCCCAAAGCTAGATGATGCATCAAAAGCCATCTCCAAACGATGCACAAGCCACACGACACAAAAGAAGAAGATAAAGAAGAAGAGAGGGAGGAGGAGAGGTTTTTTAGGTTGATTCGATGAGGCATTTTGCACATTTTAAAGGAACAATGAGCCATATTTGAGTTTCTTTTTGTGATATAATGTTGTTTCCCAGTGACTTATAGTTTTTGGGAGCTGGGCTGAGGATGCAGTTGTGCTACATTACCTTGGAACAAGATATGTAGATATACCATGTCTCAATAGATACGAAGGTTTGATAAAGTCGCATCTAGTGCCACATCTCAATAGATACCAAGGTTTGATAAAGTCACATCTAAATAGATAGGGAGATGCAGTAAAACCCTATCTTCCCATCAAGGTGATCGCAGCTATGCCACTATTCCCTATCTATTGAGATGCTTCATATGCATATCTCCCATTTATATTAATATATATTATATATTATATCAAATTATGTATATGTATATGTTATAATATATATGTATATTAGGCCTTTCAAAATGTATATCTTGCATTCACACTCATAGTTATTTGATACTCGTTATTCTTTTCTATCATTAGTATAACACATAGAGGACATGTAAGTAATAATGTCATTGCATCATCTAGATGGCATAATGCAAAATCTTATAGAGAATGATCATGAAGATAACAAAGAGTAGATATTAAGAGATCCCCTTAGATAGACATGTTGATGATGTTGATGATCTTTTAGATTATTATAATCATGAAGCCTATTCTTTATAGTATCATGCAGAGGAGGATATTGAGTTGGGTAGTGCAAAGCATGACGAGGATAGTGAAGAGAGTGGCGTTGATGAAATCCTTCATATTCGAGAGATGCTCCCTAGTTTTGAAAGTCACATAGCTTATAAAGTTTGAAAGGATGAGGTAATGTTAAACTATTTATTTGATAAAAAATATAATACTCTTAAGTACAATTTCAACTAATTCTTTAAATGTAAATGTGCAGACATTGCTAAAGTTGGTAAAAGAACACACATGATACAATTTTTTGAGAGAATGCACTGTCAATGCATTGCGTGCAAGACAAATGGTTACATCAACATTGTATGAGAGAGTGGGTTAGTTGAGTAGGTAGATTTTCTCTTTGAAGTCATAGACCATACCTTATTGAGTGTATTTAACGAGCATTGGCAATCAAACATAAACAACTTTCACATGCTTTAGGGTGGGATGGCTATCACCCTTCATGATATTCATGAGATCATTGGTGTTTCAATGGACGGCAAACTTGTTGCTTTTATAATGGAGATAACACCTCAAAGTAAGAAAGATGTTTTGGGTGATATATTGAGGACTAGTACTCATGAATTTATGTTGGAGATTAAGTTTGAAGCCATTAAGTTCAAGGTACTCCAAAACCATTATTGATTAAAGAGATTAACACTTGAAAAGAAGTTTGTATTGTATTTGTTGTATGCACTTGGATATACATTATATTAAGATAGGCCTAGAGATAGAGTGTCAATTATGGTCATGAAGCTATTGGCTCATAATATTCGAATGATTGGTAGGCATGCTTTTAGTGTGACAATATTGACATACATGTACAAGCAGTTGCAGAAAGCTCTCCAGTTCAAGGTACAACTAAATTGGCACTATTGTGCTTCAGATAACAATTTATAATTGTGTTTATTTAGGTCTCTCAACATGGTTCAATTTTTATAATGTAGTATATAAATATTGTATTGTATTATACACATAAATTTATGAATATTTCTAAGCCTTTAAAGCGACCTTGCAATTAGAACCACAAGGAGGTAGATGAAAAGAAAATGTCTATAATAGACGTTCTCCATACTAGATGCGCGTGTGTTTTCTCCGCCTATTGCCCAAATATGCCACTCCACTACCACTACCACTACCAGAGGTTTTGTTTCACTAGTCTATACTAGATGCACGTGGATGCATATGTCAAACCAAATTGCATGTAGGTGCATCTAGTCGTTGCACCAGACGCACCTACGCATGTTCTGCTGCAACACCAAATGCTGCTGAAAAGTAGACGAGACAGACTTTTGAAAATAGCCTTCCCTCTCTTTCTCCACCTTTACCCGCCTCTCCTTCCCGCTCACCTCTCCTTCTCCATCATTAGCACACGTGAGAGACCCCTCCTTCTCGCCCTCTCTCTACCTATCACCCGGGTATGCCACTCCGCTACCACTGCCAAAGATTAGTCCATTTCTCTCCCTTTCTGACTTCTTGCTCCCCTTCCTCCTTTTGTTTTAGTCTTACACCAGACGTGCATTGGATGCCTCTGATGCTGAACTATAATGCACGTAGGTGTTACACTAGAGGCGCCTACACATGTTTTGGTGCGACACCAGATTATGCCTTCCCGCGTCGCCCAAAGCATATGGAGCAGACGAGTGTACGCACGTTTAGTGCCCAATAGATGATGCTCCCATGTGCATATATGGTCTTTACTATTTATTTATAGTTTTCTTACTTTTCTTAACATATTCCTCTTTTCTTAACAGAATGTCAAAACGACATAGAATCTAGATGTATCACTATTGTTTCCAAAATGGGACACCATGAAATGGCATGAAGTGTGAAGGCATACCAGAGGACATTAACGTCTACCTTTGAGAGGATTAGGTGTACTAGTTAATCGCCGTCATCGAGATAATTCAGCATGCTAGGGTCCTTAGACCCTACCGACTATTTAAAGCACTTCATAAGCCTTCTAGAGTTCTCCCCAAGCTTTCTCAACTCCCTGCTGATGTTTGGGTCTGATTCAAATCAAAACTTTGGAAACCTCTCGAGTTCGGGTCACCTGAGACAAAAATAGGGTTGGTCTTAGATTGTTTGATAGGGTTACATTATTTTTGTTGTTTTCCCCTTGATATAGCTTCAATTGATATGATTTTTAGTGTGTTGGAATCTAGACAAAAAGGGCTATCTAATAGGCCAAGACCAGTTGATTCTGATAAGAATTGCATTTTTAGTCATCAACCTAGTTACAAGACTCTTGTGGCCATAACTTCCTTGTTGGAACTTTGATTCACACAATTCTTGATTCACAAGAACATTGCAGAGGGATCTTTATAGAGGATAAAAAGTCATCTAATTCTAGTAAGAATTGGTTGAGTTGTGGTGTTTTCTCAAGAAGGCATATTGTAGAATGAGACCACGGATACTTCTCACAAGGTGTAAATAACTATAATTTTCTTAGAAAAATATAGTTTTAAAATGATATCTTAAACCAATTTCAAGACACATGAGGTGAGACCCAAAATCTTGAGTTTTACAAAATTTACCTCACACAAAAATAAAATTCAGATGGTTTCAAGAGGAGTAAGAAGCATGTAATTTAGGTCCCTATTACAAGTCAAATCTAACGACCACCGGATCCAGATTCAAAATTTGGATCTAGACCCAAATTTAGAATTGGTTGCTGTTAGATCTAGGACAAATGGGAATCATGAGTTTATGAAGTATATTCAGATCCGTTTCACCACTACATAGATATGTATGTCTCCAGGAAATTAGAGTCTAGCTTGAAGACTTGGTAGCTGCCATACAACAAGTTGGGTCCCACCAGAAAAATATCCCAATAAAGTGGGTCGACCAATGCCTGGGCCCAGCCCCACTTAAAAATCCAAGTCCATCTGCACCCATTTTGTTTTAAAAGAGCCTGTTGAGTCAAGCTTAGCCTAAATTATTGTATATGTATCCATGAGATTTTATTAAAAGGAAAATTATATGTGTTGGGTACATAATATGAGTCAACTTTTATACATATGTGCATAAGAATTTCGTAATATATATATATATATATATATATATATATATATATATATATATATATATATATATATATATATATATATATATATATTTATTTATTTATTTATGCACATACAAGGCACTAAATGTGGGTTTTATTTGCAAAAACAATGGTTCAATATATATATATATATATATATATATATATATATATATATATATATATGTATATGCTTATGTGTATAAGGGAGTTATTTCCAATATACATTGCAAATTTAAAGGTCTATTATGGGTGGAAATATGAATGGGTTGCTGAAATTCGTGGAAAAAAGGTTTGGGGAGAATTCCTTTGTTTTTGGAATACCTATTTTTGTGCTAAAAGACTCCTACCTACACTCCTATTTATTTTGGGGAAGCAACAAGGAATTTTACTTAATACGTAAATTATCTTTGGGCTTTAATTTATGCTTATGTAAATTAATTAAATTAAGAACATTTGAAATTTAATAAGTATGAAACGATTCTGAATTGACCATGCCTAAGCTTGACTGAAGATACAGTTGAGCTACCCAAGTCAATTAACCTAAATTATGTCCTAGGCGGTTCCATACATCTGGTCCCAAATAAATTTGATTCAACCCTCCCTAGCCTAAATTAAACTCAACCCTTGGTCCCTAGCTAGACTCAACCACATTGAACTTAACCTAATAGACCAATTTAAATCACTCGACCGGTGCACACTTGGCTTGACCTAACACAATTGACCTATGACTCCAGGTTTTGATTCGACCCACGAATAAACTATGGCACAAGGGCTATGCCACTGAAATTATAAAACTTTGGGGTTGGTTCAAGTCAAGGCCAAGTAAGCCAAGGGTGACGCACCCATGGTGCATGAAAGAGAACTCTTGGTAGTTCATCAAGCCATATGTGAGCCACCGAGCCACGTGGGTGCCACTAAGCCACCGAGCCAAATGGGAGCCTTGATTTTCAAATTATGCTTTATTTTCCTAGTAGATACATTGGCATTTGTTCTTTGGGCTGTAATCAATTCTATAAATAGGACTCTTCAGCCCCATGTAAAGCATCTTTTATCTCTCAAGTTTTCAAGATCCCAAGCAATAAAGCATCAACTTTCCATTTCTTCTGATGCTCCTTTGGTGTATGAAAGTTTATGAGAGATCAAATAAACTTTATTCTTCGAGGTATCTTTAGATTCACTTTGAATCTTTTATTTTCTGGTTCCTAGCTTCATATGCATCCATCGATTCCCTTATAACCACTTCGCATCTTTTATTTTCTGGTTTTTAGTCCCATATACAACCATCGATTTTTTATCCTATCTAGCATCAATATTTTCTTTTGTTTGTTCTTATTTATTTTCTTGTCTCGATCAAAATTCAGGCCCATAATGTAACCGTTATTTCTTGCAATCTACCGTTATTAGTTCCAACATCCATCAACATCTTCAATGTTCATAGAATCCATTAGATGTTGCTTATTCCGTCCTAGAACATCGCCTATTCAGTTTTGGTACAATTAATCATTACTTATTTAGTTCCAATATTTTAAAACATGGGCATGCTTTGTTCTGGTTTGTTAAATCTGATTCGGTCTGTAGAGACCTTTGGCAACGCAGAGTTCTGGTCTACCGAGACCTTTGCACTGCGCGGTTCAGCCTCCATCCATCTCGGCCTAGTCTATCACCGCATCAATTATTCTGCATCTTTATCATCCTCTATCATCACAATATACATCGATTCTTTAGTTCCATCAATTCTTGCATCTTTATTCCTTTTGTTATTGCATCCTAGTTCTATTGATCCTTACTTATCCCTTTTAACATATCACTAGGGTATTAGGGTTACTTCCGTGCATGACTAAAATTCTTTTTCTGTACATTAGATTTGATTCTTGCATGATTAGTTCTTGCATATTAGATTTACTTCTTTCACACATTAGATTTAATTCTTGCATGATTTAAATTAATTCTTGCATATTAGTTTAAATTAGGTTCTTTCGTGACTCTTGAATATTTAAATCAAGTTCTTGCATATTAGCATAAATCCTTGCATAACCTATGCATATTTTCGGTTCTTGCTTAATATTTCAACCCTAGTATATGTAGCTCTTGCATTAGTCCCTTTAAATATTTATTTCAGCCCTAGCAACTCAATAGTTCTTTCTTAGTTGACTTTATTTTTAGGCTTCCCTTGCATCTCAATAGTCTCAATAGTTGGTCATCTCAATCCTAGCATAGTGGTTCCCATTAGGCTCACTAGATTTCTTTGTTTGAATTTCATGCCTACTTGATTGTATATTTATTTTATGCATCCTAATTAAAATTATGCATATGATTCAGACTTGCATTTAATTAGAATTCCTCATACTACAAATCCTGCATATTTATTTTCGGCTTCCCTTGCATAATTAACCATCATCCATACATACTAGACATCCTAGATTATTCTCTGCATACATTGATATTTTCTACACTATACACATATGTTTTACCTCATTAGGTCTTCTTAGACATCTTGACAATAATCGTGCATCTCAATCCTAGCATAGTCGATCCTATTAGGCACATTAAGATTTCTTTTTTGAATTTTGTGCCTACTTAATTGCCTATTTATTCTCTTCATCCTAGTTAAAATTCTGAATTATAAATATCTAAAATTCTTCATCTCATTAGGACTTGCATTTAATTTTCTACACATTAGAAATCCTGCATATCTAAATTCTGTAATTTTAGGTTTTTCTGCATCTTAGTCAATTTCAGCCTATTTATTCATTGCATAATTATTGCATCAATTTTATGAGGACCTTTCTCCATGAGATCCTAACGTCTTCAGCCTAATTTTCTACACGTTAGTGCCTATTTATTCACAATGAGCACTTAGCTTTTCTTTAGGTGTTTGTGTGAATTTTTGAAAATCTTAATGTCTTCAGATCCTTATCAAACCCCATCTAACGTGAGGGTCTTGGTCTTGTCTCACAATTCCATCGAGTCAAGACATCCCATGACCCAGAATTGGTCGATGACATAAACTTCTCTAAGAATCATTCCTCTCAACCTTGACCAAGCACTTCAAGGTCGATATACCAAAATTTCACCTTGAGTCTATGAGGACGAACTTCAATTTTTATAGAACCAACTTAAATAAGTTCAACTCAAAAAATAGATTATAAAGTGGAAAATGAAAGAAGGGAATATAGTGAAACCCAAAGCGGAAATGAAGAAATCAAATCATACACTAGTATCTTTGATTACGAGCAAACTGAGAGTAATCATGAAGGTTTTCCAAAAAGAAAACCAATTATGTAGAAAGGAACTAGGGTACAACATAGAAAAAACTCTATGCCGACTAAGACAAATCTACAAGAAATCGATATTAGAAAAATGTGCCAAGAATATTTAAGGGTTGAAAATAAAGAAAAGAAGAAATACAAAATAGGAGACTTCCTCCCATTGAATTATAGAATATATAGTGATAATGAAATTTCAGAATTTTACCGATTCAATAGAAAACAAGACCCTAATTCACATTTATAATTATTTACAAGGAGGGCAATAAAAAGGAAATAATATTTAACTAGATGGCTATATTGATTCCCATACAGCTTAAAGGGTGAAGCCTCTAGGTGGATGGTTTGTCATAATCTTAACCAATATAAAACCTTTGAGGACTTAGCCAATGCTACTATCAAAAGGTTTAATTACAACATAGAGGTTGTCCCTACCCTGTCTACCCTAAGAAATGCTAAATAAATTAAATGGGAGGGTGTGCATGTCTTTATCATATAATGGAGGGCTGTCTTTGGTAGGATAAAGTAACCTCAAGTGAGTCTTGTGCGATAATATTAATATTAGCAAATTTTCAGCCAAAACTTAAAACTTGAAGCTATGTTATCCCTTCATAAAATATAAACATTCAAAAATTTGATAAAGATAGCTACATTTTTTGAATCAAATTTAAAAAAGGGGTATATGATGAATTTTTAAAAATCAAGTATGCCAAAGATAAGCCAAGGACCCATATTTATAACCCAGAAAAGCCCCACAATTAAAAGTCTAGGTCTGAACCCAATGAACCATCCCCCTACCTCTTACCAACAAGTAGTGTTTCATGACCTATATCTAAGAATCTTCACCCACATCATCCCCTACATATTGACCAAAACTTATTCCTTCATACTCTTACTAGTCATTTTCTGATTATACTCTAGAGTCCCTAGAATATTTTTCAGATTCAAATCTAGTTATTGAATGAAAAGGAAAAAGATTCTCTAGACTATACTCATCCCACCAAAAGTACAATTCTCATACTCCACCACAATCTCTTGAGTACACTTTTGCCACTCTTGAGTGTACTCCATTATCTCTATATTGTACCCCTAGGTCTCCAAAGTAAACCCAGAGTCTCCACCTCTTAGTCATCATCTCAATAGGTTTCTTTCTAAACTATAACAGATTCTAAGTCAACCTTGACCTCTGGTATGAATACACTCACATCCTATGAGTTCAAGTCAAAGGTTAGGACCCATTACACCATCAATTCTTTAGAAAGTGTACTCCAATTTTTATACAATCCTAGGAATTGTCCATCCTAGGATACTGAAGTCCCATAGTCCTGCATGGGGTTCCCATCTTTTGGTCATCTCCATTCTCCTATGTCACTTACTTATCCTATATAGGTGATATTACCTAGTTTGGGCATGTATATCAATCTACACTCCTTAATGATCCATCCAAATCCATATATGAACTAAACCAAATCGATCCTCTTAAGGTTCTATTAGCTATCTAGGATAAAGGGAAGGAACCTTTACTTGAGTATGATTTAGAGTGTCACCTTGCTTGTACCCAAGTCCATATGTCCATCTTAGAGCTTATCAAGTCATCATATACTCATAAAAAGTCATAGAGGTCATCTTTAGTAAGGTAAAAGTTTCTGACAATACCTCCCCTAAGTCATTAGTTGCACTTTTGTCACCTATCCTTACCTAGCCACCTATCACATTATCCCAAGAGGACTAACCTAGACCTATCCTTTCCCGTGACCCAACTTTGTAAATTGATTGAAGGCCAATAATAGACCAATGTCTAGGTGTCTTTTATACGGAGGTATAGGCCTCAATATCCTTTCATTGAAGGCGGCCCTTCGGATCACTAGAGACAAATTTACCGATATAGATATCTAGATAGTAGGATATGATGACCATACTTCTCTTTATTAGGGTACTATCGTCCTCACCATTGAGGTCGGTCCTATAATACACCATGCCCAATTCCATGTCTTGGACTTAGACATATCCTATAACCTCTTATTAGGATGTCCCTAGATTTATGGCTTGAAAGTAATGCACTCTACTTACCATAGATATATAAAATTTAGTTGGGCTTAACCAAATTGTTGTTGTTGTAGGAGAGGACACTAATGCTCATCTTATTAGAGAATTAGGTCATAGTTCTGATATTCCATTCTCAATCTCTCATCCAACTAAATCTAGTCCATCGAATTATCCTGGTCCATGCCTTGATCTTGATCCCACTCAATCTACTACCTATACCTCTTCCCAAGTTACTGTTATTAACCATGGGAATCATCCTAGGGTATATCGGTTAGGAGATCATATAATTGATTTCATCCTTTGGACTTGTCAATAGTACTCCTTTGCTCACCTTGGCAAAACTTGGAGGATATTACTGTCCATAGGATATACCCCATTCCTCGGTTGAGGAGCCCATGATCAGGGTTCATCTATACCAATAGAGCCATATGTCAAATATGATAAATCTGGCTTAGGTTATAACCCCGCTACTAATTTAAAGTCTGAGAAATCTATTCTTTGGATATGTGGTATAGTCCTTCATGATTCATATTGCTCCCAACTCATCTTTAGTATTGATAGGGTTACTGATGACCCTGAATGTGATTGCCTTGGCCATGAGTTACTATTTTCACATTTTGACTTTGATTATGGTCTATCTTCCTTTTTTTCAAGAAAGGGAAATTCTCTTTTGATGCGATATGGACCCTTCTTCCACGCACCACCATGTTTGTCCTCTCATCTTATTTGATCTTGTGTATTATCATTCCAAAAATAAAATTAAAAAACCAAAATCACAAAAAAATCATCCCTTATATTATCTTACAACCTCTACTCATTATTTGTAGCTACACGATAGGAGAGAACCTAGGTGATGATGATGGAATGCCTAAGTCTAGAAGAGATAGTGATGATATCAATGCTCTTCTTGAATTTGGTAAGTCTTAGAACATCAAGAAAAGCCCTCTAGCCTAGTAGGAGACTTCATAGGGATCTCACACTAGAGTCGCATATCCTATATATCTCATACTTCAGGGGCTTATATCTAGAGAAAATGTTCCTCATGAATGTAGGTTGCACACTATGTACTATATTAGTCTTTAAGAACATGTATCTGTATTTTGTATCTTTTACATATTCATGCATCTGTATTTTGTATCTTTTATGTACTCATACATCTCCATTTTGCATCTTTTACATACTGATGCATTTGCATTCTTTATCTTTTATGTACTTATGCATTTACATCTTCTCATGTTCATGCATCTACATATGTTTATCATCTCATGCTTTCACCACTTTACCTGCTCTAACATCATCCATCTTATCTGTCCATACATCATGCATATGTGTTTATGCCTTGGATCATATATTGTTTCCTACTCATGTCTCATCGATTCCTTTCTCATTTGGGGTTTTGCTGTCTTTTATGCCTTTAGTCATCTTTATATACTTATGTGTTTACTTATATGTGGTTGTCTACTCCTTGCACTGACTACTTTGTCATTCTTGTATGCCATAGTAAAGACACTAGTACATCATGGGCTTTCGATATCATCTACTTTTTGCATGGACTAATGATTTTGTGTCTTCTCCTTATTACATACATGATATTGCTTTAGCACCTTTTTTTACATCAATCTTTATACTCATATGGTCACTAGTGCCTATGTTAACCTAGTATGTTTACTTGTGTCTATTTATACATGCAAGTCAATTCTTAGTATGTGATTTGTCACTTGATTCTATTATTCTAGTTTCTCACTAATGATGAGAATTGTTTGACCTAATAAATATCTAATATTTAAAGAAATATTATTCATGATGTTTATTAGATCTTGACTTGCACTTATAATTGGTTTTTATATGATCATAAGATTGTACTCGTTAAAAATGATCTTAAAGCAAAGATCTATGTGATGCCTCTAGGGATGCATTACTATCATTCCATTTGTCTACTCATTGATTTGATGGTCAGATATATCATTCTTAGGCTCCAGTTTTGGTACTCTGATATGATTGCATTGTTTTATCTATTTGAGCCTCTTGGATTTGATTTCAAAAATATGGATCTTGCTTTGTTCTAAACTACTTCTAATTAAATTCTTTTCGACAAACCATTTTTGCTTGATTTTCAGTATTGAGAAAGCCTAGGAAATCATTAATATCTATGTTTTGTAATACTATCTTGGTTTTCAAAATACTAAAAGTATTTATCCTTGAGATATCTTAGCTTAGAGATCGGCTAGTGTCTTCTCACCTCCTTGATGGGTGTTGTGGTATTTGTACTTGGTGTAGTAGATTTTTAATTATATTTTCTAATCATATGCTTCATTTGTATATGCGCTGAAAAGTTATATTTTAAGAAAAGTAAAAAGCCAAAAAACTAAACAAAAGAAGTAAAAAGAGCCAAAGGCTTGAAAAAAAGAAGAAAAAGAAAATGAAAAAGCAATACATAACTCTATTTATATGTTTCTGTTTCAGGTTATCATCCTATGTACACTTGAGACACTTGAGCACAAACCGAGCAATTCTTATATATCTTCTTGTATTTGGGATATCGTGCTTCTATATATAGAAGATATATGCTTTTATATCTTCTTGTATTTTCAAAAACATCTTTATAATTTTCTAAAACCAGATTATGAACCAAGTTAACCTACAAAGGATAAACTTGCATGGTTGTTCTTATCTTAGGTGGGTCTTTCCCCTTCTTTACATTAGCTTGTATTAAAATCCATAACCTCCATCGTGCATCTGGCATGGGCATTACTTATCTTATCAACATCTGAAATTACATACCATATTGCATTATATATGCTCTTGGGACATATCATGTTCATGGTGCATCTTCGTGACACACATACATTTGCTTACAATCTGGGGCATCTTATTTTGTTTTGAGTCATACTCACTAGCATTTGAGATCACATACTACATTGTATTATGCAAACTTGTAGTCATGTAATGTTCATGACACACCTCTATGGCATACATACATACATACTACACTAGAGGTCAACGTTTTCTCTTTGCTACACGTGATATTGCTTTTACTAATGATGGACCCTTATTGCTTGGCATACATACATAACCTCCACAATGTGCACTCCATCCAGGTCGATTTTCACCCTCATATCTCACGTAGTCCATCTCTGCTTTTACTGTGTCCATCGTTTGCTTGATTCTTAGAGCTATTTTGTTCACATCTCTAAACATGGATACTTATGAATATCATTCTTTATCTTGTATTTCAAGCTTTAGAATTCATAGTTAGTTTTATTTTATTAAACTTTATTCTTCTAGGATGCATTCACTTGATTTTGTTTTTTTTATTTTACAGAATCTACAAAAAGCATCATCGTGGCTTAGTCCTCCCATCAACCTACAAGAGAGCCGGCATATCCACATCATTTTATCACATCAGGCTGCATATTCATCTCATCTTGTTGAACATTAGGACACTCCCTCAATTGTTGTCCTATACCAATATCTCACCTCGAATGCATAAAGTCTTTTAGGTATCTTCCCGTGGAATTACATTTGAGCCCGTCTTCCATCCAATAAAACTTGTATTGTAGCTTGAGGACAGAGAACCGTGTCATTAGGAGAGCTGCCGTATCCATATCATTTTTCCTACAGGTCCTTAAGGATGCTTCAAAAGATGCTCAAGGACATATCAAAGGTTTTCACTTGGATGTTCTAGTTGAAGGGAGAAATCAATTATTGACGGGATCACCCCTCTTGTGATCTTCTACACTTTAATGAAAAAACTAAACAACACTTTCATGTTGTTTTGAAATTGGTCCTTTTTGAAAAATTGTTTTACAAAAATAAGTATTATTGTTTCAAAAAAATTCAAGGTTCTCTCTTTCTAAAAAGCCTCAAGAAAACTTAAAAAAAATCAACTTGTTTTCTATCTTCGGTTTCCAAGGAAAGGGTTTTGAAAGTAATCTTATTGATTGATTTGAAAGAAAAATATTCTTTTGCTAAACCAAAAATCTTCTTACAAAAGTTAGTTATCTTTCACAAAATAATCTTCCTTGTCTTGCACTTTTTCCCACGCATGGTTAGTGGTATATCACAGACAATAAATCTTCTTGCCATGGTCAGACCTTAAAATGATCCCGTGAGATTTCTTACAATAAAAAAGCTATCTTTTTACACTAGTTTTCATAAAGGATTTAAAGTTCTCTCTAAGTAAACTTTTTTGCAAAAATCTTTGAAGTATACAAAATTTTGATATTTTCTTCTTTGTCACCAAGCAAGTGTTCCATGTCAAAGGGGCATTTGTAAACACTCAAAAATTTTAGTTTTTAAAATTTATTTTTAAAAGGCTAATTTCAAGGCACATGGGGCGAGATCCTAAATCTTGAATTTTACGAAATTTAGTTCACACAAAAATAAAATTGAGATAGTTTTAAGAGTTGGAAGAAGCCTGTAATGTGGAGTGCATTGCAAGTGAAAATCGATACAACCACCAGGATCCAGACTGAAAATTCAGATCCAGACTCAAATTCGTTTGAAAAAGCACAAATAGGAATCAACAGTTTATGAAGCATATCCAGATCCGTTTCACCACTACATGGATATAGATGTCTCCAGGGGTTTCAAGGAAGGAAAGTAGAGTCCAAGTTGAAGACTTGGTAGCTGCCATACCACAAAATAGATCCCCAAAACATTTGCCCAATAAAGTGGGTGGAGCAAAGCCTGGGTCCAGCCTTTTTGTAAAGAGTCTTTAAGCCCAACCCCATTTAAAAATCCTAGCCCAGCTGCACCCATTTTGACATAATATGGATCAACTTTTATACATATATGTGCATAAGAATTTCATAATATATATATATATATATATATGTACAACGGAGTTATTTTCCATATACATTTCATTTTTAGAGCTTTATTATGAGTGCAAATCTACATGGATAGTTGAAATTCCTGGAAAAGGGTTTGGGGAGAATTCCTTTGCTTTTTGTGCTAAAAGTCTCCTACAATGCAATTTATTTTGGGAAAGCGACAAGGGCTTTTATTTACATAAGTAAATTATCTCTGGAATTTAATGTATGCTTATGTAAATTAATTAAATTAAGGACATTTGAAATTTAATAAGTATTGCTCCATTTTGATTTGACCATGCCTAAGCTTGATTGAACCAAGTTCAATACAATTGACCTACCCAAGTCAATTAACCTAAATCAAGTCCTCCGTGATTCCATACATCTGGTCCTAAATTAATTTGACTCAACTTTCCTTATACTAATCAAACTCAACGCTTGGTCCCTAGCTAGACTCAGCCCCACTGAACCTAACCTAATAAACCTATTTGAATCACTCGACCCATGTGCACTTGGCTTGGCCTAACCCAATTGACCCATGACTCTAGGTTTTGATTCAACCCACTAATGGACTATGGCACAACGGCTACGCCAGAGAAATTATAAGACTTTGGGGCTGGTTCAAATCAACGCCAATTAGGCCAAGGGCACCCCGCCCATGGTGCATGAAAGAGAACTCTTGGCAGCTCATTAAGCCAAAAAGAAACTCATCGAGCCATATGGGAGCCACCCAGCCGCATGGTTGTCACCAAGCCACTAAGCCAAATGGGAACCTAATTTAAATATGCAAGGATTAGACCTACTTTGCAAGGAGTAAATGTGAATCAATGCATATTTAAATTAAGTTCTTGCACATTATCATAAATCCTTTCATAACCTTTGCATATTTTGAATTCTTGCATAATATTTTAACCCTAGTATATTTAGCTATTGCATTAGTCCCCTTACATATTTATTTCAGCCTTAGCATCTCAATAATTATTTCTTAGTTGATTTATTTTTCAGCTTCCCTTGCCTAATTAAACAACATCCATACATACTGGACATCCTAGATTATTCTCTGCATACACAAGGATTTTCTGCACCATACACGTATCTTTTACCTCATTAGGGCTTCTTACACATCTTGACAATAATCGGGCATCTCAATCCTAGCATAGTCGATCCTATTAGGCTCATTAAGATTTTTTTTTTGAATTTCATGCCTACTTGGTTGTCTATTTATTCTCTTCATCCAAGTTAAAAATTCTGAATATTAAATATTTAAAATTATCCATATCATTAGGAGAGCCTATTTATTCATTACATAATTATTGCGTCAATTTTATTAGGATCTTTCTCCATTCGAACCACCCTTTAGGTTTACACCAGCATCATAAATACTTAAACAGGACTTTCCTTTAGCATAAACACTGTTATAACCCAAACCAATAGAAAATAGGAACCCCTTTATGCTTAAATTTCAATGAAGTGTGGGACTGTATTGCATGCCCAGCAGTTTTCAACCAGAAAGATAATCTTAATCTCAATCGTTCTTCATGTTCAAGTCGGATCATTTGGGCGTCTGAATGAATGAATTCGAGTTAAGCTAGGCACATGTTTGCATGAGCATGAAAAAGCATCATTCATTGCATTCTTGAAAGCCTACATAGATGTGTTTGCATGGACCTACGAAGACATGCCGGGTCTAGACCCAAAAATTGTAGAGCATTTCCCCTCGAACCAGATGCAAAACCTATAAAGCAAAAGCTTAGAAATATCCATCCGAATGTACACTCTCAAGTGAAAGAGGGTTTGGAAGATCTTTTAAAAGCTGGATTTATAAAACCCATTGCGTATTCTGATTGGCTTTTAAATATAGTTGTAGTTCGAAAATCCAATGGGAAAATTCGAATTTGCATCGATTTCAGAAATCTGAACAAAGCCACTCCAAAAGATAACTTCCCTTTGCCAAACATTGATTTGATAGTGGACAACACTACAAATCATGAAATGTTTTCTTTTATGGATGGCTACTCGGGTTATAATCAAATCAAGTCAGCTCCAAAAGATTAGGCAAAAACTGCTTTTACTACACCCTAGGACACATACTGTTACACAGTTATGCCCTTTGGATTGAAAAATGCCGGCGCCACATACCAAAGAGCCATGACTACCATTTTCCACGATCAAATTCATGAGCTCTTAGAAGTATATGTGGATGATCTCTTGGTAAAATAAAAAACCCGATGCACACACATCAAATCTTTGCAAAAAGTTTTCGAAAGGCTTAGGCTTTACAAAGTGAAACTAAACCCTCAAAAGTGTGTCTTCGGAGTGGAATCAGGTGAGCTTTTAGGTTTTATGGTAAGCCAAAGGGGCATTGAAGTCGACCCCTCTAAGTGTCGAGCCATCATAGACATGCCTCCACCCTCCAACTTAACCCAAATCCGTTTAGAAGGTTTATTTCAAACCTTGCAATGAGATGCGAACCTTTCAACAAGCTTTTGAGAAAGGGGTGAAATTCGTATAGGACGATGATTGTCAAAAAGCTTTCGAAAGATTAAAAATTTATTTGGTAAGTCCTCCAATTTTAAAACCTCCAAAGCAAGGAAAACCACTGTTGCTTTATATTTCCGTGCATGCGAATGCATTGGGTGCTTTGTTAGCCCAATATGAGGATGATAGCCATAAAGAATATGCTATTTACTACATTTCGAAAACTCTATTGGCATATGAAAGAAATTATCAAGCCATGGAGAAAACGTGCTTGGCCTTGATATGGGTCTGCCAAAAATTCAGACACTACTCCCTTGATCATGAGATATGGATAGTGTCTAGGCTTGATCCGATCAAGCACTTGTTTGAAAAACCTATCCTCATGGGTAGGCTTGGTAAATGACAGCTCCTCTTAATGGAGTATGATTTAAAATTCCACCATCAAACCTCCATTAAGGGACAAGCCCTAGCTGAGTATGTGGCTGAATTTCTCCTGGAAGAAACATATCCCATACTTGATGAAATGCCCGATGATGGCATCTTTACAAACAATTTTCAAAACCATGTTTTAGCGAATTATTCAAAAGAAAACCAAGTATGGAAAATGCACTTTGATGGGGCAAGAAACCAGAGAGGGGCAGGGACAGGAGTCATCCTCATATCCCCTGAAAAGGGAGAGATCCCCATTGCTATTCACCTAGATTTTGAATGTTCCAATAATACAGCCGAATATGAAGCACTCATACAAGGCTTGAAAATTTGGTAAGTCAAAAATGAAAAACTCCTTCCATACCACGAATTGGCCACCAAACTGGTCGATTCCTTCAAATCATGCACACTTACACACGTAGGAAGAGAGGACAATGGCATAGCAGATGCCCTCTCATCCTTAGGATCTGCCCTAAGGGTCGATCCCACCTTAGGAACCCGGTCCTTAGAAATATGACACTCACCCACTCCATCCATCCACGATTTAGAGATTTACCAAAATGACCAAAATTCCACTGAAAAATCCTGGTTTTAAGACATTAAAAACTTCTTAGAAAACGAAGAATTTTCAGAATTAGCTTCTTCTAGAGACAAAGCTTTCATTCGAAAGATTTCAACCCGATACTTGATTTTGGGAGGGATTCTTTATAAAAAGAGTTTTACTGGCATCTTGTTGAGGTGCGTAGACCTTGAGGAGGCTAGGACTATAATGCATGAATTCCACGATGGAGAATGTGGAGGGCATGTCAATGCAAATATGATGGCTATGAAAATACTTAGAGCCGATTATTTTTGGTCCACCCTAAAGCAAGATTGTCATGATCATGTTAGAAAATGTCACCCATGTCAAGTGCATGAACACACCATTCATATCCCATCATCGACCTTGCATTCCATTGTCAGCCCATGGCCCTTCACCATGTGGGCGTTTGACATCGTAGGACCAATCTCCCCAAATATATCAAATGGACATAGGTTCATCCTAGCAGCCACCGAATATTTTTCTAAATGGGTTGAAGCTACCTCCTTGACTAATGTCCAGGGGCAACATGTAGTGGCGTTCATTAAGAAGAATATCTTGGCTTGATTTGGAGTTCCAAGAGACCTAGTGTCTGATAATGGCACTCCTTTCAAAAATGAGAGGATGGAAAAGTTATGTAATACCTATGACATAACTCATCACTTCTCGTCGCCCTACTACCCTCAAGGCAATGGCCAAGTCGAAGCCACTAACAAGACTCTCATAAGTATCATTGAGAAAACCTTAGAGAAGGGTAGGGCATGACATGAGAAGCTTGATGAAGCCTTATGGGCTTACAAGACTTCCATCTGTACACCCACAAATGCCACGCCATTTGAGTTGGTCTATGACACAAACACCATTCTCCCCATTCATACCAAATTGCATTCATTTCATACATCACTCGCACTCGACCTTCCCTTAGAGACTTTTCAGCATGCTAGAATGGCCGAGCTTGATTTATTAGATGAAAAAAGGCTCCTTGCTATGGATCATGCACATGCATACCGGCAAAGGATAGTTCGACATTATGAAAAGCATATGAAGCCTCGCCAGTTCAAAGTTGGAGACCTTGTATTGAAAATCATCCACCATCGTGGCCCACATTCACTTGGAAAGTGGCGGCCCAAGTGGGATGGTCCTTATATTGTATGTGGAACCACCACAAACAATGCATATTGGTTAATCGATGTTGAGGGTAGGAATTTAGCAGACCCTATAAATGCTCAAGATTTGAAAAAATACCATGTGTAGGGTCTAAGTTGAATACCGTTTGTGAAAATATTTTGAGGGGATCTCCTTTAAAACTTCGTGAAGAAATGATCAAGGTGGATCGTGTGACCTTGAATGAGGGAATCAATGCTTGTGAAAAGCGAAGTTTTCAAAAGTCGATGGGTTACATTTCAAAAGTCTTCATCTTACAAAGGAAGACCTTGTTAAATATAGCAAAATACTTGCAAGTAGTACATGCTATTTCAAAATAGGCTGATCTAGGATGAATCGAGTAAATCATTAGGATATGTCTTTCCCCTTTTCACTTCTCTTCTCCAAAAGGAAAAATTGGTAAAAAGCAAAAAAAGGAAAATCCCTCCAAAAAGTCGCTTTCCAAAGGAAAACAAAATTGAAAAAAGAAAGAAAAATCGTTCTTCGATTGAAAAAAGAAAAGAGGGAAATGAAAAGAAAAATCCCCCCAAAAGGGAGGCCCTCTATGAAAGAAAAAGAAAAAATCGCCAAAAAGCTCAAAAGAGCAAAATTTTCTGCCTCGTTGCCTCAAACCATGGGCACTTCAGAAGGGACCGTGGTAACTCTTTCTCCTATCCCTACGATTTATCACAATGGAAAAAAGATTCATTTCAGGGAGTCCTAAAGTAAAAATAGGATTTGCTTACTTGAATCTCATTTTGTTTGAGAATTAGACGTTGTTGGGTAAGGCGTAGAAATTTTGCAATATTTCCTGATTTCCTTATAAAACCTCCGCTAAAGTAGTGAGTGTCAAGACTCAAGTAAAGAAAAACACGAGAAGCTGAAAATCCTTGTGATTGAAGCTAAAAGGGTTTTCCCTCTTTCGAAATCGAATTGAGAAAAACCCAAAACATCAAGCAACATAAGACCAACTCACTTGGTGCAGCCAGTCTTCATAAGTCTCCCAAGTTCGATCATTGCATGATTAAGGTCTCTAGAAAATCATTTCTCTAGCATGTCATCCATGTCACCCACTCATGCATGCACACATGGTCATCAAATACATGATCCCAATTAGGACTAGAACTAAATTAGGAAAAGTCCCCTTTGACGAAAATCCCCTCTTACCGGGCATAAGGAAAAGTTTTCTTCAGAAAACTGGAACGATCCATATTCTTGAGGACGAATCGCAAAAGGGGTGTTATCTTCTTTGCCAAGGAGGGGCATCTGTAAACACCCCAAAATGGGATTATTTTCAAACGAACATATGGTTTTCAAAAACTATTTTTCAAACCAATTTTGAACTTTTAAAACCCCGGAGTTGCGAAGTTTTAACTTCTGTCTAAAAATCCTTCAAAATAAAGGTTTTTAAACTCGGGCCAAAACCCCAATTTTGCAAAGCAGCTGAAACAAGCAGGTGAAACCTAATAAGAAAGCAGCTCAAGAACAGGTTAAAAAGCACAAGTTCAGCCCATCGAATTGAAAACAGGGCCGAAAAGCAAAATGAGCATGCAGGCCAAAAGCAGACTTCAGCCTTGGAATATGAAATACGAAGCCAAAGCCCCGATTAAGTTGTCAGAAATCAAATCCCAAGCCGGTGAAAACAAAGATCAGCCGAAATAGAGTCTGAAAAGTGAGAGGCAGGTCGAACAAGAGGACTGGGAAAAACCCAGCCAAAACGAGTCATTGGCGGAGTCAGGGCCCGTTCAAAACTGCCCATTTCAAAACACCAAGAAGGATTGAAAAAAGAAGATTTTGGATTGGATCGGATTTGGATCTCAAAATCTAAATCCAAGATCCAAACCCAAGACCCACCCCTTGCCCTATAAATAAGACCAAGGGAGGGGGGGTGGGGGGTGAAAAAGTTCACGTGAATCCTTGGGGAGGCTTGTGAAGAGAGAGAGAGAGTGGGTGAAAAAGTCAACTTTGGTGGGCTTTAGCCATATGGGCTCAATCAAGGGTGAAGTGGGTTCAAGCCTTGTGGACCTAGACCTAGCTTGGGGCTGCAACAGCACGGCTACAAATGGCACAGACATGGGTGTAAGCACAAAAATTCTTCGCTCCTGGTTTAAAAGACCAGAAACGAGTCTTTTCAAGTTTACGTCACTTTTAAGGGCATGCCAGCTAGCTTACCAAAACTAGCAAAGTTTTTGAAAATATCTGACTTTTAGGCAATTGTGGGCAAGCGGGATCTTTTCGTTATAAACCTTCTTGAACCGATGCTCAAGGGTCAGTTTAAGCGCTTATGGACTTCGATAAAAACAATTTTAACTCTTAAAATATAAGTGTTTGAAATATGGATTCGATTCGTGCCTACATTGCAATTTTTATGTACGGGACTGTACGATTCTAAGTGTTTGAGTTTTAGTTAATTAGGCTGGATATGTGTGTGCACAAGTGGCCTAATTTTAGCGAGTTTGAGCGTGGATTCGGGGTTTCCTCTTTGAAAACGCGCAAATGCAAGGATGCACGAACTCTCTTCGGGTTTGATATGATGTGAGCTAGGCTCGAATTGAAAGCAACTCTCACACACAGCTTAAGTAAATACCCGAAATGTAAGTGCAACTCACGCAGCTGAAAGGGAAATACCTGAACCTTAAAAGCAATTCACACGACTTGAATGTAAATTGCGAAAGGGAGATATACTTATATTAAGAGCGGAAAGGCTCAATGCACGCGTGTGTGAGTGTAGAATTGAAATGACAAACTCACACGACTTGAATTGAACTTGCCAAAGTTGAAATATAAGTATATAAGAGCGGAAAGGCTCAATGTGTTCGTGTGTATTGTGTATAAATGGAAAGACAACTCACACGACTTGAATTGAACCACCCGAAATGTAAAGACGTACACAACTGAACATAAAACTCACGCAACTGAAAGTATATAAATACCCTATATCTTAGGGGCAACGAAGGCCCAAAATGTGCATGAGAGTGTAGAGTAAGCGCTCGAGTGCTCTTGTGTGCAAGTGTGGAAGCTTAAATGACAAACTCACATGACTTGAATGTAAATCCCACGCAGCTAAAAGTATATAGAGATAGGCTATATCTTATGAGCAACAAAGGCTCAAAAGGTGCGTGAGAGTGTGGAGCAAGTGCTCACGTACTTCTTGGGTGCGAGTGTGAAATGTAAATGACAAACTCACACGACAAGAATGTAACAACCTGGAATTGAAATTGCACGGCTTTTACTAAAGTCTTTTAAGTAAGAGCGAAGGCTCAATGTGTGTGCAATAGTATGAAACTAAGAGTAGAAAGGCTCAAGTACACATGGGTGTCTTGTGTACATTTTAAGAGCTAAGGCTTAAGTGTACGTGTGTGCTTGTGTATTAAGCATCAATATTACATCTCGGGGGGAGACCACGCTCCATTATTACAACCCCGTATCAAAATTGAATTAAGTATGAAAGGAGTAAAGTGAATACCGAATTTTAAACACTTACAAGTGATTTGGCTTTTCTCTCTAATCTACCCGGGTTTTGTTTACCTTGGCAGCCACGAGGATGACCTCTTTGATGGGCTTGAGACGAGAGGTGGCTGGCTCAAGTTGTGCTTGAAAGGATATGGGTTTACTTGGGGCTTATGAGAGAGCTCATGATAAAAGGTGGGCTGCGGCTGGTTTAAGTAGGGGGTATGGCAGTGGGAGCAGGAGCTGGCCACGATGATGGCGCTAGGCACTAGGTATGGGTGTAGGCGGCAGGGAGCACTGCGGCGCTATGGGGGCTTCGGCGCGCTAGGCGCGTGGGACAGGTGCGTGCTGGGGCACGTAGGCATTGTGTCAAGGGGGGTTCTGACGAGGCGTGCGGTGCGCGGTAAAGGCGCGTGGCATGACGCTAGGGGGCGAGGTGTGCGATGGGGGCGCAGTTGAGCCGGGTAGCGTGTAGGGTGATGGAAAGGCGGAGTGGAGTATGGCGGTGGAGGTTGAGGCGGGTCGGTGGAGTTGATGGCAGGTGGTATGGCTGGGTGGTGGAGTCGGTAGTGGGGTTAGGTGGGTGCGGTTTTTGGGTTCGGTCTAGAGGGTTAGAGAAAGAGGGGTTAGGTTAGGGTTAGGCTTACCTTAAGGAGCTTCGGCTAGGTCTAGGTCAAGCCTCGGTCTAGCCCACCTCGTGTCCTCCATGTGCAGCTAGGTCCACCTCGGTTCACGTTGGTGCAGCCCATGCTAAACCCACTTAGCCCACATGGCTTAAACCCACTAAAACAAATTAAGCAAAAGCACTCACCTTCACTCTCTCTCTCTCTCCTCCAAGGCCCTCTAAGCTTTTCACGTGAATATGCATTTGGGGACCCCTCACCTCTATTTATAGGCAAATGAGGTGGGTCTTGGATATGGGTTTAAGATTTGGGTCTTGGAATCTAGATTCGATCCAAACACTATTTGGGGTCTGGATCTTGGATCTCGGATATTTTGGATCCAAATCTGACCCATATATTTAGTTGGTTTTGGATCTCGGATATTTTGGATCCAGATCTAATCCAAACACTATTTGGATTTGGATCTGGATATTTGGGTGCAGATCCAATCCAAATTTCTTTTCTTCAGTCCTTTCTGGCATTTTTCGACACGGACAGTTTGTGTGGGCCCTGGCTTCATCAGTGCTCCATTTTATGCTGGGTTTTTCCCAACTTTGTCGTCCAAACTCCTTCTCACCTTTTTGGACTTCATTTCTGCTCTTTTTCACCGTTTCTGGCTTGGATTTCTATTGCTTGGGTGGATGCTCTTGGCTTGGCTTTTGGTGCTCCGGGCTTACAGTCTGCTTCGGGCCTGGGCCTTCCTTTTGCCTTTTGATCCTGACTTTTATCAGGCCAGGATGCTTTCTTTGGGCTTTTAAACCATCTTCTGAGGCTACTTTTGATTTAGGCTTCATTTTTCTTGTTTTTCTGGCTTTGGCCTTTGGAGGGCTTTTAAAGTTCAAAAGTTTTCAAAATATGGCATTTTTGGGGTGTTTACAATGGGTTGCAACCTTGGCTGCACAAGGTGGACTCAGCTCTAAGAGGTAATTCCCTAAACCTAGCCTAACTCTAGCCAACTTAACCTAACCGACCTAACCCACATGCCACTAAACCTAGCCCTAAGACACCCTAACCAAATCCTCACCTTGAGCCACTACACTCAACCTAAGCCTAACCCAGCCCCAACCAACTCCACCTAAGCCTAACCCAGCCACAACCGACCCCACCTAAACCTAGCCAAAACCACCCCAGTTGGACTTAACTACCCTAAACCGACTCCACCCTAAACCTAGCCAAAACCTAGCTAAACCACTCTCCCTTGAACCTAGTTAACTACACCCTAAGTCCAACCACCCAGCCACCAAAACCGAGTGCACGTTGCAGTCGATTTGATCCACAAAAACCACCGCCAGGAAACCCCTTTGTTGGCCTGCACCTACCTTAGCCTTGCTGCCCCACACCTGCCCTAGACCTAGCTTGAACCAGTGCCAAGGCCCTTGGCCGAATTGTGCTGTGGCACCTAACTAAACCAGCCACAACCTGTCCTAACACTAACCTAAACCCAGCCCCACTTGGCCACGCCTTGGCTCGACCTGCCACAAGTGCACTTGGCACTCTTGAACCCTACAAAACCGAGTGCACTTGGCACTCGGTCTGTCCCTAACCTACCCTCACTCGGCCTGCCCCTTTGGCCAACCACGCACCCCAGCTGAACCCAGCCAAAACCTGACCGAGTGCAGCCACCTTGCACTCGGCCAAGCCCTGTTGGCCTGTCCCTTTGTTGGCCTATCTCCTGTCCAAAACCGAGCTCTTGGCTCGACCCAAAATCAGGCCAAGACCTCACTCGGCCTACCCCTTTCGCCACCCTGGGACCCACCTTGGTTCAAGTCACCATTGGCTCGATCTACCCCCTCTAAACCCTAACTAAGCTATTTGCCTGTTGCACCTAGCTCATCCCTTGAACCCTATAAAACTGAGTGCACTTGGCACTTAGTCTGCATCTAGGATGCACCCATATACCCCAGCCACAACCACCTCCCCTAGTTGGCCTGCACTAAGTCACGGCCACCTCCACCTAGGCCTGTCCCAAAGCACCCCCATAACCCGCACCCTAAATCAGTCGAGTGCACCTAGCACTTGGCTAAGACTTGTTGGCCTGCAGTAAGCCATGACACCATATCCCACGACCTTCCCTTGGCTGGTCTAATCCCACGACTTGCCCTTGCTGTCCCACATCCGACCTAGACCCTTCGGCCAAGCTTGGCCATCCTAGGACACACCTTGGTTCGAGCCACCATTGGCTCGACCTGCCCCTTTCAAAACCCTAACTAAGCTAGGTGCTGGCTACACCTAGCTCATTCCCATCTTCTTGAACCAAAAGCTAGATCTAACTAGGACTCGACCAACCACATCCTAAACCTAACCAAGACTCCTTGGCTGAACCCAGCCAAGACCAAGCTCAAACCCACTTGGGTGTGCCTAAGTGAACCCACACCCAAGCCTCACCTCGGAAACCATTTGAAGGGACTTACCTCGCGACTGCAACAAAAGAAGACCCGAGCGACCCGAGAGGTAAAAACCGAACATTTGTAAGTGCCATTTACATTCGGTTTT
Organism: Brasenia schreberi; assembly: GCA_036023115.1. NCBI lineage: Eukaryota > Viridiplantae > Streptophyta > Magnoliopsida > Nymphaeales > Cabombaceae > Brasenia > Brasenia schreberi. The sequence goes on from JAYKKT010000091.1 coordinate 31,505,853, forward strand.
ACATTACTCGTTTAACTTAAATTCAATTCGAAATGGGGTTGTAATAATGGAGCGAAGTCTTCCCCCGAGATGTAATATTTGTTTATGAAACACAACCACACACGTGCACTTGAGCCTTGTCGCTCTTAACTGCACACAAAGGACACCCACGTGTGTAAACATGAAAATTTTTACTTATGGATTTTGAGACCATAAATGAACATTTTCGTGCCTACGTCGCTTTGTGGGTGTGCTAACTAGCTTACTCAAACTAGCGAAGAATTTTTTTTTGAAATATCTGACTTGTCTGGCGATTTTGGGAAAGCAGGATCTTTTTATTTAAACCTTCTTGAACCAATGCTCAAGGGTCAGTTTAAACTCTTAAAACTTCGTTTTTACAAAACTTTGAAAATACCAGTGTTCGAAGAATTTGATGTATGCCTTGTTTGTAAGTTTTATTATGACTTTGGATGAACCTAAGTCTTGGGAGTTTTAACTATTTATGCATGATATGTGTGTGCATATGTGGCCTATTTTCAATGTGGTTCGTGCATAGATTTGGGGCTTCTTTGAAAGCTAACGAATGCAAGGATGCAAAATCTTTTCATGTTTTTGAAATGATGATGTGAGCTAGGCTCGAATTGAAAGGGCAACTCACACAACTTTCACAAACGTAAATACCCGAAATTGAAGTGCAACTCATGCAACTTTCACAAATGTAAATACCCAAAATGTAAAGCAACTCACATGACTTAATGTAAATCCACACAAAGGGAAATGCAACTCGACGTGAAGTAAACTCACACAACTTGAAAATATATTAATATGTTGTATCCTAAGAGCGAAAAGGCTCAATGTGTGTGAGTGTAAAGAGCGGAAAGGCTCGAGTGCTTGTGCGTGCTTCTCCTGTGAAATTGAAATGACAACTCACATAGCTTTCACTAAAGTAAATACCCGAATTGAAATATATTCTTTAGCTTAAGAGCGGAAAGGCTCAATGCACATGTGTAAGTGTGAAATTTAAATGACAACTCACACGACTTTCACTAAAGTAAATACCCAAATTGAAATATATACTTTAGCTTAAGAGCAGAAAGGCTCAATGCACGTGTGTGTAAGTGTGAAATTTAAATGACAACTCACACGACTTGAATGTAAATACCCGAATTGAATTGCAACTCACATAGCTTTCACTAAAGTAAATACCTAAATGGAAATATATACTTTAGCTTAAGAGCGGAAAGGCTCAATGTGTGTGCAATCGTGTGCAATATAAGAGCGGAAAGGCTCAAGTGCACGTGAGTGTCCTTTGTGTGCAATTAAGAGCGAGAAGGCTCAAGTGCACGTGTGTGGATGTGTGTCAAGCACAAATATTACATTTCGTGGGGAGACTTCGCTCCATTATTACAACCCCGTATCAAATTGAATTTATCTTAACCGAGTAATGTAAAACTGAATGTAAATAAACACTTACAAGTGGTCGGTTTTGCCTCTCGAGTCGCTCGGGTCCGTCCTCCTTGGCAGCCACGAGATAGGTCTCTTTAGGTGGGCTCTGACATGAGGCTTGGGTATGGTTCACTTGGGCGCAACCAAGTAGGTTTTGGGGCCTAGTATGGGCTGGGTTCGGCCAAAAGTTTAGGTTAGGCAAGTCCTAGCTAGGTGAGGTTGGGTTGGGCCGTTGGAGGTTGTCCTAGTTAGGTCTAGGTTTGGTTTTGCAAAATGGACATGAGCGAGGTGCGGCCAGCACCTAGCTTCGTTAGGGTTTGTAGGGTGTTGTCAAGGCTGGTGCACAGCCAACCAAGTTTGGTCGAGTGCTAGGTGCACTCAGCTGATTTAGGGGTAGGTTTAGGTGGGTCACGACAAGGGGTAGCTGGCAGGAGTAGGGCAAGGCAGGCTGGCAGGGGGGTGTGCAGCAAGTGCGCTGCGCTGTAGGGTGCGTTGTTGGAGTGCAGCGGGACGCGGGAGATGCGGTGCGGTGCGTAGGGGCGTGCGCAGCAGGATGCGCGGCTGTATGGCAAGGCAGGCTGGCAGGGGGTGCGGCGGCAGGCAGGGCGCAACAAGTGCGCAGGTTGAGGGGCACGGGATAGAGCTGCAAGCTGGAGTGTTGCAGGCTGGGTGCAGCAGGTAGGGGTGGTAGTGGAGTCAGCGGGTAGGGCTAGTTAGGGGTTTAATGGAGTCGGTTGGTGGGGTCTAACCACCTAGCTAGGTTCGGTTCGGGGTATGTGAGCTAAGTGGGTTAGGTGGGGAGGTTTAGGGTGAGGATGGTCCGGCTAGGGTGCATTTTGGGTTAGGTTTAGGTGGGATTTAAGGGAGTCAGTTTGGGCTAAGTTAGGTCGATTTAGGTGAAATGGGCTAAGTCTAGGCTAGGTTTAGTGGGGTCGATTGGGTGAAGTGGGCTAGGTTAGGTGGGTCGGTTAGGGCTAGGTTAGGGTTAGGTTTAGAGACCTACCTCTTGGAGCCGAGTCCACCCTTTTGCAGCCATATGTCCACGCCATTCATCACGTTGGTGCAACCCTTGGTTAGGTCTAGGTTCACAAGGGTTGAACCCACACCCTTGATCAAGCCACATGGCTAGCCCACTTGACAAAGTCAAGCCTACCATTCTTCTCTCTCTTACTTTATGCACTCTCCCAAGCCTCTCCCAAGCAAATTCATGTGAACTTTCATCCCCCCTTGCTTCTATTTATAGGCAAGGGGATGGGTCTTGGGTTTCGATCTTGGATTTGATTTTTATGATCCAAATCCGATCCAAACACTATTTGGGTCTGGATCTAGATATTTATGTCCAGATCCAATCCAAATTTTTGTTTCTTCAGTCCTTCACGGGCCCTGGCTTCATCAGTGCTCCGTCTTGGGTTGGGTTTTCCCAAACCTTTTCGTCCAATCGTCTTCTCACTTTCTGAACATCATTTTGTTTGATTTTTGATATTTCAAGCTTGGGCTTGGATTTCTAATGGCTTCATCGGTGCTTTAACTTTGCATTTCACATTCCAGGGCTGAAGTCTGCTTCTAGCCTTGGTTCTTCTTTTGCTTTTTGGACCTGTTTTCATCAATCTGGGCTAAACTCTCACCTTTTGACCTACTTTTGGAGCTGCTTTTCGATCAGGCTCCACCTGCTTGATTTGGCTGCTTACAAAATTTGGGTTTTGGCCCGAGTTTAAGAAACTTATATAAAAGATTTCTTGACAAAAGTTTAAAGCTTTGCAACTCTTGGGTTCTGAAAGTTCAAAATTTGGTTTGAAAACTAGTTTTTGAAAACCAGGTGTTTGTTTGAAAATCATCTCATTTTGGGGTGTTTACAAAGTGCACTTTAGCCTTTTCGCTCTTATATTGCACATGATTGCACACACATTGAGCCTTTCCGCTCTTAAGCTAAACGTATGTACTTCAATTTGGGTATTTACTTTAGTGAAAGCTGTGTGAGTTGCAATTAATTTCAGGTGGATTTAATTTCAAGTCGTGTGAGTTGCAATTTCAATTCCACACAAGAACACCCACGACCACTCGAGCCTTTCCGCTCTTAAGCTAAACATATATACTTCAATTTGGGTATTTACTTTAGTGAAAGCTGTGTGAGTTGCAATTAATTTCGTGTGGATTTACTTTAAGTTGTGTGAGTTGTCATTTAAATTTCACTCGAGAAGCACCCACAAGCACTCGAGCCTTTCCGCTCTTCACACTCACACACATTGAGCCTTTTCGGTCTTAGGATAAAACATATTTATATATTTTCAAGTAGTGTGAGTTTACATTAGTGGAAGTCGAGTTGCATTTTCCTTTGTGTGGATTTACATTTAAGTCGCGTGAGGTGCTTTACATTTCGGGTATTTACATTAGTGAAAGCTGTGTGAGTTGCACTTTCTTTTTGGGCATTTACATTAGTGAAAGCAGTGTGAGTTGTACTTTCAATTTGAGCCTAGCTCACATCATCGCTTTCAAAACCTGAAAAGGATTTCTGCATCCTTGCATTCGCTCGCTTTCAAAACCCCCCGAATCCTCGCTCAAACCACATTGAAACACTGATCTTTCAAAGTTTAGTATTTGATTTGAAAAATCAAAGTTTTTAAGCATTTAAACTGACCCTTGAGCATCGGTTCAAGAAGGTTTAAGCGAAAAGATCCCGCTTTCCCACAATCGCCAAAGAAGTCAGAATATTTCAAAAACCTTCACTAGTTTGAGTAAGCTAGCTGGCACGCCACAAAGCGTCGTAGGCACGAAAAGGTTCATTTCTGGTCTCATAAATCGGGAGTGAAAATTTTTATGTTTACAGGTTTGGCACGCCTGGTGGAACCCGAATCTTAGGCAAACTTCAATAAAACAAACAAAACTTCAAAATTTTTTTCCAAAAAGTGTTTAACTTTTGCCTGTTTGCACTAGTAGGATTTCAAAAATTGTTGAGTCATGTCGAGTTCAGACTCCAATGAAGTGTCTAGCCGAGCCTCCCGCTCGTCAAGTTCCTTTTCGAAGAAAATTTTAGAAACTCTTCTCAAATGCAAAAAGGAAGAGCTCGAACACTTGCGCAGGGAATTCGAAGCAAAAATCGATGCCCTTAACCAAGAGGCTGAGGCGGCCGACTCTTGCTCGTCTCATGGCGAACCTGCTAAGGCTAAGAAAAAACCTGGCAAGTCCAAAAAGCCCAAGGAAACCTCTACAATGGAGGGGAACCAATATCATGATTCCTTCATACAAAAGGATCGAAAAGCCCTTCATGAGTTGTTGACGGGCCAAAACAAAGAAAAGAGATCATACGCCCTGTCTAATTTTTTTTCTTTGGATTATGAAACAGATAGTGATGACGATATACCAAATTTCCATCGGTATGATGGCATGGGGTATCCTAGATCCCACCTGCAACTCTTTTCTCGCAGAGCCTCCCCCAAAAAAGGAGACTCTACGAAATGGATATATTGGTTCCCCCTTTCCCTCAAAGGGACGGCTTCAAAATGGCTTGCTTCATACGACATAGGCCAGTTCGCTACTTTTGAAGAGTTAGTGAACAACTTTATGCAAAGATTTTCTCACAACGTAGAAGTGACGCCCATTTTGAACACCTTGAGGGACACAAAACAAGCTTCGAACGAGGATGTACATGCATTCATCGTTCGATGGAGGTCCCTCCTCAGGCAAGTAAGAGAGCCCATCTCCGAAGGATGCGCAGTAATGCTCATCCTTGAAAATTTTAAAACGGAGATAAAAACGCTTCTTTCTTTGCACGAAATTTCCACTTTTCACAAGTTAATTAAAAAGGCTTCCCTCTTCGAAACCAATTTGAAAAAGGGGGTCTACGATGACTTGTGGAAAGGAAATTTTTTTCCAAAACCGAGATATGAAAAACTCAGAACTTACGGGCTACCCACAGCGGACAAAGGGGCAAAACCCCAAAAGATTACAAACGTCCAAGTGGAAATAAACCCGACCGACACTTCAAAGAAGTTTGAACAAAAAAATGAGAAAAATTTTCAAAAAACAATCGAAAGAAGGGAGTATACGCCACTTGGGCAGCCTGTCTCGGAGGTCCTTGACCTCCTACTCACCCAAGGATTGGTAACGCTCCTTGAAATTCCTGAGGGGACACCTCCGAAAGGGAGTTTTCTAAACAAGTTTTGCAAATATCATCGACTCAAGGGCCATGATACAAACAAATGTTTCTCCCTTTTAAACAAAATCAAGGACTGGATAGAGCAGGGTCGGCTCTAGGTCACTGAGGAACCGGAGCTTGCTCAAGCTGTGATTAAAGAACCCTTCCCCAATCACGCAAGTACTAGTGGGAAGGGAAAAGAGGTATGTGCTTTTTCGACTTCAAAAGGTTTATTGCATGCATCGCATACTAGCTTCACTACTTGTCACACACCACTTTCTCTCATCATATACAAAAAAGCCAAACAAGTAGTGATACGGGGAGCGCTTAGAGTCCTGCCCTCGGCTAGAGCCATCTTAGAAATTCGGGGTACTCCAAAGCACAAAAATAGAGCCAACATAGGATCGAGCCTTAGGGAAGGTGTGGGCATGGTGACCAGGTCCAGAATGATCTATCAACCCCCACATCTAGAAAAAAATACTAAAAAAGTGGTCAGTATTCCTGGCCCTTCAAAAGCATGCATTCCTAGGGTATCACAAGTCATGGATAAAGGAAAAAACGTCTTAACCCCATATGATTTTGAAAATCATCTTTCCAAGATCCCCATAAACATGTCTATCCTAGAGTTAATCCAAACTTCTCCCAGGCATAGACAAGTTTTAGAAAAAATCTTAGAAAGAGCTAAGGTTAACTCAACTATAACCCCTGAGTCTCTGTCCTTCCTAGTGACACCCAACTGTGCTAAAACACCAATCGTGTTCTCAGAAGACGAGATACAAAGACTGTATGAAACCCACAACCAAGCCCTGCATATCGAGGTGGTATTGAATCACCATCCTCTAGACAAGTATTTGATTGATGGGGGAGGAGGTCTCAATATCCTTCTGTTACACGTGGCTTGTCAAATCAGAGTCACCCTGACCTTTGTAAATCCAAGCTCCATAGTTATCACAGGATACGATGGAAATATTTCTATACCTTTGGGAGCCGTAGAGTTACCCATAGAAATAGGGGGCATAACCCACGCAGGGGTGTTCCATGTCTTAGACATACACCCCCATTACAACCTACTTCTAGGAAGACCATGGATACATAGCCTTCGGGCCATGCCATCCACCTTTCATAGGTGTGTAAAAATCCCCTATGAAAACCAAATCGTGGTAATTCTAGGCGAAAGCCATCCTCAATTGAGGGAGTTGAAAACTGACCTTTCTTGTTAAGTCATAAAGCCTACGGGACCAACCCCATGAAATCCTTGGACGAACCATACAAATTCTTCCTCCAAAAACCTAGGACTGTTGTATATGTCAAGGGGCAACCCAAAGCTGGCCCGCCCAAAATCGTAACTATCCTAGGTGTAAACACCCCAAAATCAAATGATTTTCCAAAACAAACACCTAGTTTTGAAAATCCATTTCAAAAACCAATTTTTAGTTTTTCGAAAACCTAGGAGTTCCAAAAGCTGTAAACTTTTGTTAAAAACCCTTTTGAAATATGAATTTCTTAAACTCGGGCCAAGTCTCAATTTTGTAAATAGCCAAATCAAACAGGTAGAGCCTGATCGAAAAGAAGCTCCAACATCCAGTCCAAAAGCCCAGAATTCAGCCTAGCCTGATGAAAGCAGGATCAAAAAGAAAAAGGGGAGCCTAGGCAAGAAGCAGACTTCAGCCTTGGAACCTGAAAGGAAAGCCAAAGCATCAAACAAAATCATCAGAAATCGAAGCCCAAGCTTGAAACTCAACAAATCAAACAAAATGAAGTCTCGAAGGTGAGAAGAAGATCGGACGAAAAGGTTGGGAAAAACCCAGCTCAAGACGGAGCACTCATGAAGCTAGAGCCTACGAAAGCCGTCCGTCTCAAAACGCTAAGAAAGACTGAAGAAAAGAAAATTTGTATTCGATCTGAAAATAAATATCTAGATCCAGACCCAAATAGTATTTGGATTGGATTTGGATCATAAAATCCAAATCCAAGATCTAAACCCAAGACCCACCCCCTTTGCCAATAAATAGAGGTGAGGGGGTGGTGCAAGTTCACGTGAAGATCCATTTGGGAGGCTTGGGAGAGAGAGTGCATAAAGTAGGAGAGAGAAAAATGGTGGGCTTGATGTTTTCAAGTGGGCTAGCCATGTGGGCTTGATCAAGGGTGTGGGTTTAAGCCTTGTATGAACCTACACTCAACCAAAGGGATGCACCACTGCCCGCTGCGTCCCAACGCCACAGCCGTGTCGCTAGCACCCGGTCCACTGTCCCCCACTCACCTACCGCACCCTACCGCGTCACCAGCACTCTGTCCCGCACCCACCTGCTGCACACGCCGTCTGCCTCGCCTTGCGCGATGTCCCAGCCAGCGCCTGCCACCTTCCAACCCCTAGCCAACATCCCAGCCGCATGCCTTAGCCACACCAGCTCCCCACACCTGTCCCCATCCAAACCACCCTTGTCGCCCAACACCTGCCCTTAGCCACTCGGTTGGTACCACAACCGGCTCCCATCTGCCATTGCCCCAACTGTCCCATACCAGTCCCGCGCATTTGCTGTGCACCCTGCAGCACACCACAACACCGCAGCGCGCCCCAGACTAGTCCCAGCCAATGCCTAACTCCGATCTACCAGACCAGCTGCCCACTCACCAACTGCGTCCCAATACCCCACCTTGCTGCCATATCCCAACCATCCCTTAGTGCCCGCCGACCTACCTCAGCAGCACACCAACCTCCCATGGCCCAAACTAACCTAGACCTAACTAGGACCATACCCATATTGAACTTGGTTGAACTAAGCCCATCCTAAACCCCCAAGTACTTGGCTACCCCCAAGTAAACCTAAGCTTAAATTCTCACGTCTAGACCCACCTAGGGAGACCTATCTCGTGGCTGCCAAGGAGGACGGACCCGAGCAACTTGAGAGGAGAAGCCGACCATGTGTAAGTGTTTAAATTCGGTTTTTACCTTACTCATTTGAGATTAAATTCAATTCGATACGGGTGTAGACACGGAAAATTCTCACTTCCGGTTTTTAGGCCCGAAGTGAACCTTTTCGTATGTGTAAGTCGTTTTTATAACAAGGGTGTGCCAGCTAGCTTACTCAAGCTAGCGAAGTAAGTTTTGAAATCTGACTCTTTCGGGGAGACTATGAGCAAGTGAGCTCTTTTCGTCGCAGACCTTCTTGCACCGAAGCGCAAGGTTCAGTCTGTACACTTGGCAAAGTTTTTTTTTTTAAACAAATAACCTCTTTGAAAATACCCGAAGTGTTTGGGTTTTGTCTGTATGATTGCAAGTTTTATTTCATGTGGGATTTGCATGTGCCTATGTCTTTCACTTTTATGCTTTTATGGGCCAACTAGGTGTGTGCAAAGTGACCTAGGTTGGGTGATTTTTGCACGGGAGTGTGGGGTTTGCTTTGATGCAATATGTATCCTAACTCGTAGTATGGCGAATATGCAATGCAAACTCACACAACTCCAAGGGAAAACCCGAATTGAAAGACAATGCTTAAGGGAAATTACATAATGTAAATTGCTAAAGGGAAATATGGATATATCTTAAGAGCGGAAAGGCTCAATTGTGTGAGTGTGTGTCGTTTATATATGGAAAGACTACTCACACAACTGAACCTTAAAACCCAAATCTTAAAGACATAGCGGAAGGGAAATACTTATACTATATATGGGCCCGAAGGTCGCCAACGTGTGCGTGGGTATTGTGTATATATGGAAAGACAACTCACACGACTTGTAATGTAAAACCCAAATAAAATTGCAATATGGCCCTTACTAGGGTCTTGGGAGTAAGAGCGAAAGCTCAATGTGTGTGAGTGTAGAATTGAAAGACCATGCACACGACTTGAATGAAATACCCAAATAAAATTGCAATATGGCCCTTACTAGGGTCTTGGGAATAAGAGCGAAAGCTCAATGTGTGTGAGTGTAAAATTGAAAGACAACACCCACGACTTGTAATGGAAAACCCACGCAACCGAATATATATAAATATAACTATATCTTAGGGGCTGTCAAGGCCCGTGTGTGTGCAAAAAGAGTGTGCAGCTAAGAGCAGGAAGGCTCAAGTGCACGTGTGTGTTGGAGTGCCAAACCACATTATTACAATCGGGGGGAGACAATGCTCCATTATTACAACCCCGTATCAAAATTTAATTAAATGTAAGCAAGTTCATATAATGGACCGAGTTAGGCACTTACGTGTAGCTGGTTCGTGTTCAACTTGCTTGGCTTTAGCCTCGTGAGTCGCCTTGGGCAGCCGAAGGGGAGCTCCTTGTGTGTATGTTGGCGGCAGGTAGGGGTGTTGGCCGTGTGGTGGAGTGGTAGGTGGATGGGCTAAGTTGGTGTGGTGTTTGGCTGGGAAGAAGGGGGATTAAGGGAGGTGTTCAGCTGGGAGCTAAGGTGTGGTATTGAGGAGGGTGAATGGGATATGGTGTAGGTCGGCCGGGTGGAAGAGAGAAGGGAAGGATGCAAGTTGGCGGGTGGATGGGAGTGTGCAACTGGGGAAGAAGGAGGTGAAGGGTTAGATGGGGTTGAGGTGGGGTACTAACCATGAAGGAGGCGGTGGTGGTGGTGGTGGAGTGTGGTGGCCGGATGGAAGAAGAAGAAGAGTGGCAGCTGGGAAGGTGCTCCTCACCGAAGGTGGAAGGTGATGGAGTCGGTTGGAGTGGAGAGGTGGTGGCCGGGTCCCAAGATGGAGGGATGGATGAAGGTGGAACTAGTCAGGTCCTAGGGGGCATGGAGGCAGTGGAGGAAGGTGGAATTGGCCGGGTCCTAGGGGGCATGGAGGGAGTGGAGGAGAGAGAGAGAAACCCGCAATGAAGGGTTTTTTTTATAGGTTGGGAATGGGCTGGGTTGGTTAGGGGGTTGTGGGCCAGATATTTGTAATAAGGTGGGCATGAGACATGGTTTGGGGTAGGTCGGTTAGGGGGGCTGGTTAGTGGTTTAGGGTAGGTCGGTTAGGTGGGCCGGGACATAGTGGTTAGGGGTTTAATTAGGTGCCCTAAGGTGGGTTTAGGCTTAGTTGATTAGGGTCTAGGTGGTCTAGCTAGGTGAGGTCGGCTAGGTGAGGTTGGGGCGGTTTTGGGTGAGAATGGCTAGGTTTGGGTTAGGTTTTAGGGAAAGTGGCTAGGTGAGGTGAGCTAGCTTAGGGCTAGGCTTAGGAACCTCCCCTTGGCGCCGGTCCCTTGCTCCATTTGCAGCCATGTCCAAGTTGGTGCAGTCCGAGGTCCGGTGTAGCTGCATACAAGCTTAAACCCACACTCTAGGCTAAACCCACAAGGTTAACCCACCCTTGAACAAAAGTCAAGCCTACCAACTTTCTCACTCATACTTTATCCCCCCTCTTTCTCTCTCTACCCAAGCTTTTCACGTGAAATGTTGTGGGCCCCTCACCTCCATTTATGAGAAGGTGATGTGGGCCATGGATGTAGATATTGGATTTGGATATTGGGATCCAAATCCAAATATATGTTGGGTTTGGATCTCGATATATATGGTCCAGATCTGGCCCAAATATGATTTTTTGATTCCTTCATGGCGTTTCGAAATGGACGGTTTGTGCGGGGCCTGACTGCATCAGTACTCCGTCTTGCGTTGGGTCTTCGCCAACATTGTCGTCCGCTCTTCTTCTCACCTTTCGGAGTTCATTTTGAGAAAATTTCTAATATCTGGGGCTTGGATGTCTGAGAATTTGGGGATGCTTTTGATACGAGAGTTGATGTGTCGGGCTTGAAGTATGCTCCGGGTCTGAACTCTCCTTAGCCTTTTTGGTCCTGCTTTCGTCAGGCCAAGCTGCTTTCGAGGTTTCAAAACACTTTTTAAAGTCTAAAACTATATGTATACAGTTTTAAAACGTATATATAGGTTTGGGATATGTACAGGGTTGTCCGAAAGGCTCTTGGGTTTCCAGACTCAAAATAGCCCTTTGGGGCTGCTTTTGTAAAACCAGGCATATTTGAGAAAATCATGGGATTTCGGGGTGTTTACAATGGGGTTGTAATAATAGAGCGTAGTCTCCTCCCGAAATGTAATATTTGTGCTTGATACACAAGCCACACACGTACACTTGAGCCTTATTACTCTTAATCGTACACAAGGGACACTCACGTACACTTGAGCCTTTCCGCTCTTAATTGCACACACATTGAGCCTTTCCGCTCTTAAGCTAAAGTATATATTTCCATTCGGGTATTTACTTTCGTGAAAGTTGTGTGAGTTGCAATTCAATTTGAGTTGTTACATTCAAGTCGTGTGAGTTTGTCATTTAAATTTCACACTTACACACACATTGAGCCTTTCCGCTCTTAAGCTAAAGTATATATTTCCCTTTGGGTATTTACTTTAGTGAAAGTCATGTGAGTTTGTCATTTAAATTTCACACTTACACAAAAAAAGCACTCAAGCCTTTCCGCTCTCCACTCTCACATACATTTTGAGCCTTTGTTGCTCATAGGATATAACATACTTATATATTTTCAAGTTGTGTGAGTTTACTTCACGTCGAGTTGCATTTCCCTTTGTGTGGATTTCGTGTGAGTTGCTTTACATTTTGGGTATTTACATTAAGCTGCATGAGTTGCACTTCAATTTCGGGTATTTACATTAAGTTGTGTGAGTTGCTTTCAATTCGAGCCTAGCTCACATCATCATCTCAAAAACCCAAAAATATTTGTGCATCTTTGCATTCGTTAGCTTCCAAAAGCGCGCCGAATCTACGCACAAACCATGCTGAAAATAGGTCACTTGTGCACACACATATCCAGCCTAAATAGCTAAAAACTCAAAAGACTTAGGTTCGTCCAAAGTCATAATAAAACTTGCAAACTAGGCATACATCGCGTTTTTCAAACACTGATCTTACAAAGTTTTGTAAAAACAAAGTTTTAAGCGTTTAAACTGACCCTTGAGCATTGGTTCAAGAAGGTTTAAATGAAAAGATCCCGCTTCCCCACAATGAAAATTTTCATGTTTACAGGTTTGGTACGCCCGGTGGGACTCGAGGCTTAAAACTTTGATAAAACAAGCAAAACTCTGCGAAAATTTTCCAAAAGTGTTTAAAATTTTTGCCTATTTGCATTTGTAGGATTTCAAAACTTTTTGTTGAGTCATGTCTAGTTCAGGCTCCAAGGAAGTGACTAGTCGAGCCTCGCGCTCGTCAAGTTCCCTTTCTAAAAGAATTTCAAAATCTCAACTCAAGTGCAAGAAAGAAGAGTTAGAGAACTTGCGTAGGGAATTCGAGGCTAAAATAGATGCAAGAATCGACGCCCTTAGCCAAGAAGCTGAGGCGGCCGACTCTTGCTCGTCACATGGCGAACCCGCCAAAGCCAAGAAAAGAACTACCAAGATAAAAAAACCAAAGGAAACCTCTGCAATGGAGGGGGACCAATACCATGATTCCTTCACACAGAAGGATCGCAAAGCCCTTCAACAACTGTTGAAGGGGCAAAACAAGGAAAAGAAATCGTACACCCTGTCTGACTTTCTTCCTTCAGATTATGAAACAGACAGCGACGACGACATACCGAATTTCCATCGGTATGATGGCATGGGGGATCCTAGATCCCACTTGCAACTCTTTTCATGTAGAACCCATAAGAAGAAAATGGACTCTGCGAAATGGATTTATTGGTTCCCCCTTTCTCTCAAGGGGACTGCTTCAAAATGGCTTGCTTCCTACGACCTAAGCCAGTTTGCTACTTTCAAAGAGTTAGCAAACAGCTTTATGCAAAGATTTTTGCACAACATGGAAGTAACGCCCACTTTGAACACCTTGAGGGACACTAAACAAGCTTCGAACGAGGATGTACATGCATTCATCGTTCGATGGAGGTCCCTCCTTGGGCAAATAAAGGAGCCCATCTCCGAAGGATGCGCAGTAATGCTCATTCTCGAAAATTTTAAAACGGAAATAAAAACTCTTCTTTCATTGCATGAGATTTCTACTTTTCACAAGTTAATAAAAAAGGCTTTCTTGTTTGAAACCAATCTGAAAAAGGGAGTTTATGACGACTTGTGGAAGGGAAAAATTCTTCCCAAAATGAGATTTGAAAAACCCAGAACTTACGAGCTACCCATGGCGGACAAAGGGGCAAAACCCCAAAAGATTGCAAATGTCCGAGTGGAGTCAAGCCCGACAGGCACTTCAAAAAAGCTCGAACAACAAAAAAATGAAAAAAATGAAAAATTTTAAAAAAACTTTGAAAAACGGGAGTATACCCCACTGGGGCAACCTGTCTCGGAGGTCCTAGACCTCCTACTCGCCCAGGGCTTGGTGATACTCCCAGAAATTCCCGAGGGGAGCTCTCCAAAAGGGAGGTTTTTGAACAAATATTGCAAGTATCATCGGCTCAAAGGCCATGATACGAATAAAAGCTTTTTCCTTTTAAACAAAATTGAAAACTTGATAGAGCAGGGCCGACTCCAAGTCACTGAAGAACTTGAGCCTGCCCAAGCTGTGCTCAAAGAACCCTTCCCCAATCACGCAAGTACTAGTGGAAAGGGAAAAGAGGTATGTGCTTTCACAACCTCGAAAGGTTTTGTGCATGCATCATATTCCGACTTCACTACTTGTCCACCTTCTCTCATCATATACAAGAAAGTCGCCCAAGTAGTGATCCGAGGAGCGTTTAGAGTCCCGCCCCCGGCTAGAGCCGTCTTAGAAATTTTGAGTGCTCCAAAGCACACAAATAGAGCTAACATAGGAGCGAGCCTTAGGCAAAGTGTGGGGGAAGTGACTAGGTTCGGAAGGATCTATCAACCCCCACATCTAGAAAATGCTAAAAAAGTAGTTAGTGTTCCTGGCCCTTCAAAAGCATGTATCCCTAAGGCTTTGCAAATCATGGATAAAGGTAAAAACGTTTTAACCGCATATGATTTTGAAAATCATCTTTCTAAGATCCCGATAAACATGTCCATCCTAGAGTTGATACAAACCTCACCTAGGCATAGACTAGTTTTAGAAAAAATCTTAGAGAGAGCCAAGGTTAACTCGAGTATAACTCCTGAGTCCTTGTCATTCCTAGTTGCACCCATATGTGCAAAAACACCAATTGTATTTTCGGAAGACAAAATTGAAAGACCATATGAAACCCACAATCAATTTCTACATATCGAGGTGGTATTGAATCACCATCCTCTAGACAGGTGCTTGGTTGATGGGGGAGGAGGTCTCAACATCCTTCCGCTACACGTGGCATGTCAAATTGGAGTCACCTTGACTTTTGTAAACCCAAGCCCCATCGTTATTACTGGATCGATGGGAATGCATCGAAACCTTTGGGAGCCATAGAGTTACCCATGGAAATTTAAGGGATAACCCACACAGGGGTGTTCCATGTCTTAGACATACACCCCCACTACAACCTACTTCTGGGAAGACCCTGGATACACAGCCTTCGTGCTGTGCCATCCACCTTCCATAGGTGTGTAAAAATCCCCACGAGAATCAAATCATGGTAATTCTGGGCGAAAGCCACCCACAACTAAGGGGAGTTCAAAACTTCCCTTGATTGTCAAGTGAAAGGGCCTATAGGACCAACCCCATGAAATTCATGGATGAACCATACGAGTTCGTCCCCCAAAACCCTAGGACTGTTGTGTACGTCAAGGGACAGTCCAAAGCTGGCCCACCAAAAGTCGTGACTATCCTAGCAAATCCAAACTCCCTATATTTCAAAAAACCCTAAACAGAAAACCCTTCGAGCATGCCATGGATGACAGCAAGTTGCATGGTCATCATTTGTACAAAGAGTTTTCTAAAATAAGAAAACCTTGGAACATGCTGCTCAACATGGGCTACATGCCCTACCAAAGTTTAGGGAACAAAAACAATGGGCGTATAGAGCATGTCTTCCTAAATCCAAATCAAAATAGGTATGGGATAGGCTACGTTCCCACCATACCCCCAAAACCACCACCTACGACCACTTGGGTCAAGGGTGCCCTGGAGCCTGCTAAAATCGAGACCTACGGCTTAGATCTCTTGTTTAGAGACTGATTCATGGTGTTTTCTTTGTAGGTGTGATGGAAGACCCCTCTTTAACCAAAAAGCCAAAAAAATTGCAAATTTTCAAAAACTCAAAAACATTGGAAAATGGCAAAAATACCAAAACAATCATGTACATACCAGCTCCTGGTAGAAATTTGGAAAAAGCTAAGGAATTTGAAGAAAAATTGTCTTCATAAAAGGACCAAAATCTTCAAAACCTATAGAAATTCCAAAACCAAAACCAGGTGTTTGTAAAAACCATGCATCAGATCCAAATTCCCTAGGATTCAAAATTCTCGAGAATGATTAAAGCATAGAGGAGGATCCCCTTCTCCCTGAGGAGGATCAAACCTTCGAGCTTCCCGAGTTTAACAAAATTCTTGATTTGGAAAACCTTCGAATTCTGTAGGAGAGGATTTCATAGAAATCGACCTAGAGAGTAAAGCAAAACCAAAACGTGTTAAGATAGGCACATCTCTGCATGAGCATGAAAAAGCATCATTCATTGCATTCCTGAAAGCCTACATTGACATTTTTGCATGGACATACAAAGACATGCCAGATCTAGACCCAAAAATCATAGAGTATTGTCTTCCCCTAGATTTAGATTCAAAACCCTAAAACAAAAGCTTAGAAAGATCCATCCGAACGTACACTCTCAAGTGAAAGAGGGTTTAGAAGATCTGCTTAAAGCTGATTTTATAAAACCCATTGCGTATTCTGATTGGCTTTCAAACATTGTTGTGGTTCGAAAATCCAATGGGAAAATTCGAATTTGCATCGATTTCAAAAATCTGAACAAAGCCACTCTAAAGGATAACTTCCCTTTGCCAAACATTGATTTGATAGTCGATAGCACTGCAAATCATGAAATGTTTTTCTTCATGGATGGTTACTTGGGTTATAATCAAATCAAGTTAGCCCCAAGAGACCAGGCTAAAACTGCTTTTACAACACCCTAGAGCACGTACTACTACACAATCATGCCCTTTGGTTCGAAAAATATCGGCGCTACATACCAAAGAGCCATGACTACGATCTTTCACGATCAAATTCACGACCTCGTAGAAGTGTATGTGGATGATCTCTTGCTGAAATCAAAAACCCGATGCACACACATCGAATCTTTGCAAAAAGTTTTCGAAAGACTAAGGCTTTATAAAGTGAAACTAAACCCTCAAAAGTGGGTCTTCGAAGTGGAATCGGGCAAGCTTTTAGGTTTTATGGTAAGCCAAAGGGGCATTGAAGTTGACCCCTCTAAGTGTTGAGCCATCATAGATATGTCTCCACCCTCCAATTTAACTCAAATCTGAAGCCTCCAAGGTCGCCTCCAATCGATTAGAAGGTTTATTTCAAACCTCGCAACGAGATGCGAACCTTTCAACAAGCTTTTGAGAAAAGGGATGAAATTTGTATGGGACAACGATTGCCAAAAAGCTTTTGAAAGATAAAAGTGTATTTGGTTAATCCTCCGGTTTTAAACCCTCCAAAGCAAAGAATACCACTTTTACTTTACATTTCTGTGCATGCGAATGCCTTGGGTGCTTTATTAGCTCAATATGAGGATGATACCCATAAAGAGTATGCTATTTACTATATTTCAAAAACTCTATTGGCTTATGAGAGAAACTATCAAGCCATAGAGAAAACGTGCTTGGCCTTGGTATGGGCCTGCCATAAATTTCGACATTACTTCCTAGATCATGAGATTTGGATAGTGTCTAGGCTTGATCCAATCAAGCATTTGTTTGAAAAACCTATCCTCACGGGTAGGCTGGGTAAATGGCAGCTCCTCTTAATGGAGTATGACCTAAAATTCCACCATCACACCTCCATAAAGGGGCAAGCCCTAGCTGATTATGTGGCTAATTTCCCCTTAGAGGATTCATATCCCATACTTGATGAAATGCCCGACGAGGGCATCTTTCTAAACCAATTTCAAAACCATATTTTAGCAAATTGTTTAAATGAAAACCAAGTATGGAAAATGCACTTCAATGGGGCAAGAAACCAAAGAGGGGTTGGTGCGGGAATCATCCTCATATCCCCCGAAAAGGGAGAAATACCCATTGTTATTCGCCTAGATTTTGAATGTTCCAACAATATAGTCGAGTATGAAGCACTCATACAAGGCTTGAAATTTTCAAAAACTCTAGGGGCATCATGCATTTAAGTCTTTGGAGACTCTTTACTTATCATAAACCAAGTGTTGAAAATTTGGCAAGTTAAAAATGAAAAACTTCTTCCATACCACGAATTGGCCACCAAACTGGTCGATTCGTTCAAATCATGCACACTCACAAACGTAGGAAGAGAGGATAATGGCATAGCAGATGCCCTCTCATCCTTAGGCTCAGCCCTAAGGGTCAATCCCACCTTGGGAACCTGATCCTTAGAAATATGACACTCACCCACTCCATCCATTCATGATTTGGAGATTTGCCAAAACAACCAAGCTTCTACTGAAAAACCCTGGTTTCAAGACATTAAATATTTCTTAGAAAACGAAGGATTTTCAGAATTCTTTTCGTCTAAAAACAAAGCTTTTATTCAAAAGATTTCAACCCGATACATGATTTTGGGAGGGATTCTTTATAAAAAGAGTTTTACTGGTATCTTATTGAGATGTGTCAACCTTGAGGAGGCTAGGATGATAATGCATGAATTCCACGATGGAGAATGTGGAGGGCATGTAAATACAAACATGATGGCAATGAAAATACTTAGAGCCGGTTATTTTTGGTCCACTCTAAAGCAAGATTGTCATGATCATGTTAGAAAATGTCACCCATGTCAAGTGCACGGACACGCCATTCATATCCCATCATCAACCTTGCATTCCGTGGTCAGCCCCTGGCCATTCACCATGTGGGCGTTTGACATCATAGGACCAATTTTTCTAAATGCATCAAACGGACATAGATTTATCCTAGCAGCCACCGAGTATTTTTCTAAATGGGTTGAAGCTACCTCCCTGACTAATGTCCAGGGGCAACATGTAGTGGCGTTCATTAAGAAAAATATCTTGGCTTGATTTAGAGTTCCAAGAGACCTAGTGTTTGATAATGGCACCCCCTTCAAGAACGAGAGGATGGTAAAGTTATGTAACACTTATGGCATAACTCACCACTTCTCATCGCCCTACTACCCTCAAGGCAACGGCCAAGCCGAAGCCACCAACAAGACTCTCATAAACATTATTGAGAAAACCTTAGAGAAGGGTAGGACATGGCATGAGAAGTTGGATGAAGCCTTATGGGCTTATAGGATTTCCATCCGAACTCCCACAAATGCCATGCCATTTGAGTTGGTCTATGGCACAAATGCCATTCTCCCCATTCATACCAAATTGCATTCATTCCATACATCACTTGCACTCGACCTCCCCCTAGAGACATTTCAGCATTCTAGAATGGTCGAGCTTGATCTATTAGATGAAAGAAGGCTCCTTGCTATAGATCATGCACATGCATACTAGCAAAGGATAGCCCAACATTATGAAAAACATATGAAGCCTCGCCACTTCAAAGTGGGAGACCTTGTATTGAAAATAATCCACCATCGTGGCCCACATTCACTTGGAAAGTGGCGGCCCAAGTGGGATGGTCCTTATGTTGTATGTGGAACCACCACGAACAATGCATACTAGTTAGTCGATGTTGAGGGTAGGAATTTAGTGGACCCTATGAATGCCCAATATTTGAAAAAATACCATGTATAGGGTCTAAGCTGAATCCTTTTTGCAAAAATGTTTGGAGGAAATCTCTTTTGAAAATTCGTGAGTGAGGATCAAAGTGAATCATGTGACCCTGAATGAGAGAATCGATGCTTGTGAAAAAGTGGAGTTTTCAAAAACAGACGGGTTACATTTCAAAAATCTTCATCTTACAAAGGAAGGTCTGGTTCAATATAGCAAAACACTTGCAAGTAGTATGTGCTATTTCTAAATAGTCTGATCTGGGATGAATCGAGTAGATCATTGGGATAAGTCCTTCCCCTCTTCTCTTCTCTTCCCCAAAAGGAAAATTTGGAAAAAAGCGAAAAAGGGAAATCCCTACAAGAGTCTCTTTCCAAAAGAAAGTTGAATTGAAAAGAAGAAAAAATTGTTTCTTCCATGGAAAAGAGGGAACAAAGAAAAAATACTCCGAAAGGAAGACCCTCTATGAAAAAAAGAAGAGTGGCCAAAAGCTCAAAAGAGTAGTTTTTCACCTCTTTGCCTCAAACCACGGGACGCTCCAGAAGCGACCGTGGTAACTCTTTCCCCATCCCTGCGACTTATCCCAAGTAAAGAAAGATTCATGTCAAGGATTCCTAAAGTAAAAATAGGATTTGCTTACTTGAATCTCATTTTGTTAGAGAATCAGACGTTGTTGGGTAAGGCATAGAAATTTTGAAATGTTACTTGATTTTCTTATAAAACCTCTGCTAGATTAGTGAGTGTTGAGACTCAAGTAAAGGGAAACACAAGAAGCTGAAAATCCTTAGGATTGAAGCTAAAAGGGGTTTTCCTCTCTTAAAAACGAATTGAGAAAAGCCTCGAACATCGAGCAACATAAGACCAGCTCACTTGGTGTAGCAGGTCTTCATAAGACTCCCAAGTTTGACCATTCCATTAAGTCTCTAGAAAACCATATTTTCTAGCTTCTCATTCCATGTCATTCACGCATGGACATCAAATACACGATCCCAATTAGAACTAGAACTGCATTAGGTAAAGTCCCCTTTGGCAAAAATCCCCTCTTACTGGGCACAAAGAAAAAGTTTTTCTCAAAACTGGGACGATCCCATATTCTCGAGGACGAATCTAGGGAGAAAACAAATAGGGTGTTGTCTTCTTTGCTATTATCCAAATGAATTTGGTTAATGCCAAAGAGGGGCATCTGTAAACACCCCAAAATCAAATGATTTTCTAAAACAAACACTTGGTTTTGAAAATCCATTTCAAAAACCAATTTTGAGTTTTTCGAAAACCCAAGAGTTCCAAAATCTATAAACTTTTGTTAAAAACCCTTTCGAAATATGGATTTCTTAAACTCGGGGCAAGTCCCAATTTCGTAAACAGCCAAATCAAACAGGTAGAGCCTAATCGAAAAGCAGGTCCAAAAGCCTAGAATTCAGCCGAGCTTGATGAAAGCAAGATAAAAAAGCAAAAGGAGAGCTCAAGCCAGAAGCAGACTTCAGCCCTAGAACTTGAAAAGCAAAGCCAAAGCACCAAACAAAATCATCAGAAATCCAAGCCCAAGCTTGAAACTCCAAAAATTAGACAAAATGAAGTCTAGAAGGTGAGAAGGAGATCGGACGAAAAGGTTGGGGAAAACCCAACCCAAGATGGAGCACTGATGAAGCTAGGGCCCACGAAAGCCGTCCATCTCGAAACGCCAAGAAGGACTGAAGAAACAAAAATTTGGATTGGATCTAGACATAAATATCCAGATCCAGACCCAAATAGTGTTTGAATTGGATTTGAATCATAAAAACCAAATCCAAGACCCACCCCCTTTGCCTATAAATAGAGGTGAGGGGGTAGTGCAAGTTCATGTGAAAATCCATTTGGGAGGCTTGGGAGAGAGAGTGCATAAAGTAGGAGAGAGAAAAATGGTGGGCTTGATATTTTCAAGTGGGCTAGCCATGTGGGCTTGATCAAGGGTGTAGGTTCAAGCCTTGTATGGACCTACACTCAACCAAAGGGATGCACCAACATGCAAATGGCGTGGATCAAGGATGGGCTACACATGGTGGACCGGCTCCAAGAGGTAGGTCTCTCAACCTAACCCTAACCTAGCCCACTTCACCTAACCAACCCCACTAAACCTAACCCAAACCTAGCCTAGACTTAGCCCCTTTCACCTAAACCGACCTAGACTTTACCAAACCGACTCCCTTAAATCCCACCTAAACCTAACCCTAACAGCACCCTAGTTGGACCATCCTCACCCTAAACCTACCTATCTAACCCATGGCTAAACCTAGCCTAGCCACCCTCTCCACTGACCTACCCTAAACCCTCTAACCGAGTGCAACTCGCACTCGGTTTACGTCCTACACACCCCTAGCCAACACCCATTCTACACCTTGTGCAGCGCCTGCCGATTGACCCCAACACCCGGCCAGCTGCCACCCAACACCCCCCTCACCTGTCCCTGCCATGACCACCCACAACCGTGTCGCTAGCACCCGGCCCACTGTCCCGCACCCTGTCGTGTCACCAACACCTTGTCTCGCACCCACCTGCTGCACCCTGTCGCACACGCCGTCTGCCTCACCTTGCGTGACGTCCCAGCCAGTGCCTGCCACCTTCCAGCCCCTAGCCAGCATCACAGTCGCACGCCTTGTCCACACCAGCTCCCCACACCTGTCCCCAACCGAACCACCCTTGTCCCCTAGTACCTACCCTCAGCCACTCGGCTGGTACCACAACCGACTCCCATCTACCACTGCCCCACCTGTCCCATACCAGTCCCGCGCATTTGTTGTGCACCCTGCAACACACCACAACACCGCAATGCGCCCCACACTAGTCCCAGCCAGCGCCTAACTCCCATCTACCCGACCAGCTGCGTCCTAATACCCCACCTTGCTACCATATCCCAGCCATCCCTTAGTGCCCGCCGACCTACCTCAGTAGCACACCAACCTCCCACGGCCCAAACTAACCTAGACCTAACTAGGACCATACCCATATTGAACTTGGCCGAACTAAGCCCATCCTAAACCCCCAAGCACTTGGTTACCCCCAAGTAAACCTAAGCCTAAATTCTCATGTCTAGACCCACCTAGGGAGACCTATCTCGTGGATGCCGAGGACGGACCCAAGCAACTTGAGAGGAGAAGCCGACCACGTATAAGTGTTTAAATTCGGTTTTTACCTTACTCATTTGAGATTAAATTCAATTCGATATGGGATTGTAATAATGGAGCGTAGTCTCCCCCCGAAATGTAATATTTGTGCTTGATACACAAGCCACACACATACACTTGAGCCTTATCACTCTTAATCGTACACAAGGGACACCCACGTACACTTGAGCCTTTCCACACTTATTTGCACACGATTGCACACACATTGAGCCTTTCCGCTCTTAAGCTAAAGTATATATTTCCATTCAGGTATTTACTTTAGTGAAAGTTGTGTGAGTTGCAATTCAATTTGGGTTGTTACATTCAAGTCGTGTGAGTTTGTCATTTAAATTTCACACTTACACACACATTGAGCCTTTCCGCTCTTAAGCTAAAGTATATATTTCCCTTTGGGTATTTACTTTAGTGAAAGTCGTGTGAGTTTGTCATTTAAATTTCACACTTACACACAAAAAGCACTCGATCCTTTCCGCTCTCCACTCTCACACACATTTTGAGCCTTTCGCTCTTAGGATACAACACATATTTATATATTTTCAAGTTGTGTGAGTTTACTTCACGTCGAGTTGCATTTCCCTTTGTGTGGATTTACATTAAGTCGTGTGAATTGCTTTATATTTCGAGTATTTACATTAAGCTGCATGAGTTGCACTTCAATTTCTGGTATTTACATTAAGTTGTGTGAGTTGCTTTCAATTCGAGCCTAGCTCACATCATCATCTCAAAAACCCGAAAATATTTGTGCATCTTTATATTCGTTAGCTTTCAAAAGTGCCCCGAATCTATGCACAAACCACGTTGAAAATAGGCCACTTGTGTACACACATATCTGGCCTAAATGGCTAAAAACTCAAAAGACTTAGGTTCGTCCAAAGTCGTAATAAAACTTGCAAACTAGTCATACATCGGGTTTTTCAAACACTGATCTTGCAAAGTTTTGTAAAAACAAAGTTTTAAGCGTTTAAACTGACCCATGAGCATCGGTTCAAGAAGGTTTAAACGAAAAGATCCCTCTTCCCCACAATCGCTCAAAAAGTCAGATATTTCAAAAATCTTCGCTAGCTTAAGCAAGCTAGCTGGCACGCCCTTAGAAACGACGTAGATACGAAAAGGTTCATTTCCGATCTCAAAAACCAGAAGTGAAAATTTTCATGTTTACACTAGGTAAAACCAAACTCCCAATATTTCCAAAATCCCTAAACAAAAAGCCATTTGAGCATGACATGGACGATAGAAAGTTCCAAGGTCATCCATTATACAAAGAATTCTCAAAAACCAAAAAAACTTGGAACATGCTGCTAAACATGGGTTACATGCCGTACCAAAGTTTAGGGAACCAAAATCGAGGTTGTGTAGAGCCCATATTATCAAATCCAAATCCAAATAGGTATGGGATAGGCTACATTCTAAACATACCCCCGGAACCACCACCTACGACCCTTTAGGAGGGTGCCCTGGAACCTCCTAAAACCGAAACCTATGGCTTAGATCTCTTATTTAGAGGTTGATTCATGGTGTTTTCTTTGTAAGTATGATGGAAGACCCCTCCTTAACCAAAAATCCAAAAAAATTACATATTCTCAAAATCTAAAAACAATTGGAAAAACCTCAAAACTCAAAAATATTAGAAAATTATGAAAAATCCAAAAAAAGTGTGATTTGCATTTCTCCTAATTACTTTTCTTTACAAAAAACCAAAAAAATCGAAAAACCTGAAAATACCAAAAACAAAGTTTTGTATATACCAGCTCCTGGTATAAATTTCGAAAAGCCAAGAAATTTGAAGAAAAAGTTGTCTTTATAAAAGGCCCAAAATCTTCAAGACTTGCAAAATTTTCAAAACCAAAACCAGGTGTTTATGAAAAACATGCATCAACTCAAACTTCTCTAAGATTCAAAATTCTCGAGAATGATCAAAGCACGGAGGAGGATCCCCTCTTCCATGAGGAGGATCAAACCTCCGAGCTTCCCCAGTTTAACGAAATCCTTGATTTAGAAAAACCTTCAAATTCTGTAGGAGGGGATTTTATAGAAATCGACCTAGGGAGTGAGTCAAATTCAAAGCATGTTAAGATAGGCACATGTTTGCATGAGCATGAAAAAGAATCATTCATTGCATTCTTGAAAGCCTACATAGATGTGTTTGCATGGACCTATGAAGACATGCTAGGTCTAGACAAAAAAATTGTAGAGCATTGTCTTCCCCTCGAACCAGATGCAAAACCTATAAAGCAAAAGCTTAGAAAAATCCATCCGAACATACACTCTTAAGTGAAAGAGGGTTTGAAAGATCTTTTAAAAGTTGGATTTATAAAACCCATTGCGTATTCTAATTGGCTTTCAGACATAGTTGTAGTTCAAAAATCTAATGGAAAAATTCGAATTTGCATCGATTTCAGAAATCTGAACAAAGTCACTCCAAAAGATAACTTCCCTTTGCCAAACATTGATTTGATAGTGGACAACACTGCAAATCATGAAATGTTTTCTTTTATGGATGGCTACTCGGGTTATAATCAAATCAAGTTAGCTCCAAGAGATCAGTCAAAAACTGCTTTTACTACATCCTGGGATACATATTGTTACACAGTTATGCCCTTTGGATTGAAAAATGCCGGTGCCACATACCAAAGAGGCATGACTACCATTTTCCATGATCAAATTCATGAGCTCTTA
Source organism: Brasenia schreberi (assembly GCA_036023115.1). NCBI lineage: Eukaryota > Viridiplantae > Streptophyta > Magnoliopsida > Nymphaeales > Cabombaceae > Brasenia > Brasenia schreberi. Next base: position 31,530,932 of record JAYKKT010000091.1, read on the forward strand.
GAAGTATATGTGGATGATCTCTTGGTAAAATCAAAAACCTGATGCACACACATCGAATCTTTGCAAAAAGTTTTTGAAAGGCTTAGGCTTTACAAAGTGAAACTAAACCCTCAAAAGTGTGTCTTCGGAGTGGAATCAGGTGAGCTTTTAGGTTTTATGGTAAGCCAAAGGGGCATTGAAGTCGACCCCTCTAAGTGTCGAGCCATCATAGACATGCCTCCACCCTCCAAATTAACCCAAATCTGAAGCCTCCAAGGTCGCCACCAATCGATTAGAAGGTTTATTTCAAACCTTGCAACGAGATGCGAACCTTTAAACAAGCTTTTGAGAAAAGCGGTGAAATTTGTATGGGACGATGATTGCCAAAATGCTTTCGAAAGATTAAAAACTTATTTGGTAAGTCCTTCGATTTTAAAACCTCCAAAGCAAGGAAAACCACTGTTGCTTTATATTTCCGTGCATGCGAATGCATTGGGTGCTTTATTAGCCCAATATGAGGATGATAGCCATAAAGAGTATGCTATTTACTACATTTCAAAAACTCTATTGGCATATGAAAGAAATTATCAAGCCATGGAGAAAACGTGCTTGGCCTTGATATGGGCCTACCAAAAATTCAGACACTACTTCCTAGATCATGAGATTTGGATAGTGTCTAGGCTTGATCTGATCAAGCACTTGTTTGAAAAACCTATCCTCATGGGTAGGTTGGGTAAATGGTAGTTCCTTTTAATGGAGTATGATTTAAAATTCCACCATCAAACCTCCATTAAGGGACAAGCCCTAGCTGAGTATGTGGCTGAATTCCCCCTGGAAGAAACATATCCCATACTTGATGAAATGCCCGATGATGGCATCTTTACAAACAATTTTCAAAATCATGTTTTAGCGAATTATTCAAAAGAAAACCAAGTATGGAAAATGCACTTTGATGGGGCAAGAAACCAGAGAGGGGAAGGGGTAGGAGTCATCCTCATATCCCCTGAAATGGGAGAGATCCCCATTGCTATTCACCTAGATTTCGAATGTTCCAATAATACAACCGAACATGAAGCACTCATACAAGGCTTGAAAATTTTAAAAAATCTAGGGGCATCATGCACTGAAGTCTTCGGAGATTCTTTACTTGTCATAAACCAAGTCTTGAAAATTTGGCAAGTCAAAAATGAAAAACTCCTTTCATACCACGAATTGGCCACCAAACTGGTCGATTCCCTCAAATCATGCACACTCACAAACGTAGGAAGAGAGGATAATGGCATAGCAGATGCCCTCTCATCCTTAGGCTCAGCCCTAAGGGTCAATCCCACCTTGGGAACCTGATCCTTAGAAATATGACACTCACCCACTCCATCCATTCATGATTTGGAGATTTGCCAAAACAACCAAGCTTCTACTGAAAAACCCTGGTTTCAAGACATTAAATATTTCTTAGAAAACGAAGGATTTTCAGAATTCTTTTCGTCTAAAAACAAAGCTTTTATTCAAAAGATTTCAACCCGATACATGATTTTGGGAGGGATTCTTTATAAAAAGAGTTTTACTGGTATCTTATTGAGATGTGTCAACCTTGAGGAGGCTAGGATGATAATGCATGAATTCCACGATGGAGAATGTGGAGGGCATGTAAATACAAACATGATGGCAATGAAAATACTTAGAGCCGGTTATTTTTGGTCCACTCTAAAGCAAGATTGTCATGATCATGTTAGAAAATGTCACCCATGTCAAGTGCACGGACACGCCATTCATATCCCATCATCAACCTTGCATTCCGTGGTCAGCCCCTGGCCATTCACCATGTGGGCGTTTGACATCATAGGACCAATTTTTCCAAATGCATCAAACGGACATAGATTTATCCTAGCAGCCACCGAGTATTTTTCTAAATGGGTTGAAGCTACCTCCCTGACTAATGTCCAGGGGCAACATGTAGTGGCGTTCATTAAGAAGAATATCTTGGCTCGATTTGGAGTTCCAAGAGACCTAGTGTCTGATAATGGCACCCCTTTCAAAAATGAGAGGATAAAAAAGTTATGTAATACCTATGGCATAACTCATCACTTCTCGTTGCCCTATTACCCTCAAGGCAATGGCCAAGTCGAAGCCACTAACAAGACTCTCATAAGTATCATTGAGAAAACCTTAGAGAAGGGTAGGGCATGACATGAGAAGCTTGATGAAGCCTTATGTGCTTACAGGACTTCCATCCGCACACCCACAAATGCCATGCCATTTGAGTTAGTCTATGGCATAAACACCATTCTCCCCATTCATACCAAATTGCATTCATTTCATACATCACTCACACTCGACCTTCCCTTAGAGACTTTTCAACATACTAGAATGACTGAGCTTGATTTATTAGATGAAAAAAGGCTCCTTGCTATGGATCATACACATGCATACCAACAAAGGATAGCCCGACATTATGAAAAGCATATGAAGCCTCGCCACTTCAAAGTGGGTGACCTTGTATTGAAAATCATCCACCATCGTGGCCCACATCCACTTGGAAAGTGGCGGCCCAAGTGGGATGATCCTTATGGTGTACGTGGAACCACCACAAACAATGCATATTGGTTAATCGATGTTGAGGGTAAGAATTTAGCAGACCCTATAAATGCTCAAGATTTGAAAAAATCCCATGTGTAGGGTCTAAGCTGAATACCGTTTGTGAAAATGTTTTGAGGGGATCTCCTTTAAAACTTCGTGAAGAAAGGATCAAGGTGGATCGTGTGACCCTGAATGAGGGAATCAATGCTTGTGAAAAACAGAGTTTTCAAAAATCGATGGGTTACATTTCAAAAGTCTTCATCTTACAAAGGAAGGCCTTGTTCAATATAGCAAAATACTTGTAAGTAGTACTTGCTATTTCAAAATAGGTTGATCTGGGATGAATCGAGTAAATCATCAGGATAAGTCTTTCCCCTTTTCACTTCTCTTCTCCAAAAGGAAAATTTGGCAAAAAGCAAAAAAAGGGAAATCCCTCCTAAAAGTCGCTTTCCAAAGGAAAGCAGAATTGGAAAAAGAAAGAAAAATCATTCTTCGATTGAAAAAAGAAAAGAAAGAAATGAAAAGAAAAATCCCCCCAAAAGGGAGGCCCTCTATGAAAGAAAAAGAAAAAATTACCAAAAAGCTCAAAAGAGCAAAATTTTCTGCCTCGTTGCTTCAAACCACGGGACACTTCAGAAGGGACCGTGATAACTCTTTCCCCTATCCCTACGATTTATCCCAATGGAAAAAGGATTCATTTCAGGGAGTCCTAAAGTAAAAAATAGGATCTGCTTACTTGAATCTCATTTTGTTTAATAGTTAGATGTTGTTGGGTAAGGCATAGAAACTTTGCAATGTTTCCTGATTTCCTTATAAAACCTTCGCTAAACTAGCGAGTGTCAAGACTCAAGTGAAGGAAAATGCGAGAAGCTGAAAATCCTTGTGATCGAAGCTAAAAGGGTTTTCCCTCTTTCGAAATCAAATTAAGAATAACCCAGAACATCGAGCAATATAAGACCAGCTTACTTGGTACAGCCAGTCTTCATGAGCCTCCCAAGTTCGATCATTGCATGATTAAGGTCTCTAGAAAATCATTTCTCTAGCATGTCATCCATGTCACCCACTCATGCATGCACACATGGTCGTCAAATACATGATCCCAATTAGGACTAGAACCACATTAGGAAAAGTCCCCTTTGACGAAAATCCCTTCTTAGCGGGCATAAGGAAAAGTTTTCTTTAGAAAACTGGGATAATCCATATTCTCGAGGACGAATCCAGGGAGAAAGCAAAAGAGGTGTTATCTTCTTTGCCATTATCCAAATCAATTTGGATAATGCCAAAGAGGGGCATCTTTAAACACCCCAAAATGGGATTATTTTCAAACAAACACATGGTTTTCAAAAACCAATTTTCAAACCAATTTTGAACTTTTAAAACCCCAGAGTTACGAAGTTTTAACTTCTGTCTAAAAATCCTTCAAAATAAAGGTTTTTAAACCTAGGCCAAAACCCCAATTTTGCAAAGCAGGTGAAACCTAAACAGAAAGCAGCTCAAGAACAGGTCAAAAAGCACCAGTTCAGCCCATCTAGTTAAAAATAGGGCCGAAAAGCAACCTAGCTCGTCCCTTGAACCCTATAAAACAGAGTGCACATGGCACTCAATCTGCATCTAGGCTGCACCCATATACCCCAGCCACAACCACCTCCCCTAGTTGGCCTGCACTAAGTCACGACCACCTCCACCTAGGCATGTCCCAAAGCACCCTCACAACCACCTCAACCGAGTGCACCTAGCACTCGGCCAAGACTTGTTGGCCTGCACTAAGTCGTGACACCATATCCCACGGCCTGCCCTTGGCTAGCCTAATCCCACAATCAAAACCCTAACTAAGCTAGGTGTTGGTTGCACCTAGCTCATTCCTATCTTCCTAAACCAAAACCTAGATCTAACTAGGAATCGACCAACCACATCCTAAACCTAACCAAGACTCCTTGGTCGAACCCAGCCAAGACCAAGCTCAAACCCACTAGGTTGTGCCTAAGTGGACCCACACCCAAGCCTCACCTCAAAACCCATTTGAAGGGACTTACCTCATGGCTGCAACAAAGGAAGACCCGAGTGACCCGAGAGGCAAAAACCAAACATTTGTAAGTGCCATTTACATTCGATTTTACATTACTCGTTTAACTTAAATTTAATTCAGAATGAGGTTGTAATAATGGAGCGAAGTATCCCTCCTAGATCTAATATTTGTGTATGAAACACAACCACACACGTGCACTTGAGCCTTCTAGCTCTTAACTGCACACAAAGGACACCCACGTGCACTTGAGCCTTTCCGCTCTTATGTTGCACACGATTGCACACACATTGAGCCTTGTCGCTCTTAAGCTAAACGTATATACTTCAATTTGGGTATTTACTTTAGTGAAAGCTGTGTGAGTTGCAATTAATTTCGGGTGGATTTAATTTCAAGTCGTGTGAGTTGTAATTTCAATTCCACACAAGAACACCCACGACCACTCAAGCCTTTCCGCTCTTCACACTCACACACATTGAGCCTTTCCGCTCTTAAGCTAAACGTATATACTTCAATTTGGGTATTTACTTTAGTGAAAGTTGTGTGAGTTGTAATTAATTTTGGGTGGATTTACTTTAAGTTGTGTGAGTTGTCATTTAAATTTCACATGAGAAGCACCCACAACCACTCGAGCCTTTCCACTCTTCACACTTGTAAACACCCCAAAACTTCCATATTTTCAAAACTTTCGAAACTTCAAAAGCCAGCTCAAGGCTAAAAACCCAATTTTGTTAAGCAACCCAATCGAGCAAAAGGAGCCTCCAGGCTAGAAGCAGACTTCAGCCTCGGAATGTGAAATGCAAAAGCCAAAGCACCAACAAGCCATCAAAAATCCAAGCCCAAGCTTGAAAAACCAGAAATCAGACAAAACGAAGTCCAGAAGGTGAGAAGACGGTCGGACGAAAAGGTTGGGAAAAACCCAACCCAACCCAAGATGGAGCACTGATAAAGCCAGGGCCGGTGAAAACCGCCCGTCTAAAAACACCAAGAAGGACTGAAGAAACAAAAATTTGATTGGATCTGGACATAAATATCCAGATCCAAACCGAAATAGTATTTGGATTGGATTTAGATCATAAAAACCAAATCCAAGATCCAAACCCAAGACCCAACCCCTTGCCTATAAATAGAAGCAAGGGGGGATAAAAGTTAGCATGAACTTGCTTGGGAGAGGCTTGGGAGAGAGCATAAAGTAAGAGAGAGAAGAATGGTAGGCTTGACTTTGTCAAGTGGGTTAGCCATGTGGGCTTGATCAAGGGTGTGGGTTCAAGCCTTGTGAACCTAGACCTAACCAAGGGTTGCACCAACATGATGAATGACATGGGCATATGGCTGCAAAAGGGTGGACTCGACTCCAAAAGGTAGGTCTCTAAACATAACCTTAACCTAGCCCTAACCGACCCACCTAACCTAGCCCACTTCACCCAACCGACCCCATCAAACTTCAACCTAACCTAGCCCACTTACCCCAAACCAACTCCATTAAACCCCTTAGACCTAGCCCATTTGTTCCAACCGACTTTACCCATAACCCCAAACCGACTCCCCTAAACTGACCCTACCTAGCCACTTGACCCTAACTGACCTAACCTAGCCTAAACTCCTTAAACCGAGTGCACCTTGCACTCGGTTTTGTGCCAAGACCACATCCTTAGCCCAACAGCCTCAAATCACTCCCCCCTACTTAGCCCCGACTGATCACCATACCCTACTGCACCAGCCACACCTTGCCACCTTCCTACACACCTGCTGCGCACCCCACCCGGCCTGTGCCTCAGCATCGCCCTACTGCTCCTGCGCACCATCCCACAGCCAGTCACGGCACCCTGCCACGCCCTCCTACCTTCACCTTACCCCAGTAGCACATGCTGCACAACCTTGCCACACCAACACTCCCAGCCGCACCCTGTCCAGCATGCCCAGCCGCACACCCCCTGCACACCAGTCGCTCCCCAGCACCCGCACCGCACCCCAACCTACCTGCTCACCTGCCCTCAACCACTCGACCATCACACACCAGCCGCACCAACACCCGACCTGCACTCCAGCAGTGCATGCCCCTGCACCCTATGCCGTGACCCACCTAAGCCCTGCCCCTAAGCCAGCCGAGTGCACCTAGCACTCGACCAAGCTTGGTTGGCCGTGCACCAACCTTGACAAAACCCCTCTCAATCCTCACCAAGCTAGGTGTTGGTCGCATCTAGCTCGTCCATTTTACTAAACCAAACCTAGACCTAACTAGGACCATACCCACTACACCCTAAACCTCAACCTTTTGGCCGAACCCAGCCCATACTAAGCCCCACTTGATCTACTTGGCCAAACCTACTGGAACCAAGCCCCCTAGTGACCCACTTGACTAGTCACACTCGAAACTTGGCCGGCTGCACCCTTGGCTAGCCCTGTCTTCCCACTCCCAACCGGACTTACCTCTTGGCTGCACGTCACCAAAGCTTGCCACTTGAAGGAACTTACCCCCTTTGCTGCGACATGAAGATGCTTTGACCCAGGTTCAACACAAAGAAGGTGGACACGACCTAGCTAAATCCCGAATTCAACACAAAGAAGGTGGACACGACCTAGCTAAATCCTGAATTCAACTTAGGAAAAGTGTAAGTCTTCCAAAATATATTTCAAATTGCTTTTCCTATTCAATTCAATTTGATACGGGGTTGTAGTAATGGAGCGAAGCCTCCCCCCAAAATGTAATATTTGTGGATGAACACAACCACACACGTTCACTTGAGCCGTTTCGCTCTTATATTGCACACATACACACACGTGCATTGAGCCTTTTCGCTCTTAAGCTAAAGTATATATTTCAATTTGGGTATTTACTTTAGTGAAAGTCGTGTGAGTTGTCATTTACATTTCACACAAACACACACGTGCATTGAGCCTTTTCGCTCTTAAGCTAAAGTATATATTTCAATTTGGGTATTTAATTTAGTGAAAATCATGTGAGTTTGTCATTTAAATTCCACACACTCACACACATTGAGCCTTTCCGCTCTTAAGCTAAACGTATATACTTCAATTTGGGTATTTACTTTAAGTTGTGTGAGTTTGCAATTTCATTTCGGGTGGACCTAATTCAAGTCGTGTGAGTTGTCATTTCAATTTACACACAAAGAACACTCACTCACATTGAGCCTTTTCACTCTTAAGATATACGTATATTTCAATTTCTGCAAATCTAATTCAAGTCGTGTGAGTTGTCATTTCAATTTACACACAAAGAACACTCACTCACAATTGAGCCGTTCCGCTCTTAAGATATACGTATATTTCAATTCCCGCAAATTTACATTCAAGTCGCGTGAGTTGCTTTACATTTCAGGTATTTACATTTGTGAAAGTTGCGTGAGTTGCACTTCAATTTCGGGTATTTACATTAAGTTGTGTGAGTTGCTCTTTCAATTCGAGCCTAGCTCACATCATCACTTTAAAACCTGAAAAAGATTTTGCATCCTTGCATTCGCTCGCTTCCAAAGAAGCCCCGAATCCTCGCACAAACCATGCTGAAAATAGGCCACATGTTCACAGACATATCAGGCCTAATAGCTAAAACTCAAAGACTTAAGGTCGTCCAGCCTTCGTAAAATAAAAACTGCCAAAGTGCACGAAATCAAATCCTTTAAAAAACAGTTATTGCTCAAATGAGTTTTGAAATTGAAATTATTTGAATTGAAGTTTCTAAGCGTTTAAACCAACCCTTGAGCATCGGTTTAAGAAGGTTTAAGCGAAAAGATCCTGCTTTCCCACAATCGCCAGAAAGTCAGATATTTCCAAAATCTTCGCTAGTTTGAGTAAGCTAGCTGGCACGCCCACAAAGCGACGTAGGCATGAAAAGATTCATTTCCGGTCTCATAAACTGGGAGTAAGAATTTTCATTGTTTACAACACTCACACACATTAAGCCTTTTCGCTCTTAGGATAAAACATATTTATATATTTTCAAGTCGTGTGAGTTTACATTAGTGGAAGTCGAGTTGCATTTTCCTTTGTATGGATTTACATTTAAGTCGCGTGAGTTGCTTTACATTTCGGGTATTTACATTAGTGAAAGCTGTGTGAGTTGCACTTTCATTTCGGGTATTTACATTAGTGAAAGCAGTGTGAGTTGTACTTTCAATTCGAGCCTAGCTCACATGATCGCTTTCAAAACTTGAAAAGGATTTCTGCATCCTTGCATTCACTCACTTTCAAAAGCCCCCGAATCCTCGCTCAAACCACGTTGAAAATAGGCCACATATTCACACACCTATTAGGCCTAATAGATAAAACTCATAAGACTTAGGGTCATCCAACAATCGTAATAAAAATTGCAAAGAAGGCATACATCGAATTCATAAAACACTGATCTTTCGAAGTTTAGTATTTGATTTGAAAAATCAAAGTTTCTAAGCGTTTAAACTGACCCTTGAGCATCGGTTCAAGAAGGTTTAAGCGAAAAGATCTCGCTTTCCCACAATCGCCAAAGAAATCAAAATATTTCAAAAACCTTCGCTAGTTTGAGTAAGCTAACTGGCACGCCCATAAAGCGACGTAGGCACGAAAAGGTTTATTTCTGGTCTTATAAACCGGGAGTGAAAATTTTCATGTTTATAATCACCAATAAAATCAGAGAAGTTTTATTAAAATCGGAACAGATTCTTAAAGATTAGAGGTTCCTGCAATAGAGGTTGGGTTATTACCCAATATCTTTGTACACAATAAACCAATTTGATTGAAAATAGTCTCATTGGAAAGCTGAAACCATAACTTTCCAACAAGATTAATTTCATAGAAAGCGAAGGTCTGAGCATAAAAATACAATAGTTTTTCTAAACCTCTAACTTTCTGGTACAGGTTTGTCCTGAATGTTTGAGTGGGGTGTATTTTTGAAATTAATTATAGAAATCTAGAATACATAAAATAAAAATAAAAATATTTTCTGAATCTTTACATCAAAATCTGTTTTTTATAAAAAATTTAGAATTTTTGGAAATTCATAACTATTCTAAAAAAAATCAGAGACAAGTCGCTGAAAATAGAACCAATTTTCTATTTTTCAAGAACTTGGGATATTTTTGAGTTTAGAAGTTGAAATCACGATTTTGTCAAACCTTTGAAATTGATTTTTTTTTTTAAAACTTATTTGATCACAAACGATTTTTAAAGCATCCAGGCCGGCCCTTGAGCATCGGTTCAAGAAGGCCTACGTCGACAAAAATTCACTTACCTATAATCACTACACGAAGTCAGAATTTAACTTTGCTAGTTTGAGCAAACTAGCTGACACCACGTCTACAGATTTGGCATGCCAAGTGAGACTTGAGTCTTTGAAAATTGTTTGATCTAGTCTTGTTTTTTCAAACACAAATCAATTTCAAATCGTGATTTTAATCTTCTCTTTTTTTTAATCCCTTGTTTTGAGTTCAATTTTCGGCAACTCAATAATGTCGAGTTTGGATGAAATAATTGCCTTTGTGCTGAGGGAATTTAAAAGGCAAATTAAGGCCTTGACCAAGAGGTCAAGGCACATCGTTCCCATGAAAAGTCATCTTGGATATACAGGGAGAAGACCCATACTCGGAAAACCAAACCGAGGCCAAAATCCGATGAAGGATATGAGGCCTTAGATGAAGCAAGTGTTGAGATCAAATCATCTAACCTTGCTAATCATCCAAACACCCCTTTGTCCATAGAAAAACCAAAAAAAAAATCTATGTTTGGAAAGACCAAAAAAAATTGGAAAGCCTTCAAAAATAAAAAAGATTTGAAAATAAAAAAATTGAAATTCTAAAAGTTAAAAAGGAAAAGAAAGTTTACATCCCTAAGCACACAAATGGAGTGGGGCATGAGATTCACTTCACTCAAGTCACCCCTGTAGACGTGAAAATTCTCACTCCTAGTTTTTTAGGCCTGAAGTGAAGCTTTTCGTGTCTACGTCGCTTTAGGGCGTGCCAGCTAGCTTACTCAAACTAGAGAAGGATTTTAGAAATATCTGACGTTTTGGGCGATTATGGGCAAGTGGGATCTTTTTGTTGTAAACCTTCTTCAACCGATGCTCAAGGGTCGGTTTAAATGCTTAGAAAATCTCAATTTTTAACAAGCATGGACTTTTGAAAAGAGTACGCAAGTATTTCGTTGATTGTATGCCTAATTTGCAGATTTTGTTACGTGGATTGTACATATCCAAGTCTTTGTTTTGACGCTATTTAGGCCAGCTAGGTGTGTGCACGAGTGACCTAATTTTGGCGTGTTTGAACGGGTATTCGAAGCTTTTTCGAAAGCGTACGTATGCAAGTATGTGGAATATCTCGAGTTTGGAGGGTATGATGTAAGCTAAGCTCGAAGTGAAAGCAACTCACACAACTTAAATGTAAAACCCGAAATGTAAGGACGTAGCTTAAAGGAAAATACCCGAACTTTAAAAGCAACTCACACGACTTGAATGTAAATTGCGGAAGGGAGATATACTTATATTAAGAGCGGAAAGGCTCAATGCACACGTGTGTGAGTGTAGAATTGAAATGACAAACTCACACGACTTGAATTGAACTTGCCAAAATTTGAAATATAAGTATATATATGAGCGGGAAGGCTCAACGTGTACGTGTGTGTTGTGTATAAATGTAAAGACAACTCACACGACTGAATTTTAACAACCCAACGGAAAGGGAGATATAGATATAAGAGCGAAAAGGCTCAATGTGTGCATGTGTGTTGTGTATAAATTGAAAGACAACTCACAAGAATGAAATTTTAACAACCCGAAATGTGAAAGACGTACGCAGCCGAACCATAAAACTCATGCAGCTGAAAGTATATAGATATGCCTATATCTTAGGGGTTGCCAAGGCCAAAATGTGCGTGAGTGTTGAGCAAGTGCTCGGGTGTCCTTTAGGTGCGAGAGTGGAAGCTTAAATGATAAACTCACACGACTTGAAAGTAACAACCCGAATGAAATTGCAGCTTATCCGACTCTTACTAGAGTCTTTGGAGTAAGAGTGAAAGCTCAATTGTGGACGTGGGTGTCTTGTGTACGAGATAAGAGCTAAGGCTCAAGTGCACGTATGTGTCTCGTGTGTCAAGCACCAATATTACATCTCGAGGGGAGACAACGCTCCATTACTACAACCCCGTATCAAAATTGAATTAATTATAAAAGGAGTAATGTAAATACCAAATTTTAAACACTTACAAGTGATTCGGGCTTTCTTCTCCAATCTACACGTGATTTGGTTCGCTTTGGCAGCTACAAGGGTGTCCTCTTTGAGGCTTGAGATGTGAAGTGGCTCGCCGAGTTGTGCTTGAAAGGATTTGGGCTTGAGAGAGTTCACGGGTGTTAGGTCGGTTGTGGGGCTAAGTTGAGGTAAGCAAGGCTCACGGCAAAGGGGTGGTGGTGGTGTGCTAGGCTAGGATGGTGGGAGTGTTGGTGTTAGGTTAGGGTGGTGGTAGGTTGGTTGGTGTGGTAGGGTGGAGGTAGGGAGTCGGTGGTGTGGTAGGGTGTGGCGTGGAGTCGGCTGGGGTGACAGGCCGCGGGACTGCAGGGGCGTGCGGTAGGCACTAGGTGGAGGCGCGGGTAGACACGGGGTGCGGGTAGCATAGGTTGACAGGCGCATTAGGGCGCGGGTGTTGTGTGGTGCCCGCAGAGGCGCGTGGTATGCGGTGCACGTCGAGAGGGGCGCACAGGCGGTGCGGGAATGGGTTCGAGTGGTGGAAGGGTGTTGGGTTGGTTGGGATTAGGGAGCAGGTAGGGCGGTGGATGAGGCGGTTCGGTGGATTAGGGGTTAGGTGAGGTTTAGAGGGTTAAGAAGAGAAGAGTTTAGGGGGAGATTAGCCTTACCTAAAAGGGGTCCGGCTAGGTTGGCTCAAGCCCCGGTCCAGCCACCTCTTGTCATGTTGGTGCAGCTAGGTCCACGCCAAATCATGTTGGTGCAGCCCTTGTTAACCCCCTTTTAGCCCACAAGCTTAATCCACTAAAAAGGAAATTAAGCATTAATCACTCACCTTAATCCTTTCTCTCTCTTCTCCAAGCTCCTCCAAGTATTTCACGTCTCCCCCTTCTTGGAGACCCCCTCACCTCTATTTATAGGCAAGTGAGGTGGGTCTTGGGTTTGGATATGGGTTCGAGATCTAGATCCAAATCCAAATACTATTTGGATTTGGATTTGGATATTTATGACCAAATCCGATCCAAATCCAAATCCAAACATTTATATGGATTTGGATATGGATATTTTGGTCCAGATCTGATCCAATCCAAATACTATTTGGATATGGATCTGAATATTTATGGTCTAGATCCAATCCAATTTTTCTATGAGCAGTCCTTCTTGGCGTTTCGAGAGGGACGGTTTATGCGGGCCTTGGCTTCTTCAGCGCTCCGTCTTATGCTAGGTTTTCTCCAACTTTGTCGTCCGAGCTCCATCTCGCCTTTTTGGACTTCATTTCTGCTTATTTTTTTGTCATTTTTGGCTTGGATTTCTACTACTTTGGTGGATGTGCTTGACTTGGCTTCTAGGTGCGCCGGGCTTGTAGTCTGCTTCGGGCCTGGGCCTTCCTTTTGCCTTTTGACCCTGGCTTTTATCAGACCAGGTGCTGCTTTTGGGCTTCTACACCTGTTTCTGAGGCTGCTTTGGCATTCAGGGTTTCACCTGTTGAAAATTGGCTTTTGCAAAATTGGGACTTGGCTCATATGTGTGAAAATCAAGTTGAACGGGGTTTTAGCAAAATTTGAAGCTTTTACAGACTGTCACAACATCTAAAATAAAATACAAAATAGTTTCTGAACCTCCATATGATCCTCTTCTCACAATAAAATTTTCATGATTTTTGGAGATTTAGAAGCCATTTAAAAAAAATCCAAAAATAAGTCCTGAAAATAGAACCAGTTTCTATTTTTCAGAACTTAGAGAGATTTTTCTTTCATAGGCCAAGTGCACATTTTTGGTTGAGTAAAGTTGATTCGAAAAGTGAATTTCAAAACACATCTGATCAAGATCAATCCTCAAGGCGTCTAGGCTGACCCTTGAGCACCGACTCAAGAAGGCGTAAGTCAAAAAGATCTCACTTCCCCACAATTGTCATTAAAGTCAGAAAATACAACTTTGCTAGTTTAAGTAAAACTAGTTGGCACGGTCGCGCACAACGTAGCATGTGAAAACTTATTTCAAGTTTCTACATAGACTTCAGAGTAAAATTTCCACATCTATAGTTAATTTATATGCATATTGTTTTAGTTAATATACTAAGTTTTCTATGTATGAAACTTAATATGCATTCTAAGCATGCATTTATGGGTATTTTCTAGTCATTAAAGTGAGTCTGCAACCACAATGGGCTGAGAGGCAACTTCAAATAGCTATACAGAGTTAGTGATAGGAAGTCCCCTACATCTCATCTTACTTGATACTACAAGAAGTTAGACTTCATGACATCAGATGAGGTACAAATATATATAATTAAACTTTATTTAATAAGTTACATATTTGACCATCTTATTGATATCATTTTTCTTCTCTATTGTAAATTGATTGACAACCCTATGATTTCGAGAAATTATATCACAGATAAATACAAATTATTCTCGAAATTATGTGTATACATTACTTAGATTTCGTGGAGTATATGCCTAAGAGGGTCATTCTCTAGTTCATTAGCACATGTCTCTTCCTCCATTAAAGATGAACATAAGTCAAAGAAGTCATATACATACATAATGGAGTATGACCCACAAAATGAGTGTTGGGAGGTACAAATGTCACCCTCCATGAATCTTTCATAGTACTTTGGTGTTAAAGTGGCCTACCCATATGAATGTAATAGATTGTACAAGAATTGATTCATCTCTTGCACTCATTAAGTTTTACTATGAAATTTTATGTAACTATTACTCCTTCCATCAAACAAGGACCCTATATCGTCAAACATAGGGTTGGGTAAAGTAGTGCTTTTGTTCCATCATTAATAGGGTTGATTGAATGAAGATATTAATTTATAATTAACTATTGTTTATAGTATCTCTTGAAGGTTGCAAGGGTGATGCCACCTGTTATACATTAGTTAGATTAAGCTACATAACTGGTGCTTAGGACATCATCAAAAGTGTTGCCAACATGTATCTTGTCTGGTTGTGTCCAATCCTATTTCCCATTAGTCCCATAATGATGTCAGGATGAGGCATTCAACAATAATTAGATGTTGTACTTATTTTATAGACTGATGTTGAGACTTTTATTTCATATATGAGATGTTCTATCATATTATCCAACTTCTTTCTAAACACAAGATACACACACACACACACACACACACACACACACACACACACACACATATATATATATATACATACACACATATATAAAAGTAATGTTTAATCATGTCTATGATTAATCAAATGAATTGAAACCCACATCAAATTGAATTACTAAATCAATGGGTCGAGGAATGCCCAACCATATACCCCATATACTTATGTAGGTATGTATATATGTATTGTAAATATGTGTTATATAATCACATAATATATATGCATATATCGTGTGATTATAAAATTCTCAATTACAAAACATCATTTATAATCAAATAAATACATAAGAGTTAATACATATCGAACACAAAGAATGAGAACTACTTGTAAATGTCTTGAATAGTATAATCTCTTAGTCCTCTTCAGAATAAATATTGTCAAATACACCGTAGAATAGTAAATCGCAACTACCAATACTTTGATGATGATTTTGTTCCCACGTAGGACAAATAGATAGTATGGGGTATCTATTGATCATATACAACTATAATAAAATATAACACAAGTTAAGCATTTTAATTTGTAAGAAAATACAATACAAAATAGAAATGAAAGCATTGTATGTTACTAAAAAGTGTCCCAATTGATCATAATAAATACTCCATACATTGGAATTGGTGGATGATCACCATTAGAATGTAGCAAAAAAATATTATTGACCCTGTCCTTCAAAGCAATACTAATACAACATTCTATTATGTAGTAATTGCCCAACCCATTTGGAACCATAACATCCACCGATCTGATTTATATGGACGAACACTAAAAGCAATACAACATAAAATTCCATCAACACCACTCTCTTCTATGAAAACTCCAGAGTATACATGATGATGGGTATGCACACAAAACATTTCCTACGAATCTTAACCCAATAAGCCTTCCTTCTCCTAAAAGCTCTCCAACAACTCTGTATCCACAATTACCATCTCCCATAACATTAACTCATCTAAAAACATATGATATTATAAAATAATGTATTTCATTATCATATGACATCCCATACTTAGTCAATCTAGAATCATTACTACTATCTTATGACAAACAAGGCCTTTGTCCAATAGACATTCAATGTCCTCGGCTATGACATCTTGAGACCAAAGAAGAACTTATGAAAGTACATTTAGGTCGAGACACACTCCTCTTTTTATACTCTCACGAGGATAATTCTCTCTTTGTGGATTTCCTAAATGGTTGACCTATTAGACAATGAATAGGTGACCCTTGTAAAGATATGGATTGTAGATTCAAACTCTCTTGTAACAACTTAATTAGTTGTCTACGTTGATTCTTAACAAGATGATTCTTAAACTATTGAAAATTTTCTTGCAGTTCAACTTCCTCCACCAATAATACATCTTCATTAGGTATATTAAACCATTCATTCTCAATATCAAACTTTCTCTAGAATGAATCAATGGATGACAACTATATTGACTGACATGACTTCAACAAAATGAGTATCTTATGAGCACATGGTAACCTATGTGAATGTCACAACCCTAATCTACATGCCATTATATCCGAACCAACTTCTCTAGGATTCATTTCTTTTACTATCAAAATAAGTGTGTACCGTAAAACCAACTTTCCAACATCTTAACAATCTCCAAGAAATCTATATGATAATGCTTACTAACAAACCGGGATGCCTCAAATGATTTCTTTAATTTCATAATTATAACCCAATTAAGGAATGAAGTTGGTTCCATAATATATCGAATCCCTTAGTCGAGCTCCCAATAAATCATACACACTCTCTACTCTAGGCAACACCATTAGCAATATATTAGGACACGCACACAAATGCACTCATATATATAGATATATATATATATATATATATATATATATATATATATATATATATATATATATATATATATGTATGTATGTATATATAGCTCGAGATATATACATAGCCATATATATATAAAGGCCCACAAGTGTTACGGAGCATTGTTGTGCTAGGGTAGGGCGGGCACGGGCATGTGTGCCACGTGACCGGTGTTGCTGATGCCATGACAATTCTCTTCCATTGGTTTTCAAACTCGTCCTCGAAGCCGTGGGATATTCGTGCAGCATGTCATCACACTCCCATCGATCTGTCACTAAAAGGCAAGTGTTTGCTTCATCCTTCCCAACTCATCAAGTATTAGGTAAACTTTCTTGGTCCTTTTTCATGCTCTTCATGTTCGGATAATTTTTGAAATGTGGAGGGGTGGTAGCCACTATTCTCTACACATAGGATCTTCATAACATGGTATGAGTTAGCTCACATGAAAGACTGGATGGATTTTGAACCACTCCAGTAAGAGCAACTTGTAGGCCACTCCAGAACGTAGTCCCTTGTTAACCTGTTTCCATATATAATCGAGAATTCAAAGCCCTGCCTTATCGCTATTGTCAAATTCACATTCTTTTCTTTTGTGGTTGGCGAATGTGGTCAAGCTTGTGTGGGTGTGTTGTAGGGAAGCATGGGCTTCCTTAAGCATGGAGTGTCTCTCCTGAAGTTCCTTGAGTGTTATAGGGCAACTTCAGTTGGATCTATCTTTTGCCATATCAAGTAGAAGTAGGAGCTGCCATCTCATGGTGAGCTCGAAGGGACTTTTTCCCATTGTAGAGTTCCACTGTGTATTGTGGGCAAACTATGCCATCTCCAACAAGCCTAGCTAATTTTTCTTGCATGCAGTGATGTAGTGATGTACTTACTCTTCAAGCAATACATTGAAGTGATTGGTTTGTCCATCTACTTGAGATGGTTAGAGGTAGAGAAATGCAACTTGTTCTCACTTGTGGAAGAGCTACTTTCAAAAATTGCTTGTGAAGCCAACATATCAATCCAAGATGATCTCCTTCGGCATGCTCAAGTGTTTCACAATGTTTTTCAAGAATAGACAGATTGTTTCTTTGGCCAAACACTCCCTTGAAGCAACCATGAAGATGACATATTTCAAGAACCTATTAACCACAACAAAAACAGATTCATACCCATTAGCATTAGGAAAACTATCTATGAAATCTATGGTGATTAAGGATCACCATCGACTCAGAGCATGTAGAGGTTGTCGCAGGCCCATGAAGTGTCTCCTTTCCATTTTATCTTGTCAATATACAGGGCACAATCAAATGTAGTCTTCTATGTCTCAAGCCATCCTTGACCAGTAGTATCCCCGCTTGATGAGGGCAATCATTCTCTCTTTTCCTAGATGTTCACATAGGGAGTGTCATGCAATCCCCTCATGATAAGTCGTTGCAGTTCGCCAGTGTAAACAAGAAAATTTCCACTCTCAGTTTAGAAAACTCGAAGTGAACCTTTTCGTGCCTACGCTTACGCGAGCGTGCCAGCTAGCTTACTCAAACTAGCAAAGGTTTTTAAAACGATTTTCTGACTTTTGGCGATTGTAGGCAAGTGGACTCTTTTCGCTTTAAACTTTCTTGAACTGATGCTTAAGGGTCGGTTTAAGCACTTAGGAACTTTGATTTATAAACAAGTTTTTACTTCAAATCAATCGTGAATGCTCAGTGTTTTGGAAAGAATTCGGTTCGTGCATTTTTGCCAATTTTATTACGGGGTTGGACGACCCTAATATTCTTGCAAGTTTTATTTATTTTGGCCTGATGTGTGTGTGGAATGTGTGGCCTAGTTTCAGCGTGATTTGGAGTCAGTATCGGGGGATTTGCTGCGATGAGTGGATGCAGAGATGCTAAAAATTATATTTTGGGTTTTTGAGAACGATGATGCGAACTCACCCGAATTGAAATTTGCATCTCACTCTACATCCGAAGTAAAACTCACGCGAATTGAAAGTGCATTCACTCTACATTCACGAAAGTAAAACTTACGCGAATTGAAAGTACATTCACTCTACATTCACGAAGATAAAACTCACGCGAATTGAAAGTGCATTTAACCTACTTTCCCGAAAGTAAAACTCACGCGAATTGAAAGTGCATTCACTCTACATTCACAAAAGTAAAACTCACGCGAATTAAAATATATATATTTAGCTTAAGAGAGCAAAAAGGCTCGAGTGTACGTGAGTGTAAAGAGCGAAAAGGCTCAAGTGCTCATGGATGTGATCGTGTTCATCCACTAATTAAGAGTGGAAAGGCTCAAGTGCATGTGAGTGTAAAGAGCGAAAAGGCTCAAGTATACGTGGGTGCAAACGTGTTCATCCACCAAGTAAGAGTGAAAAAGGCTCAAGTGCAAGTGGGTGTGATCATGTTCATGCACCAATGTTACAACATGGGGGGAGGCTTAGCTCCATTAATACAACCCCTTTTCGAATTGAATTTAATGGAGAAAAATGGCTTAAAACAAAGTTTAAAGCACTTACAAATTTTTCCCGTTTGCTTTTTAGCCTTTTGGTGCAGCCACTTTGGTCCACCTTCTTGAGCTCCACGCCTTCACCCTTGGTTTGGTCCAAGCTAGCCCACTTGGCCAAGCTTGATCCTTGCACTCGGCCTTGCTTGCTCCACAAGCTTTCACTCGGCCTTCAAGCCTTCCACCTTGGCCAAGCCCAAGCTCGAGCCACTTTTGCTTGAGCTCTCCTTGCACTCGGGTCCTCCAAGCTTGCTCTTGGGCATCACCTCCAAGCTTGATCAGCCCCAAAACTTCATGTGATTTTGCTTGACCAAGGTGCAACACCTTGGTTGGTTCGGTCCAAGGCAAAGTCGAGAAAGGCTTACCTCAACTGTTGGTCAGCCCCAAGCTTCACTCGGGTTCCTCCTTGATGCAGTTCGGCATCAAGGTGTAGTTTGACCAGCCCACCTTGGTACAATTTGGCGTGAAGGTACAGTTCGACCAGCCCACCTTGGTGCAGTTCACGGTTCAAGCTTCTTCAATCGGCCAAGCCAGCTCCACGGTTCGGTCCTTGGAGCAACAGGGTCCTCCACCTTGGTGCAGTTGGGTCCTCCACCTTGGTCAGCCCCCAAGCCTTCATAACTCCAAGCACTCATCTTCAAGCTCCTTCATGGCCCCAAGCTTCACTCGGTTTAGGCTTACCTCCAAGCTTGGTCAGCCCCAAGTTTTCCACCTTGGTCGGGTCCTTGCTTGAGCTCCAAGGCGTCTTGCTTCAAGCCCTTGATTGAGTGGCCAAGCCCCTTCACGTGAACCACCTTGCTCCACGTGAACCCTTCTTAAAGCCTTGCTCCGCGTGCTTCACTCCTCTCTCCTCAAGCCTTCACTCCTCCAACTTTTTCCAACCTCTCACATGAACCCCCCTTGGCCTTATTTATAGGTCAAGGGTGGATCCTTGGATTAGGTTTGGATCCTTGGGTCTAACCCGATCCAATTCTTAGTGGGACCTCACTTTGGGTTTGGAATGGATCTTTTGGTTCAGATCCAATCTGAAGTTTCTTTTGAGTCCTTCTTTGGAGCATGAAACGGATGGTTTTCAAGCGGGCTTCGATTCCTTGGTGACCCAATTTTAGCCAGGGTTTTTTCCAGTCCCTTTAACCGGCCGATGCCTGTTTTTAGGAATTTTTTTTGTTTGCTTTTTGGCTTGATCCGTCTGGTCCCGTCTCGAGCTTGTACTTGATGAGGTTGATCCCATATTTTAAAGCGGACACTGATTTCTGTTTTGACAGGCCCAGTTCTTGATTTTTGATGGTTTCTTCAGGGTCTTGGTTCATTTTGCCTTTTTGAAGCAAAACTCACCTTGATATGAACACAGGGTTCAATCTTCAATCTGGCTTTCATGTAGACAAGCTTGACCCATCCTTCACTTTTTTTCTTGATCTCGGGCTGGCTTCTTTTATCAGGTTTCACTTTTCTATTTTGATCTACTTTGAAATTCGTGGGCTTTTAGCTTGAATTTAAAAAACCTTTATTTTGAAATATTTCCCAAAAGGTTTAAACTTTAAAATTTTGGGTCTTTAAAGGTTCCGAAGGCTGTAAGCTGGATTTTAAAATTTAGGAGTTTTGGAAAACATCACCATTTTTGGGGTGTTTACAGATGCCCCTCTTTGTCATTGATCCAAATGTATTTGGATAATGTCAAAGAAGAAACACCCTTTATGGATTTACTTCCTAAATTTTCTTGAGAATAAATCATCCTTCATTTCGAAAACTCCTTTTTCTTGGATCATAGGAGAGGGATTTCCAGCGAAAAGGGATTTTTCCTATGTGGGGTGCTTTTCCTAGGCATGATCATACATGAATGACTTTTGAATGCATGCATGAGTGAGTGAGGTGAGCTTTTTGGGAGAGTCAAGTTTTGGGGTTTTTAAGCTCGGAGAGAGCCTTTAAAGGTCGACTGCCCTAAGCAGGTTTTATCCCATGTCTTTTGACATTTTGGGTTTTGGAGCCCGGAGAGAGCCTTCAAAGGCCGATTGCTCCAAGCAGGTTTTATCACATGTCTTTTTGACATTTTTGGGTTTTTGAAAATTTCTTTTTCAAAAAAGAACTCCTTTTATCTTTCATCAAAAAGGACTTCCAATTTTTTTCATACTTTCCTTTATTTGGGTTTCGACACCTACTACTTGGTAGAGGTTTTTTTTTGTAGGAAATTTTGGAAAATATTTTAAAGTTCCATTTCCCACAAAACAAAGTCTAATTCTCAAACAAAATGAAATCCAAATGAGTAGATTCTATTCCTACTCTAGGATTTTCATAGTTGAACCTTTTTCCATTAGGATAAGCTATAGGGATATGGGAAAGAGTTACCATGGTCCCTTTTGAAGCGTCCCGTGGTTTTAGGCAAAGAGTCAAAAAAATTGCTCTTTTGAGCTTTGGCTTTCCTTTTTCTTTTTTCTTTTTCAAGAGAATACCTCTTTTGAAGAAGTTTTTGTATTCCCTTTTTTCGGGGCAGACTTCTTTTTCGAGGAGTTTTTGCATTCTCTTTTCTTTTTTCTTTCTTCTTTGAAAGAGAAGACTCCTAGACACCTGGTGAAGGGACATAAATGGCACATTTCTAACAGAGTTATTGCATTTCGAGGAGTTTTTTAAAAAAAGATGATATCCAGACTTCTTTTTCGAGGAGTTTTTTGCATTCTCATGTGGAATACCTCTTTTTTCTTTCTTCTTCATCAAACTAGGGGCATTAAAAATGCTTCCCCTAGACACCTTCCATGGAGAATCAATTTCATAAAACATGTATCTCCATCATATCATGTGGAATACATTTCATATTGTCATCATTTCATAAAGCATGTATTTCCATTGAATCATATGGAGTGCATTGTTATATATCATACATCATACACACCTCATTCACCCAAAGAGGACCAAAAAGGTGGCAACCCGAGTAGGAATGTCCCCATGTCATAAAACGGGCAACAAAAATCGATAATACATGTTGATATATAGATATTGTGGATAAAAATTTAGTAGACCCCGAAAATACCAAATACTTGAAAGGGTCTATGTTAAATTCTTTAAGAAAGATTTTTAAAATTGAGATCCTTTGAAACTTCTTGAAAGAAGGATCAAGATTGATTGTATGACCCCAAATAAAGGAATTGATGCTTTACGAAAAGTAGAGTTTTCAAAAACAAATTTGTGACATTTCAAAAATCCTAAAAGTGCATTTACTCTATGAGCGGATGTAGAGATGCTAAAAATTATATTTTGGGTTTTTGAGAACGATGATGCGAACTCACCTGAATTGAAATTTGCATCTCACTCTACATCCGAAGTAAAACTCACGCGAATTAAAAGTGCATTCACTCTACATTCACGAAAATAAAACTCACGCGAATTGAAAGTGCATTCACTCTACATTCACGAAGGTAAAACTCACGCGAATTAAAAGTGCATTTACTCTACTTTTCCGAAAGTAAAACTCACACGAATAGAAAGTGCATTTACTCTACTTTCCTGAAAGTAAAACTCACGCGAATTGAAATATATATATTTAGCTTAAGAGAGCGAAAAGGCTCGAGTGCAGGTGAGTGTAAAGAGTGAAAAGGCTAAGTACTCGTGGGTGTGATCGTGTTCATCCACCAATTAAGAGTGGAAAGGCTCAAGTGCATGTGAGTGTAAAGAGCGAAAAGGCTCAAGTATACGTGGGTGCAAACGTGTTCATCCACCAAGTAAGAGTGAAAAAGGCTCAAGTGCAAGTGGGTGTGATCATGTTCATGCACCAATGTTACAACATGGGGGGAGGCTTAGCTCCATTAATACAACCCCTTTTCGAATTGAATTTAATGGAGAAAAATGGCTTAAAACAAAGTTTAAAGCACTTACAAATTTTTCCCGTTTGCTTTTTAGCCTTTTGGTGCAGCCACTTTGGTCCACCTTCTTGAGCTCCACGCCTTCACCCTTGGTTCAGTCCAAGCTAGCCCACTCGGCCAAGCTTGATCCTTGCACTTGGCCTTGCTTGCTCCACAAGCTTTCACTCGGCCTTCAAGCCTTCCACCTTGGCCAAGCCCAAGCTCGAGCCACTTTTGCTTGAGCTCCCCTTGCACTCGAGTCCTCCAAGCTTGCTCTTGGGCGTCACCTCCAAGCTTGATCAGCCCCAAGCCTTCACGTGATTTTGCTTGAGCAAGGTGTAACACCTTGGTTGGTTCGGTCCAAGGCAAAGTCGAGAAAGTCCTACCTCAACTGTTGGTCAGCCCCAAGCTTCACTTGGGTTCCTCCTTGGTGCTGTTCGGCCAGTTGATGTTGTTCGGCGCCAAGGTGCAGTTCGACCAGCCCACCTTAGTGTAGTTCATGGTTCAAGCTTCTTCAATCGGCCAAGCCAGCTCCACGATTTGGTCCTTGGTGCAGTCAGGTCCTCCACCTTGGTGCAGTCAGGTCCTCCACCTTGGTCAGCCCCCAAGCCTTCTTCACTCCAAGCACTCATCTTCAAGCTCCTTCACGGCCCCAAGCTTCACTCGGTTTAGGCTTACCTCCAAGCTTGGTCAGCCCCAAGTTTTTCCACCTTGGCCGAGTCCTTGCTTGAGCTCCAAGGAGTCTTGCTTCAAGCCCTTATGGAGTGGCCAAGCCCCTTCACGTGAACCACCTTGCTCCAAGCCTTGCTCCACGTGAACCCTTCTTAAAGCCTTGTTCTGCGTGCTCCACTCCTTCTCTCTCCTCAAGACTTCACTCCTCCAATTTTTTCCAACCTCCCACGTGAACCCCCCTTGGCCTTATTTATAGGCCAAGGGTGGATCCTTGTATTGGGTTTGGATCCTTGGGTCTAACCTGATCCAATTCTTAGTGGGACCTCATTTTGGGTTTGGAATGGATCTTTTGGTTCAGATCCAATCTGAAGTTTCTTTTGAGTCCTTCTTTGGGGATGAAACAGATGGTTTTTCAAGCGGGCTCCGATTCCTCGGTGACCCGATTTTAGCTTGGGTTTTTTCCAGCCCCTTTAATCGGTCGATGCCTGTTTTTAGGACTTTTTTTTTGTTTGCTTTTTGGCTTGATCCGTCTGGTCCCGTCTTGATCCGTTTGGTCCCGTCTTGAGCTTGTACTTGATGAGGTTGATCCTAGATTTTGAAGCGAACACTGATTTCCATTTTGACCGGCCCAGTTTTTTATTTTTGATGGCTTTTTTAGGGTCTTGGTTTCATTTTGCCTTTTTGAAGCTGAACTCGCCTTGATATGAACACAAGGTTTGATCTTTAATCCGGCTTTCATCCAGAGAGGCTTGCCCCATCCTTCACTTTTTTTCTTGATCTCGGGCTAGCTTTTTGGATCGGGTTTCACTTGTATGTTTTGATCTGCTTTGAAATCCGTGGGCTTTTAGCTTGAATTTAAAAAACCTTTATTTTGAAATATTTCTGAAAAGGTTTAAACTTTAAAATTTTGGGTCTTTAAAGGTTCAGAAGGCTGTAAGCTGGATTTTAAAATTTAGGATTTTTGGAAAACATCACCGTTTTTAGGGTGTTTACAGGCAGCATTTGGCTCCACCAATTGATGCTCCAATGTCCATAAAAGTCCATCTTCTTCAACTAATTTCTTGGTGATGCATTGCTTTACTTGCCTCCATAATTCATATGCTGGGTTGGTTGGGGCATGCATTCTCACTTGTTATTAAAGGTCACCTTCCAATCGTGTTATGGTGGCTACCATCTTCATGATCTTTTGGCTAAGGGTGTCGGCCACACTATTGTGTTTACGCAACTAGTAGTGCCATTCAAACATGTACTCCTCCATGAGTTCCAGCCATCGAGCTTGTCTAGTCATCAACTTTTGTGTCTTGAGGAAGGTGTTGGTCATATTGTTTGTGATCACTGTGAAGGGTACTATTAGAAGGTAAACTCTCTAAACCTATAAACAATAAACAACAATTCAAACATGTACTCCTCCATGAGTTCCAGCCATCGAGCTTGTCTAGTCATCAACTTTTGTGTCTTGAGGAAGGTGTTGGTCATATTGTTTGTGATCACTGTGAAGGGTACTATTAGAAGGTAAACTCTCTAAACCTATAAACAATAAACAACAATTCAAACATGTACTCCTCCATGAGTTCCAGCCATCGAGCTTGTCTAGTCATCAACTTTTGTGTCTTGAGGAAGGTGTTGGTCATATTGTTTGTGATCACTGTGAAGGGTACTATTAGAAGGTAAACTCTCTAAACCTATAAACAATAAACAACAACAAATAAATCTTTCTCATGAGCATGATATCTTATTTTATATCCCTTGATCTTGTGGCTTTCAAAAGTCACTAGGTGTCCCTCGTAGACAAGGACACTGGCCACTGCTATGTCACTAGTGTTTGTGTGTAGCTCGAATAGTTTTGAGAAGTTATGTAGTCTTAAAACCGGTTCGTTGAGATATCCTTCTTGAGGTTCTCGAATGCTTAAGCGCATGATGCATCCCAACACCTGGAGACCTCCTTCTTCAATAGCTCCATGAGTGAGGCAGCAAGTCAGAAAAAACCTCGAATAAACCTATAATAATAGTTAGATAATCCCCAAAAGCTTATAAGTTTAGTTATACCTTTAGATTCTTCTCACACCATGATGAGCCGTATTTTTCTTGGATCCATCTTTATAAGATCATGTCCCACAATATGACCTAAGAATGAGATCTCTTTCCTAGTGAACTCACATTTGAATCTTTTTGCATATAATCGATCCACATAGCCTATTGAACACTTTCTTAAGGTGTTCTATATGATCTTCTAGAGTTTTGTTATATACAAAAATGTCATCAAGATAAATAATTACAAACTCATCAAGATCGTACAAAACTTTATTTATCAAATGGCTAAACATGGTAGAGGCATTAGTGACACCGAATGACATGATGAGGAACTCAAATGAGTTTTATCTTGTTACCATTTCCGTCTTCTCCTCATTTATGGGTGCAATCCTCACTTGCCAATATGCATATCTCAAATCCAATTTTGTGAACCATCAGGCACCGCTCAACCTATCAAACAAATCAACAATTAAAAGTAAGGGATATCGATCATTCACAATTAGTTTGTTCAATGCTCTATCCTATTCTCTTTGAAATAAAATTGGAGAACTATATGAGCTCTTAGATGGTTGTATCATACCATACTTAGCAACTTATTTAATTGTTTTTTAAGCTCCACCAACTTCGTCGATCTCATGTTGTGGGCTGCCTTGCATGGTGGTTTACTTCCAAGTATAAGGATGATATTGTGATCTGTCTTTCATCTTGGAAACAATTGCTTAGGTAGCTCCTTAGGCATCATGTCTTCATAGGCCTTCAACACTTTTTCAACCACCACCGGTATGGGATTGACATCGACCTTCAGTTCCTCTTCCAAATGTACAAGCAGTAGTGCAGGGTGCTTCATCTTTAATCCATTTTGTACCTTCAGTGCTGACAAGAAAGCAAGCAAACCTTTCAGATGGTCGGCTTCGCTATAGTTGGTGCTAGCACTGGCAACACTAGGAGTGTCATTAGGTGTGAAGGGGCTATGCGGGATGTGGAGGGCTGCAACAGGGCATGGGGCATTGTTGTTGGGTGCGTGGGGTGTAGGGTGTGTAGGTCATGTCCTGACTACTAGTGCATGGTACCCAAGCAGAATGACGCGTGGTCTGGCGGTCGACTTTGGTAGGTGACATAGTGATGTAGGGATACCCGACAATTGTTATTGATAGCTCAACAAGGGCTTTGCGAGATGAAGTCCAATTGTTTGTCTATCACCACCAATCCACCAAGATGAGGTGCCACCATCACTCTTCCTCTATGTAGGAAGTCAATACCCAAAATGACCTAGAAGTCATCTAATGTGGTGATTAGGAGGGTCTATGGTCTCTGATCAACTTCCTACTTTCATGTTCACCAAAAAGGCCATGCCTTGGATGTCTCATGCAATCCATTTACAATTTTTAATCTTTTGCCTGAAGCCACTAACCTCAAGCTCATCGCTCGAGCTTGTGCTATTGCTAGAATAGAATGCGTAACTCCACTATCGACCATGGATCTCAAGGAGTGTCTTCCAATGTGGGCTTCCATGTAAATCAACCTAATCCTTCAAGGTTGTTCCATGATGGTGTTGAGGATTTGGAAGAGTGTGGCGTGAACTTCTTCTTTATCAATCATGACATGAGCTTGGGATCAGTTAGGGTAATGCCACATGGGGGTTGCCACACTCAAAGCAGCCCATGCCTTGTCTGCGGCCGGTAACACCTTATTACCACCCTCTTCCTCATGCAGCCATGCCTCTAGTCAACTATTGCCATGGCAAACATCCTCCGGTCGGTGGCTTTATACCACCGAGCACCTTCTCATGCCCTGTAGCAGCTCCTCACAAAGTGCTATGTCCTCATTGAGGTTTGTTCTATTGTCCTTGACCCCCTCCTTTTCGTTTGTAGTTGTCTTTGTCACCATTTTCTTCTTTCTTCACATTGCCTTTTTCTTACAAATCAACAAATCCTTCTGCAATAGTCATTGCGGCATACGCATATGTGAGGTTATGTCTCTTGAGCTCAATTTGAACTCATGGTTGGAGTTACATAAATAAAAATAATTGATCTTTTAGGTGAATATTTTGTACTTCCAAAAATGAAGTACTACATTTTCTTACATACTCTCTTAACATACCCATATGCTTTGCTTGAAGTAGTGTTTCTCGGGTCTGCCACTCCACATAAGATGATATGAACTGTCATTAGAGCTCTTTCTTCAATTCTGGCCAACTTGGCAATGTCGGTTGTCCTTGATCATTCATAATTTTTTGCTTGATGCACCACCAAAGTTTCACATCAACTTCAAGGTACAACATCACTTGAATGAGTTGATCTTTCACCAAAATATTCACAACTTCGAAGTAGGTATCAACATTGTAGATTCAATTTTCTAGCACCTTGTTGTCCTTGGCTCCGACATATTTTTATTACTTGGGTGCTTTCGGTTGGTGTGACGAATTGGTAGCTTGTTGTCCAATGGAAGCTTCCATGGATGGATGAAGAAAATTTTGCAAAGCTTCGACTATCAAGACGATATGAGATGGTGTTGCATTAGCAGTGAAAGTGCTGGCCCAGGAACCATCTAGTTCTCATTGGAGTCTTCGAGTTTTGGCTTCAAGCATCATCATCCAATCTCTTTGTGGAATCACTGGGTGATCATCCTATTCAAAAGATGGAGACTTTGAGATCTTGTTTGCACCATAGTTGTTGTCATGACCAGGGCCATGGCCCTCATCGAGCAATCAACACTCCTTTAACCCATTTGACGTGACTCATGACTCGAAGCATGAGAGAAGAGAAAAGTCTATAGTCAATACTATTCAAATAGCTAAATGACAAACTTTCACAACTAAAATCCAAATGTACACATTTATCAATAAAAAGTTAGGTTCATTAAATAATAAATTCTTTTAACAATAAAAATTAAACTATAAACAACTTATCAAATTCTACCATATGGTAGTGGAAGCCAATATCCTACCCTCAATGTGCTCCAAATGTCTTAGTGCCTCTGTTGAGTAAGTCCAGTAATTGAAATAAAATATGAGCACCACAACCATGCTTGTAGGTAGATGTGATCTCTCTATAGTTATGTCATGCTAAAGACATGCATGCCTCAAACCATATATCATGATAAAAAAATCTATATCACAATTTCAAACCAAAATCATTATTTCAAATATGCATGCATAATCAAACACTCAACAATAATGTAAATTTAATTTCTGTTTCAGGACCTGTACCGTATCCAACCACTTCCATACTGTAAGTCCCCCAAACCCTCTTCCTGTTCGGCCACATGGCCTAATAGCACCCTTAGCACATCAGGTCCTAGGGTGTCAACCACCCCCAAACCCTCCTCCGAATCATCAGCTCATTAGATCTAGCCCCAAAAGTCTACGAGGCAAGGTATCGAGATACCACGCTAGTAGAATCATACATTCACCTAATTAATCTCAGTAATATCACACATTCATCGATCTAGAGCCACCACCCAAATCCATGAGATCCACTTGGGGCAACCTCCCAGGCTTCATATCTCTATATCCACATCATGTGTCCAATTACTATATTAAAATTACATATCCATATCCATATCCAATATCAAATATGTTACTTTACATAAGCTCTCTACTCTCATTGACTAGTTCTACATGTCTCCAACCTATGCATGTCATATAACCTAACATGAGTTTCTCAATGCAACTACAAGTGGAACTACCATAACCAACGAAGTAGCCAACACAATTCAACACATCTACAAGCTAGCACTACCCGGTACGATCATCTACGATCCAATGACGTTCCATACTACCATGAAAAATAGATACTTGAAAATATTTTACTCCCCTATAATGATAATCAACAAGCTAACACTAACGGATACGACTATCTACAATCCAATGATGTTTCATACCGTTATGGAAGATAGATCCATACCCATTAATGGTTTACTAAGATATAGGCACATTCATGTTATGCATCCATATACTCAATAAAGTATTTTTCAATTCTATTTAATAAACCAACACATGCATAACCATTTCAAAATATTAACAACCATTTTCCAATCTCATGCACCATTTAAAAACAATTACAACTATCTCTAGCGTGTATCTAGAGAGAGAATACATCCACCTACTTGAAGCTTTTATATGGATCCAAAATACCTAATGCTTATCCTATTAAGCACCTCGATTTAATACCTAAACCCTACTAAAAATATATTATTAATATATCACATTCAATTATGAAACAAACAATTCAAATCATACCAAAATTGGACCTCAAACGACCCTGGAATATCCCAAAAACCTAATCTATGCACTTATAGTTATGTCTAGATATGATTAAAGAATTCATATCCATTATGTTTCTTGAAACAAATCTTGACTCATATTGTTCACTCGGTCCAGACCCAGAACTGTGTAAAGGCAAGGACACCTAATTTTGTGTGTAGATTGGTGTTTCCATCAACTAACACAATATAGCGGGGTCTGACACGACACGTTGTGTTGACCACCATTGACGACCACTTTGACCACTAATAACATCACTTTCCAACAATTTTCTTTCTAGCCACCACCACCAAATGGTGTGTCACTGGCCGGGGGACCATTTGTACCTAGCTTTAGTCGCCCCCACCACTAGTGGTTTCATTGGAAAATGGTAGGAAAAGGAGCAATTTTTCTCCTTTCTCAATAACTCAATGGAAACCTAGCGGTTTTTGGTGATTTTTTGCTCTAGGAGAGTTGGGAAATGACCCAAAAGGGTCACGTCCTATCACTGCACCATTTTTCCTCTTTGAGATGCCGATGATTGTCTGTTTATTGGTCAAAAAATCAAAATAAATGCAAGGAACCCTTACCTCAAAAAATGCGGCAATTTTGACTTTTTCAGCATGCATCATGAACAACTTCTCTTTGGCAAGATGGCTTCCTCCCCTCACTCTCTCACTCGCTTTCCCTCTATCTCGTACTTCTGGAAGGGGCTACCATTGCCCCTTTCACCTCTCTTCTGTAACAGCAACAAAGAAGCCCCTCTCCTGTAACAGCCACAAAGAAGCCTTTATGGCTATCGCACAACAAAAGGATATCCAAGCAGGACCCGATTCAGGTCGGGTCTAGTCAGGCCTGACTTGGTTCGGTTGTCACAACTGTTTCCTTTCCTTTGATGAAGGATACAAGAAGGTGAGAAGAGAAGAAACGAAGGTGCTTAGTTAGTACCTTGAATTGGATGGATGACAACTCGTTACTTTTTATGACAAGAGCAGTTATGCATATGAGTCTTCTCTCTCAATCTTGAATTTGAAATCCCCAAAATTAGGGAAGGTTGTTTGCTTTTTCAAATTTGAAATTCATCTAAGATCCCTTGAATTGAGGAGGACAGGCCCTAATAGCTCTAGATTTTGAATTCAAAATCATGTTCCATGTTTTTTGGAAGTTCCTTGATTTGAGGAGGGTGGGTTCTAACAGCCTACCAATTTCAATTTGAATTCAAATTTGAAATTCGAACTCCTAACTTCACGATAAGCCTTCCTAAAAGAGTGGAAGACTTTCGATTTTTGAGGGATAGAGTAAACAACTTGATCTCACCTTTTTGTATTTGAATTTCAAAATTCTAACAATAATTGCAATGGGTCTCACTTCACCCACCATTCATTCGCAACCCACGTGTGTTCTGAATACACATATGGAAAGGCCTCACCTTTTCTCTTCCACCACGGCCACCATAGGC
The DNA here is from genome assembly GCA_036023115.1 of Brasenia schreberi. Lineage (NCBI taxonomy): Eukaryota > Viridiplantae > Streptophyta > Magnoliopsida > Nymphaeales > Cabombaceae > Brasenia > Brasenia schreberi. The sequence goes on from JAYKKT010000091.1 coordinate 31,562,376, forward strand.
CATGGTCTTATTACATAGTGGCCATTCTCAATAACCCAGCACGATAATGGCTGGACTGGTCATCCAGACTGTTACCGTATATGGAGTTACAGATAGGCATTGGTAACAGTCGGACCATTATCGTAAAACACGGTAACAGCCCAGATATGGATGCTCCGAATGAGGAAGCACAGCAGGATAACCGGGAGACGTGGAGCAGACACTGCTTTATAAATAAGAGCAGTGCATATAGAAAAAAACACAGAAGTCTCCTTGGAAAAGTCCGTTGTGAGGAAACCTCAAACGAACCACTCACCATTTCCGCTGTAGGCATACTTGGAAAACATGACGGAGAACAGACGCAACATCGGACTTTGGCAACAAGAAAGCTTCAATCGGCTTCAAAGTCGGCATGAGCAGTATCAGAGCCTCATTGTTGACCCTGCAAAAAAAAAAAGTATGCATTATTGTTTTGCAAAATAGAAAGAGGGAGAAAAAAAAAGAGAAACGAGTGAGAGAAGGAAAGGCTGAAAAAACGATAAGGCGGTAGAAAGCCACAATCGGCAGAAAGGTCACACCAAAGCTACAAACAGTCGAAGGCCTAAAGGCCAAACTCTAGCCACAGGCGGTCGAAGGCCGAAAGGCCAGAGTCAAGCCTCATACGGCAAAAGACCAAAAAGCTAAAACCAAAGCCGCAGACGGCCGAATGCCGAAAGACCAAGAAAAGGAAAGGCAACCAACTGTTAGCTGGAAAAAGAAAGTTGGCTGCCACAAAGGACCGCAGGCCAAAGCCTCTCTCTCTCCCTCATTGAGACCTCTCTCTCTCTCTCTCTTCGTTGTTTAATTAGACCCGAAAATTGTGGGTCGAAACCAGCGATTTCATAGAAATCGCCTCGGGCAGCGGACTAAAAAGTCTATTTTTTCCTAGTCGGTTTTTTGATATTACAAATCTGCCCCTAGACAAAAGACTATTTTGCCCTTACAAAGCAAAAAGTCATTTTTACCCTCCGATAGTTTGTGAAAATTACATAATACTAAGCTATTGTTTAATGTTATTGCCCTTTCTGGTTTAAATTATTACATTTCTGCCATTGTTTCAAAAGATAGGTTTGTCCCTATAGTTTTGAGAAAATTACTGATTGAAACTGAGGGTTAAAATTACATATTAGACCCGATAAGTTACAAATTTTACAAAAATACCAAAGAGTAATTTTATAAGTCTGTCTTTAGGCTTTTTAGAAAATTTCAAAAGTGGACAAATAGTTAAAGTTACAGTTTTACCCCTGATATTTTTTGAAAAATGCTAAAGGTAGAAATTTTTGGGAAAATTACGAATTTATCCCAAATTGCTTATGAGTTCTTTTTAGCTCATTATTCTGATATTATGCATCGTTCTAACAAGGTTCCTACTATGTGTGTTGGTTGCTTATTGTTTGTTTCCTTTTTAGACCGCCTAATTGTTATAATTGCCAAACACATAAAAATGAGTTGAAGAATATGTGTGTCGAAATTGGCAAAAAGCAAAAAATTGAACGGTATGAACTTCCAAACATGGAAGAGGAGAATCTAGTTACTCTAACACTTGAAGGTGTTGAGTATGTATTAAAGGAAACCATAAATTTGCCACCACCAGATACAACTGAGCAACAGATAGAAATATATAAAACATTTCTAAAAGATGACACAATAGCAAGGATAATCATGTTGACATACATGGAGGATGACCTGATGAGGGTCTTCAAAGAATACGAGACCGCAAAAGAGCTGTTTGACTCTATAAAAACTAAGTATGACACAACTGTTAAACTACATGTGTAGTTGCTACTACAAAAGTACAACTCCTTTAAAATGAGAGAAGAAGATAACGTAGTAGAACATGTAAATCACATGTTAGTAATGGCTAGAGACCTAGTTGTGGCAAAGTCAGTCATCCTAGAACCGATGTAAATATCAACAATCCTAAATAGTCTACCCCCGTCATGGAACATGGTAACCACTGCCCTCAGGTTAGGGCTAGAGATTAACCTTTCGAAATTGCCCTTGAAACTAGCAATAGAGCAAGAATATATGAAGAAAAACAAGAAACAAAATTTGCTAGTGGTATAAGATGAGATAGGGTCTAGCTCCAAACCCAACCAGAAGAAAAATAAACCAAATAAGAGATTTGGCAAGAATAACAAGAAGGGCGATAAAAATTTTAATAAATCGTAGGAAACCGCTTCTCGAGTTAAATGTTTCAATTGTGAAAAGATGGGACTCTATAAGAGGGATTGCCACAACAAGAAAGGTGGAGGAAATAACCTACAACGGGGACAGTCAGAGAAGCAGGATATAATCTGCGTGATATCAGAATGTCAGTACGTGGACCGCTCGGTGATAGGTTGGTGTATACACTCCGAAGCTACAAACACATCTCAAAGACCAAGAAAGGGTCAATGGATATGAAGGAATACAAACTAGGCGAACATCGAGTATATATGGTGTAAACACCCAAAAAATTTTAAATGTTTTCAAAAACTCCTGAATTTCCAAAAACCAGTTTAAAACCTTTATGAACCTTTAAATTCAAAAACACCCCAAATTTTAAAGTTTAAAACATTTGGGGAAATACTTTAAAGGTTTTAAATTCGAGTTAAAATAGCCTCTGAATTTCGAAGCAGATGAGACCCAATCCAAGCCCAGATTCAGATTGATTCAAAAGCAGAGAAGATAAAGTTGAAGCATATCAAGTTCGAATTCAACAATTTATCCAAATAGAAGGTCAAGACCGATCAAATCCAAGATGATCAATCAAAATGGCTTTGAAAGGTTGCAAAGAATCATTAACACTTCATCATAGGATCGAGCCACAATGATTCAAGCCCATATTATATTTGGACGGTCAAGAGGAGTGCACCCGAATTGGGCCAAGATCATGAGGTATCACTTCAAATCAATGAAGCCAATTCAAATCAGATACATGGTCGGGATAAAGCCTACCTTATCAAGTGAATTATATTCAAAATATTTCAACCAAAGCATCACCAAGAGTTCATCATATTAAGCCAAGATAAGCCAAGCTCACATGGGCCAACCAAGCCAAGGAGGCTCACCCGATTTGACCAAGCTCAGGGCGAGTTAGATGCGAGACAATGAGGAATCAAAGCTCAAGACATGGTCATTGAAGCTCAAGCCTCGCATGGCTGCATGAAGCCTAATTTCACCAAGGAATATGATGTTAAATCAAACAAGTCCAGCAAACACAAAGCAAGGCTGAACCGATCCAAGCTTCAAGAAGACAAACCCAAGAACGAGTCAAGGGTGGATTTAAGACCGAATCAAAAAGAGAGTCAAAGACATACGCCTGCCCATATGAAGTCAAAGATAGGGCTACATGCAAGATGTGGTTGAATTAAAAAGGACACGGCTGGTTCCATCAAAGCCTAGCCAAGTTGTAAAGACCGGCCTTGTGCATCTAGGCCCCAATCAAGTCAAAACGGCTGAACCTATGTCCAGCCCACATGGGCTGGCTTAGGTGGACTCAAGGGGGACCACAAGAAGCTGGTTTGGAGTGGATCAAACCCATCACAAAACTGCTCCAGCCCGGCCCATAAGAAACACCTAGAACCAGCCCCCCTTGGCCAATAAAAAGGGACAAGAGGGGGGCGTGAGGATCATCTTGCAAAATCTTGGAAAGAGAGAGAAGGAGGGTTGCCTAAAGGGCTATGTAAGAGTTAGGTGCAGGATATTTTCAACCTAGAGGGACGTCATTTCCAAGTATGGGAAGAGGGTAGATAGGTGAGAGTGTGGGAGATAGAAGGAAGAAGAAGAAGCTTAAGGGCTGGATTCACTCTTGAATCCTCGGCCCATTGCAAATCCGTGTAAGTACACTTTAAATCTGATTTCAATTCAATATTCTTCCTCTAAATTTCATTGAATTGGAGTTTAATTAATGGAGTTTCATCTCCCCCCACGTTGTAATAGTGATTAGATTTGATGCCTTCATTTACATTTGTAGAATTTTTACTGTTACACACACACTCTATGTGTTTGATTATATTTCTTCCCCAATATACTCTATAATCGTTTTATACTTTTAATCCCTTCTATGCTTAAGATATAAAATAATTTCAATTCATTTACATTCCAGCAATTTGCTTTAGGGATTGAAGGGTTGTTGCATTTAAAATTCGTGTGAGTTTGCATCATTATTTTCATAAAAACAGAAAATAGGATTTCAGCATCTCTACATATGTCTGTTCCTGCAATTTTAATTCCTTGATGCTTGCTCCGATTAGCTCAAAATTTGGCACACTTACTTCACATAAGTCAGTCTAAATAAAATTGGAAAGATTTTTAGGGCCACCCATCCATGTAATAAAATTGGATAAAGACCGACTCAGTTTCTACACTTTTATTGCACAGTCGGATTTCTTAAAACAAAGGTTGGGTAAAAGTCTCATATCTCTGTCCACAAGAATCCAATCAATCTAATTTTTGATGCATTAGAAATCTAACATCCATAGAGTTCTACGAACATTAAAATCATCAAAATCGGATTCTGAGTAGGGAGATACAGGCTCATCTTTGAGTCTTTGTATTTCTGAAATAGAACTGTTTCGAGTTAGTGAGTTAGTCTGATTTCAACATTTAATTCTGATTCAATACTACTCCGAATTCAGATTTGTAAAAGGCTACAGGCTCTCCGTCCTACCAGCTTGGTGTGATAAAATTTGAAATATTTTTGGAGACCTATAACGTATTTAAATCCCTTTTAGAAACAAGCTCTAGAAACAGAATTCTTTGTTTTTCAGCAGCTTGTATATTGAATCAAAGTGCACAACTCAAGATCTTTGCAAAAACACTTGTTCACGTAAAATGGAGTTACTCTTGCTATAAAATTGAAGTTTCTAAGCACTCAATACCGACCCTTGAGCATCATTTAAAGAAGGTTTGAGTGAAAAGATCTCACTTGCCTACAATCGCCTAGAAGTCTAAAATTTTTAAAACATTTGCTAGTTTTAAACTAGCTAACATGCTCGCACAAGCATAGGTGTGGAAACTTTCATTTCAAGTTTTCTTCATAAACTTCATAATAAGAATTTTTATGTCTACACATGGGTAACAACACCTTCTCAGATGTTTTGGGTTTATTCCTAACAAACCGATTATACAAACCAGGGAAGGGTCCTTTAGAATCTATGTACAAGGCAAACTGATTGTATTAATTGATGTATTAATTGTGCCATCTATAAGGCACAATCTGGTCTCGATCATTGCCTTAGTAAAGAAAGGTTTTGAGGTTAGGTTTATTACTAGCAAGGTGACTGTGGGGAAACATGGGAGAATATTATACTCTGGAAAATTTGATGTAGAGCATGAATTGTTCAAATTAAGTGATAATGAAATTGGAAGTTCTTTTGCTTATATTGAGTGTACCTTTAATGTTGATGTGAATATGTGGCATAAATGCCTTGGGCATATAAGTCTGGAAAAGTTGAGGAAATTATCTAACTTTAACTTACTGCCTAGATTTGAGGAAAATACTTTCAACAAGTACGAACCTTGTATACAAGGAAAAATGACAAGGAAAGTTTTTTCCAAGGAATCAACAAGGGCAACAACCCCATTAGAGGTCATTCACACGGATTTATGTAGACCATTTAGAGTAAAGACACATCGTGGAAAGGTTTACTTTATAACCTTTATTGATGATTACTCAATATATATATATATATATTTATATCTTTTGGTACATAAATTTGAGGCCCTGAATGCTTTTAAAGAATATAAGCAGGAAGTGGAAAACCAATTAAGGCATTCAATCAAAGTCTTAAGATCAGATAAAGGTAGTGAATATACCTCTGTAGAATTTCTTGAATTCTGTCAAGACTTTGGTATTGCAAAGCAAAATACAATGTCCAAGACACCTCAACAAATGGTGTAGTAGAGAGATATAATAGAACCTTGTTAAATATGACAAGGTCAATGTTGATTGATGTCTCTCTACCAATAATATTTTGGGAAGAAGCAATAAGTACAGCGGTTTACATACATAATAGAGTACCATATAAAGTTGTATTCACTACACCATATAAGATGTGGTTTGAAAGAAAACCCAACCTAGGTCATCTTAGGAGGTGGGGATCTGTTGCACATGTAAAGATCCTTGATCAGTCTAGAGATGAACTAGACAGTAAGTCCTTAAGATGTATATTCATTGGGTATCCAAAAGGTTCAAAGGGATATCGGTTTTATCATAAGGACCACAAACTAATTGAAAGCAAATTTTTTGAATTCTTAGAAGATACTAAGAATGATATCCTGAAAAGAATGATGAATGCATTGATGATCTAGTAGACCTAGATCAATCATTATTTGAACCCATAGAAGATCTTCCTGAAACAACCGAAACCTTAAGTTGACATAAAAGGCCAAAGGCCACTCCGTCCTACTTAAAGTATTATCACACTTATCTTGTAGAAGAAGTGTGTAATTAGGTGGATTTAGATGAGTTGACTGATAACTTGACTTATCAGCAAGCTATGAACTCATCGAAAGCAACAGACTCGAGAAAAGCCATGGATGAGGAAATTGAATCCATTGAAAAAAACCAAGTCTGGGAATTGACTTATTTGCCAAAAGGAAGGAAAGCCACAGGCTGTAAATGGGTTCTAAAAAAGAAATACAAGGTTGATGGTTAAATCGACAAGTTTAAAGTGAGGTTGGTTGCAAAGGGTTTTTCGCAAAAAGAGGGGATAAATTATGTTGAGACATATTCTCCAGTTGTGAAATTTGCATACATAAGAATAATCCTGGCAATATCTGCATATTATGATTTGGACTTAAATCAGTTAGATATAAAGACAACATTTCTAAACAGAGATTTAGATGAAATCATATACATGCAGCATCCTGAAGGATTTGTGGTTAAAGGCCAAGAAGATAAAGTATATAGGTTGAGAAAATCCCTATATGGCCTGAAACAGTCACCTCGTTAATGGTATTTGACTTTTCAAAATGCCATTATAGAACTTGGGTTTGTGGCTAATAAACTTGATCACTATGTATATGTTTAGAACAGTGGGAGCGACTTTGTCATCCTATCATTATATGTAGATGATATATTGTTGACTGGAAACGACAACGAGATGATTGTCAAAACCAAGTCATGGTTAAACTCAAAGTTCGAAATGAAGGATATAGGAGAAGCCTCCTATATCCTAGGTATAAAGATCTCTCGAGATAGAGAATCTAGACTCTTATGCCTGAGTGAGGAGAGATATATTGATTATATCGTCAAGAAGTTCAAAATGGGTGAATGCAAGTCTGTTGTTACACCTATTACAAAAGGGGTTAAACTTAGTAAGGTTGATTGTCCTAGTGAAGGAGACGATAAGCCTAATGTTCCTTATGCACAAGGTGTGGGTAGCTTGATGTATGCTATGTTGTATACACGACTGATATCAGCTTTGTTGTTGGTCTTATAAGTATATATCAAAGTAATCCTGGATGGCAGCACTGTATAGCTATAAAAAAGATTTTAAGATATCTGAAAGGAACAAGAGACTTGAAACTGTATTTTCAAGCAAATGAAGTGAAAGTGATAGGATACTTAGATGTTGATTTTGCTGGGAGCAAAGATGACAACAAATCAACCTCGAGTTAAATATTATTATTTGGAGGTGGTGTTGTTTCTTGGGTATGTAAGAAACAAGGTTGTGTAACATTGCATACACAAGAAGCAGAGTACGTGGCTTGTTGTATGGTTGCAATGAGTGTTGTCTCGATAAGCCGCTTCATATGTGATTTGAAGTTGGAAATAACCGATGAGCCAATTGTCATTTATTGTGTTAACAATGCATCGCTCTTATCAAGAGTGAAGCTGATTGCTAAAAAAGTAAGCATATAATGGTTAAATACCACTATGTTCATGATATGGTTATAAGAAAGGAAATATCCATCTCATACATGCCAACAAATGATATGTTGACAGACCCCTTGACTAAACGCATAAGAGAGGAACTATTCTCAAAACATGTTGTGAACATGGGTTTGAGGTACGTTTGATTGTTGTGTAGGGAAATAACCACACAACGGGTAGTGATTGCAACAACAATCATGAATTGACATTACTAGGTAAACCTTGCAAAAGTGGGAGGAAAACCAGTATGTCAATGCACTTGGCTCGAATGGCCAAGTGGAAGATGTTACATAGTGGTCATTCTCAACAACCCAGCATGGTAACGACTGGACTGACCATTCAAACTATTACCATATATGAAATTACAAATAGGCACGGGTAACAGTCGGACCGTTACTGAAAAACACAGTAATAGCCCGGATATGGATGCTCCGAATGAGGGAAGCCCAACAAGATAACCGGGAGACGTGGAGCAGGCACTGCTCTATAAATAAGAGCAGTGCGTACAAAAAAAAACACAGAAGTCTCCTTAAAAAAGTCCGCTGTGAGGAAACCTCAAACGAACCACTCACCATTTCTGCTGCAAGCGTACTTGGAAAACTTGATGGAGAACAGACGCAACATCGGACTTCGGCAACAAGAAAGCTTTAGTCAGCTTCAAAGTCGGCATCAGGTCTCCCAACCTGTTTTCCACCTCAAGTAGGGCCACCGACTTGTCAATTTTAACCAATAAAAAATGAGATTGAGCGAGGGGAGTGATGGCTAAAATTTCCGTTGTGAAGTCCTTGATTTCCCTGACTTTCCACTGGATCTCTCTATGGTGGGTATGACCACAAAATGATCAACTCTCGTCACCTGTTGATCATGGACCTTATGCCCCTTAATCACGATTGTGGCGAGATTGGGATAGCAACAATCAACTATCCATTGGGCGATGAAGCTTTCGATTCTTCTTCGCCAAGCACAAGGGCCTTCCTCCATAAGTACTCCTTTGTACCATGGGTTCTTCATCAAGGCCGCTACCAAATCCACCAAAAGTGGTGGTGCAACTAGCTCCAATACCAAATTCTTACCGCACCAATAGTGGCAACCGATGTTGGCCATTAAGACTGACCATGCTTGTATCAAATCATTTCTTCAAGTCACACACAAACATACAACTGAATAAAGGGATTTTTATTGCCGAAGATGGAAAGGTGTTTCACAATGATAACTTGATTGACTCTAAACACTCTAAGGGAAGACCATGCAATCGGCAAAGGCACCAAGGCACACCAGGGCAGTTGTGTTCCTTGAACGGCCCGACTCTACCAATAGAGTTGAAGGTGGTGGAAGTCGACTAGTGTTGTCTCGGACACCACTCTCGTTCAACCCTCTCTTTAGATCTTTCTCTTTCTCTCAATGGTTGAATGCCTTCTCTCTTAGCCGGCTTCCTTTTAAATATCAAGGGGCTAGGTACAGCGATGCTGATACCTTTCATGGGGCTAGGCACAACTCCTCTCAATGTGACCATTCCCTCCTTATTGACTCCAAGTGGATGAATCGGATCCACTTGCTAAGTGGGTGTGAGTACACCCTAGTGCAGCCGGTGCTTATTCGGGCCTAGGAGAGGTTAACCTCATCACAGGATGCTGTCACAATGCTGTCACATCAGGACAAAGAGACATGCCAGCATGGGTGTTGTGGAGTGTTATCACATTAGGGCAGGGCGGCGTGTAGGTGCATGTGTTGCGGAGCATTGTTGCGCTACGACAACATTTGTCACCTAGCACACCCCACTTTTGCTTAAAAGGAGATTTGCACCTAGGTGAGGGCAATAGGGCACTCCCTACTCAGCCACTCCAGGTGCAGGCAAACGCAATGACGTGCATGCTCTCCCTAGTGCCAGGGTCAAGCACTTCTTTAAGGCTTCAATTGCCCTCTCTCACACACACTTACTTCTCTACGCACAAGGTCAAGCCACACATGCACAGGATTATAGATGACAGTGTGGAACAACCTAGAAGAAACAATACTCTTTATTGATATCAAGAAGACTATACAAGGACTCAAAGACTCAAGCACTAGCTATCTTCGTAGGTATGTCTCACGTCTATTTATAGGTATGGGAGATTTGCTTAGGAAGTCTCTAGATCCATGCGGTTACACTAGATTTATGCCATGATGCTACAAGCATCTATGGTTATTCAGTTGCATTCATGCGGGCCCAAGTTGGTTACCTCGTTACAACTATCTACACTAGTGGGTTAAGGAGGGGTCAACAAGTGATTACAAGGAAGGTTTGCATCTTGAAATTTCAAGATGCTTCTATAGCGCGCGTACCACACAAATCAGCCCCGTGACAATTATGGTGCAGTTATGCCCTAACCTGTCATGGTGGTGACTTACCACATAGAGGTTCATAGTACAAGAACAGGTTGTTGAATTAATTACCTTATGAATAACTTAATGTTTCGTGCATTCCCAAAATAGTCAATGTAAGTTATGTTGATTTTTTGGCAGCTTTTTCAATAATCTGATTATCATCTTTTTGGGCATGGTTTACAAAAATCAAATTTTTAGAATCTGAGATGTAATGTGTTCTTATTAGAGTTTGAAATGTAATCTTATAAAATTATTGGTGCACGTATACTACCAATCACAAGCCGATTCCGATCAAATCAAAGGCGTGAGTCTCAGTCACATCCATTGTGAAAGGATGAAATAATATACCTATGAAATCAAGGACACAGACCGGTCTTTTGCATGAGGATCTTTCGTTTTAAGAAGGAAAATAAAGTCTTCATGATATAAGCTAAGAACACGCTGAAATTTCCGAGGAAAGATGCTTCAAAGATCAGGGTAATACTTTATTGCAATAAGTTACATTTAATGTTGGATGGAATTTGACTGTTATTGGTTTACTTTTGTGGTTGGGCCTGTGCTAGGGGACTGCAATTATCTGTGCAAATGCTGCTGGTGCTGACGCTATGGTAGGACGACCCCGAAATGTCTGCTTTGCTGTGCTAACTAGAGTTGCTACGTGTATGTGCATGTGTGCGTGTGTATGTGTGTAAGAGATACAGATAGAGAGAGACGATTGCAGAATATATATATATACCTATATCTGAGTGAATAAAAGCACAGACTTAGAAAGAAGAGGTACTCAATCAAAGAACTACTTATCTACTAGTTGTTAAGTTGTGGACGTTTGCATGCAGATGCATATACGTCATTGCGTGACTTTTGAACCTTCCAAGCAAAAATTTATTTTCTTTGTTAAGAGAATTTAGTTTTACCATGGAGAATCAACATGGCTGAGTTTTACATCTCATCCTAATTGGGGACATGGGCCTGATGCTCACCTGGTGGTCACACATATCTCTTTTTCGCTTATTTACGTTTGTATTGAGCATTCAAACCCTCCTCTAACTGCTTAATTAGTTTGCCTACATCGATCCTTAACAAGATAGTTATTAAATTGTTGAAAAAGTTCTTCCGATTCAACATCTTCTCCTCATTTTACATCTTCATCATTAGGTATATTAAACCATTCATTCTCGATATCAATCTTTTCTGTAATGAATCAATGGATAACTGTATCGATTGCTATGCTTTCAACAAAATGAATATCTGTATATAAATTTCGGTTTTGCAAAACCTTAACTCACAACAATCTCCTTAAAAAAAGAGAAACGAAATGAAAATAAACTTTTTAGGAATTACCTCCAATTGCTCCGAATGCATGTAGACCATGTTGGTTCTTTTCATAAAGAGTCTTCTTATCACACCGGACAATGATAAACCTTTGTGCTAAAAATGTATTTAACTAATTTAAATAAAAAATTCCAACAAACTTGCAAAAACTTACGCAGCAAAAGGGAGTTGCTTGCTGTCTTGTTGTTGATACATTAGTCTAAATGTGTTCTAGGATTGATTTAGGTCTTCTAACAGATAACTTGGGTTCCTAAATAGAGCAGAGATAGTTGAATAGATAGCTAATTTAGGTTACCAAAAACATATAGGAGTAGATTATGGTTGATTGTTGGCTTGGTCTTGATTGGGTAACTAATAGGTGGATGAAATTCAATTAGGTTGAATGGTTGAGAATGGATTGTGAGTTATAGAATAATTAGGGTAATGGGGTTAAGCTTTTTGGCTATGATTCAATTATAGGACAACAAGCATAGACAATTATTGGATAGGCTTAATCACTTGAAGGATTATAAAAATAACATACAATTGATCAAGAAATTCCAACAACAAGGTGTTGAGTTTTAATGTAGGGTAGACGAGTCTGTAGAGGCTAAAATATACAAAACAATGAGCCTATAATATAACAATTATGATGTCAATGCAAGTTGAATCTTAACTACAATGCAAGTAATATGCAATGATCAATGACATGATTTGACATACAATTTTAATACTCGTGGTGCTTTGGAATATAATGGACCAATATAAATCTAAGGGTGATGGATATCAATGATATAACCTACATGCGATGATTACTGCAATGAAACTAATTAAACTAAGTATTACGAAACTAGAACAAGAACTATGATGCTATTTTTTATGCAATACAATACTAATAATGTAAGAGAACCGTCATATGGATACAAGGTGACTAAGATGAATGATAAAACTAATGAAAAAAAAAATCAAAATATGCACTTTACTTGGAGAAGACTTGGATCAAACACCCTCCACCCTTTTTGATTGAAAGCATTGATAAACACACTTAAACAAAGAAGACAAAAGAAGAAGAAGAACTTGATCATTTCATAACTTAGTTCAACCATAAAATTGCCTTAGCATGAATCATCCAAAATATGTGAGTCAAATATGGGTAGATCTATATAGGGTGACAAAGGGGTTAGAGTAGATGGATATAGGTTTACAAAATAATCAAGTAGGTCAAGGTCATCAAGGGGTGGAGCCATGGGTCAAGTGAACCAATTAGATGAACCTATTGGACTTTTCAAAAATTAATAATTTTTATTCAAGCATATCACATATACCTAAGATCATAATTCAAATTTTATGTAAGTTAAATAGATACATTACAATGGATAAGTCAAATTTCCAAAGTTCATATGCATAAGATAACTTTTCAAATTCATTGAATATGCCATAACTTTCCAAAATCTTGAATACACCATTCATACTTTTATAACATTCCAAAATCCTTGAACATACAATTTAAATTCATGACTTTCCAAATCCATAAGCATAAAATTCAGATTTTATAGCTTTCTAAATTTTATTAACATATAATTCATATTTATATACTTTTCAAATCCAAAAATCAGGTTTTGATCTTTTCAAATCCTTGAATCATAATTTTAACTTGTCAAATGCTTGAACCAGTTTTTTAACTTTCCAAATGTATGAACATAATTCAAATTTTTGAAATTTGTAGACCAAAAATACATAATTCAGATTTTATACATTTTCAAATAAAAAATCAGGTTTTTAACCTTTCAAACCCAAAAAATGGGGTTTTAAAACTTTTTAAACCCAAAAATAAGGTCTTTAAACTTTCCAAACTGCTAAATCAGCTTTTAAAGTTTACAAATCCATGAACCTGATTAAAGTTTTTGAAATTTGGAGACTATAAATATATATAATTAAATTTATGTACCATCCAAATCCAAAAATCAGGTTTTTACCCTTCCAAATTTTAAAAATCACGTTTTTAACTTTCTCAATCCACAAACTTAATTTGTATTTTTGAAATTTAGAAACTATAGACATAAAGTTCTGATTTTGGAATTTCGGAAAACATGAATATATAATTATATTTTCAAACTTTTGGAAATCATTGATATATAATGTATATTTTGAACTTTTTTGAAAACCTTTGCATGGAATTGAATTTTTGGAAAGTTTTGAATACCATAAAATTTAGATTTAAAAGACATTTATAAATAGTTGAATAAAATTTAGATTTGAAAAACTTTTTGAATAAGATTAAATTTTTTAAAATTTACCATATACAAGAAGATGCTTTTTTCAAAATACATTTCCAACCAAATTTATATATCAATTCGATCATCTGCATGTACTAAAACTTGCATATATAGATGTATACCTTATATTAGTCAAGCTCAACATACTATATATATGTGACTAACAAAATAGGTTCTTCTAAGATTCAACTCAATGTGGCTAGCAGAAAGGTTTATGTCAAATAGAAAGATACAGTTAAGCTTTAAACGGAAATAAAAAATGGTTTTATGAAAATGGCATGGTTTAGGCTTGAAACCCATAAGTGGTGCAAGAAAGATGCTAACTTTGCCTTGGGTGATCCAACCAAAGCTCACACTAGGTTGCGGGAATGTAACGAGTCTAAAGAAAACCTATTTAAGCTAAGATCAAGTTAGAGTTCCTAGCGAACAGGTGCTTAGAATATCCTCAGTATCGTAAGAAATAAAACAAGTGCTTAATTACTTATCTCAACGGAAAACATAGGGCTCACAAATCAACAAGCTCTCAGGGACAGCTAGAATATTCATTTTCCCCTTCAAGCGAAATAGCTAGAATTTATTCTGTTCCCAAAAAATTATCATCTTGGAGGCAATGTCTCAGATTGTTGGTTAACGAATAGGAAGAATATTCAAGCATAAAAAACTTTTACTGTATATATCAAAGGAACAAATCTAGATATTGTCATCAGTTTTAAGGTTGCAGCAAGTTATAATGCAGGCGTCATTAGACTGCTAAACAAGAAAAACTTTCCTTGTTGGTACGTTCCAAACGAGTTATAACCGTTGAGTGAAATCTTTGGGTATAAATATAGGGAGTGATGGTTTGCTTTCTTCTTGCTTCTTCAGTGATGGTTCTGCCTAGCATGGCTGTCCCTTCATCCATGCTTGTCCCCATTAACGCAGAGAACAATCAAGCTGTTCCAAAGCCTTCAGACGACAACGGACCGTTTGCTTCAGGTCTCTCTCTCTCTCACACACACTCACTCGATGTTGAAGGATCATGAGATGACCAGATGATTTGAGAGACCATAATGTAGCAAAAAGACACTCTATTGAAACGATTTGAATGAGACGTATGTATGGATCTTGGTATGAGCTAGATCACGATCTGACTATGAGATCTCACATGACCTCCATTAGAACCCTATGGTGCAGTTATGCCCTAACCTGTCGTGGTGGTGACTTACCACATAGAGGTTCATAGTAGAACAGGTTGTTGAACTAATTACCTTATAAATGACTTAGTGTTTCGTGGATTGCCAAAATAGCCAATGTAAGTTACGTTGAACTTTTGGCAGCTTTTTCAATAATCTGATTATCATCTTTTTTGGGCATGGTTTATAAAAATCAAATTTTTATAATCTCAGATGTAATAGTGTTCTTACTAGAGTTTGAAACCTAATCTTATAAAATTATTGGTATGCGTATACTATCAATCAAAGGCCGATTCCTGTCCAATCAAACATCCACCGTCAAAGTATGAAATAATTCCTGTGCAAAAGCCAATCTTCTTCATGAGTGTAGACACGGAAAATCTTCACTCCAGGTTCTTAGGCCTGAAGTGAACCTTTTCGTGTGTCTAAGTCGCTTTTATAAAAAGGGCGTGTCAGCTAGCTTACTTAAGTTAGCGAAGTAAGTTTTGAAAATCTGACTCGTTTGGGGCGACTGTGAGCAAGTGGGCTCTTTTCGTCGCAGACCTTCTTGCACCGATGCGCAAGGGTCGGTCTGTACGCTTAGCAAAGTCGATTTTTAAAAAATGTAACCTCTTCGAAAACATACGAAGTGTTTGATTGGGTTTTGTTTGTATTGTTGCAAATTTTATTTCACGTGGGATTTGCACGTGCCTATGTCTTTCAATTTTACGCTATTTAGGCTAGCTAGGTGTGTGCGCAAGTGACCTAAGTTGGGCGATTTTTGCACGGGTGTATGGGGTTTGCTTTGATGCAATATGCATCCTGACTCATGGTATGACGAATATGCAATGCAAACTCACACAACTCCAAGGGAAAACCCGAAATTGAAAGACAATGCTTAAGGAAAATTGCGTAAGGGAAATTGCAAAAGGGAAATATGGCTATATCTTAAGAGCGGAAAGGCTCAATTGTGTAAGTGTGTGTCGTGTATATATTAAAAGACTACTCACACAGCTTAACCTTAAAACCCAAATCTTAAAGACATAGCGAAAGGGAAATACAACTATATATATATGGGCCCGAAGGTCGCTAACGTGTGCGTGGGTGTTGTGTGTATATGTAAAGGCAACTCACACGACTTGGAATGTAAAACCCAAATTGAATTGCAATATAGCTCTTATTAGAGTCTTGAGAATAAGAGCGAAAGCTCAATGTGTGTGAGTGTGGAATTGAAAGACCACTCACACAACTTAAATGAAAACCCCAAATTGAATTGCAATATGGTTCTTATTAGAGTCTTGGGAGTAAGAGCGAAAGCTCAATGTGTGTGAGTGTGGAATTGAAAGACAACACCCACGACTTGAATGTAAACCCACGCAGCTGAACTTATATAAATAAAACTATATCTTAGGGGTTGTCAAGGCCCGTGTGTGTGCAAAAAGGTGTGCACCTAAGAGAGGAAAGGCTCAAGTGCATGTGTGTGCTTATGTGTCATACATCAATATTACATCTTGGGGGAGACTACGCTCCATTATTACAACCCCATATCAAAATTTAATTGAATATAAAGCAAGTTCATATAATAGACCAAGTTTAGGCACTTACATGTAGCTGATCCATCTTCAACTTGCTTGGATTTGGACTTGTGATTCGCCTTGGGCAGCCAAGAGGAGTCCCTTAGGTAGCTTGTCACGGCTGGTAGGAGTGTTGGCCGGCTGATATTGAGGTGTTTTAGGGAAGGTAGGTTGATCTAAGGTGTGATGTTGGGAGTTGGGATGAGTTTAGGGGCAGGTAGGGGTGCTCGGCTGGTTTGTGGATGCTTTAGGGAAGGTAGGTTGGGTGTTAAGGTGCTAAGGTGACAGGCTGGGTAGAGTTGGAGTGGGGTATGGTGAAGGGGTGCTGCTGCTTTGGGGAAGGGAGAGTGGTACTAACCGGGAATGGAGGGAGGATGGCAGGTGGTGCTCGGCTAGGAGTGCAGGGATGCTGGCCAGGTGGAAGGGAGTGATGCTGGTGGCCGGGTGGAAGGTGGGTGGTGCTTGGCTGGGAAGGAGGCGGCAGGTGTTGGGTGGTAGGTGCTTGTGGCCGAGTGGAAGGTAGGTGGCACTGTCCAGGTGCTGGCCGAGTGGAGGGGATGAAGAGGGAGTGAAGAGAGGATGATGGAGCTCCTCGCCGAAGGTGGGAGGATGGCAGGTGTTGCTCGGTTGGGAGTGGAGAGGGTGAAGAGAGGAGCTGGCCGAATCCCCAGAGTGAAGAGCGGAAACCCGCAGATGAAGGATGGGGCTTATATAGGCTGGCTAGGAATTAATGGCTGGAAAGGATAAGGGAGCTAGGGACTTAGTTAGGTTGGTGAGTGGGTAGTTAGGGTGTGGCTGGGTCTAGTTAGGAATCAAGGTTGGTTGGGCTTCTAATAGCTAAGGTCGGTTAGGCTTAGCTAATTAGGGAGTGGCTGGGTCTAGTTAGAAACCAAGCTTAGTTAGGTGGGTTGGGGGGTAGATATTTATATTAGGTGGGCTGGGATATATTGTGGGCTAGATATTTTAGGGGTTAGGATGGGGGTGGCTGCAACTAGCTTAGGTCGGTTTGGGGATATTGTGGGCTGGGCTACTGGTTTGGGGTAGGTCGGTTAGGTGGGCTGGGTTTAGTTGGTTAGGGACTTAGTTAGGTGAACTAAGGTTAGCTTAGGGATAGTCGGTTAGGGTCTAGGTGGTCCAACTAGGTGAGGTCGGCTAAGTGAAGTGGGTGTGGTTTTGGGTGAGAAGGGCTAAGTCTAGGTTAGGTTTGGGTTAGGTTTTAGGAACAATGGCTAGGTGAGGTAAGCTGACTTAGGGCTAGGTTTAGGAACCACCTCTTGGCACCGGTCCATTACCTTAGTTGCAGCCATATCCAAGTTGGTGAAGCCCTAGGTCAAGTGTAGGTGCATATAAGCTTGAACCCACACTCTTGGTTAAACCCACAAGACTAACCCACTTTTGACCAAAAAAGTCAAGCCTCCAACTTTCTCACTCTTACTTTATGACCCTTTTCTCTCTCTACCCAAGTCTTCCAAGGGCATTCACGTGAACTTTTGTGGGCCCCTCACCCCCATTTATGGGGAGGTGAAGTGGGCCATGGATATAGATATTGGATTTGGATCTTGGGATCCAAATCCAAATCCAAATACATTTTAGGTTTTGATCTGGATATATATGGTCCAAATCCGATCCAAATTTGATTTTTTTATTCTTTCATGGCGTTTCTAGACGGACGGTTTGTGCGGGGCCTAACTTCATCAGTACTCTATCTTGCATTGGGTCTTCGCCAATATTGTCGTCCGATCTCCTTCTCACCTTCGGGATTTCCTTTTGATCATATTTCTGATATTTGGGGCTTGGATGTCTGAGAATTTGGGGATGCTTTTGACATGAGAGTTGATATGTCGGGCTTGAAGTATGCTTCAAGTCTGGGCTTTTCGATCCACTTTTATCAGGCCAAGAGGCTTTTGGGGCTTCAAAACACTATTTATAGTCTAAAAAGCAATATGTACAGAGTTTTAAATCATATGTACAGGTTTTCAAATATGTACAGGGTTGTCTGGAAGGCTCCTAGGTTTCCAGACTCAAAATAGCCCTTTGGGGCTGCTTTTGTAAAACCAGGTATGTTTGAGAAAATCGTGAGATTTTGGGGTGTTTACAGATGCCCCTCATTGGCATTATCCAAATAGATTTGGATAATGGCAAAGACGACAACACCCCTTTTAATGTCTCCCTAGATCTATCCATGAAAATATGGGATCGTCCCAATTTTTTAGCAAAATCTCTCTTTTAAACCTAGTAGGAGGAGATATCATGCCGAAGGGGACTTTTCTATGGTTTTTGGTCCTAAATGGGGATCACGTTATGCAAGTGTTCATGCGTGAATATGCATATGCATGACATGGATGAGATGCCAAGAAGGGCGACCTCCTAGAGACCATATGGTATGGTCGAACTCTTGAGACTTAGACCTGCTGCTCCAAGTGAGCGGGTCCTATATTGCTCGATGTTCGATTTTTCAAAATTTATTTATAATAGGGAAACTGCTTTTAGCCTCGATCCTAAGGATCTCGAGCTCTTCACGTTTGCCTTTGCTTGAGTCTTGACACTCGCTAATCTAGCGGAGGTTTTATAAGAAAACAAACTATATTTCAAAATTCCTACGCCTTACTCTAAACGTCAAATTCTCACACAAATGAAATTCAAGTAAATCCTATTTTTACTTTAGGATTCCTCGAAATGAACCATGTTTTACTTGGGATAAATCGTAGGGATGGGAAAGAGATACCACGGTCCCTTTTGAAGCGTCCCGTGGTTTTAGACATAGAAGGCAGAAAACTTCTCTTTTTGAGCTTTTTGGCCTTTTTTTTTCTTTTTTTCATAGAGGGTCTCCCTTTGGGAGTATTTTTTCTTTAATCCCTCTTTTTCATAAAAGAATCGAATTTTGCTTTTGACTCAGGTTTCTTTCTTTGGGAAAGAGATTTTGGCGGGGATTTCCCTTTGTTTTTGGCCATATTTTTCTTTTGGAAGGAGAAGAGAAGAGGGGAGGACTTATCCCAAGGTCATACTCGATCCATTCCAGATTAGCCTATTTAGAAATAGCACGTACTACTTGCAAGTATCTTGCTATATTGAACTAGGCCTTTCTTTGTAAGAAGAAGGATTTTGAAATGTAACCACGTATTTGGAAAGCTACACTCTTTCACAAGTGTGAATTCTCTCGCTCAGGGACACACAATTTTCCTTTGAACCTTACTTTCGAGGTTTCAAAGCAGTTATCCCTAAGAATTTTTGAAAATGAGAATTTAACCCAAACCCTACACATAATACTTCTTCAAGTATTGAATATTGATAGGATCTGCTAAATTCCTACCTTCTACATCGATCAACCAGTATGAGTTGTTCGTGGTGGTTGCACGCACAACATAGGGTTCATCCCACTTGGGGCACCACTTTTCAAGTGGATGTGGGCTATGATGGTGGATGATTTTCAAAACGAGATCTCCCACTCCAAAGTGGCAAGGTTTCATATGTTTCTCATAGTGTCGGGCGATCCTTTGCCGGTATGCATGAGCATGATCCATAGCAAGGAGTCGCCTCTCATCTAACAAATCCAGTTCGGCCATCCTAGCATGCTGAAGCATCTCTAGGGGGAGGTCGAGTGCCATGGATGTATGAAATGAATGGAGTTTTGTATGAATGGGAAGAATGGCGTTTGTGCCATAGACCAACTCAAATGGCGTAGCATTCATGGGAGTCCGGATGGAAGTCTTATAAGCCCATAAGGCTTCATCCAGCTTCTCATACCACGTCCTACCCTTTTCTAAAGTCTTCTCAATTATGCTAATGAGAGTCTTATTCGTGTCTTCGGCTTGGCCGTTGCCTTGAGGGTAGTAGGGCGAGGAGAAGTGGTGAGTTATGCCATAGGTGTTGCACAACTTGACCATCCGCTCGTTTTTGAATGGGGTGTCATTATCAGACACAAGGTCTCTTGGAACTCCAAATCGGGCCAAGATATTCCTCCTAATGAAAGCCACCACATGTTGCCCCTGTACGTTGGTCAGGGAGGTGGCTTCGACCCACTTGGAGAAGTACTCAGTGGCTGCTAAAATGAACCTGTATCCATTTGATGCCTTTGGGAAAATTGGCCCTACTATGTCAAACGCCCACATGGTAAATGGCCAGGGGCTGACCACGGAATGCAATGAAGATGATGGGATATGAATGGCGTGTCCATGCACGTAACATGGATGACACTTCCTAACATGATCGTGGTAGTCTTTTCTCAGAGTGGACCAAAAATAACACGCTCTAAGTATTTTCATCGCCATCATATTGGCATTGACATGACCTCCACATTCTCCATCGTGGAATTCATGCATAACAGTCCTAGCCTCCTCTAGGTCAACACATCTTAGTAAGATGCCGATAAAACTCTTTTTATACAAAACCCCACCCAAAATCGTATATCGGGTAGAAATTTTCCGGATGAATGCCTTATCCTTGGATGTGGCATTTTCAGCAAATCCTCCATTTTCTAAAAAGCCTTTTATATCTTGAAACCAAGGTTTTTCAATAGAATCTGGATTGTTTTGGCAAATTTCCAAATCGTGTGTGGATGGAGTGGGCGCATGCATATCTCTAAGGATCGGGTTCCCAAAGTGGGATTGACCTCCCAATGCTTTCTAAAAATAATATTTGAAGATTTAATTAAATTTGATGTTTTCAAATATAAAACTATTTTTTTATAAAGTGTTTGAAACCATACCTACCATATATAAAACTCGGACCGGAAGAAGTCAAATTCCCTAGAAAGAGGGGGTAGCATGAACCAAAACGGCAACGACCGAGCACTTGCCAATTTTGGCACTATTGAGCAAGGTAACATGTCATTTTTAGATTCAAGTATTAGAAAGGAAAGTCATTATTCAAACAAGAAAAGTCGACGTTCAAGAAGGTAAGTTGGTATCCAGAAATGAAGGTCGATGTCAAAAAAGGAAATTCGATGTTCAAGAAAGGAAAGTCAGTGCCCAGAAATGAATGTCAGTATCTAGGAAGAAAAGTCGACGTTGAAGAAGGAAAGTTGGCATCCAGAACGGAAGGTCGGCATCCAAGAAGAAAAGTCAATGTTAAAGAAAGGAAAGTCAGCTCCTAGAATGGAAGGTCGACGTCTAGGAAGAAAAGTCGGCGTTATCCACGCAAAAGAAAGGTGATGCTCGATTTGGCAAGTAGTGATGTTTAATTTGGTAAGCCACTAAGAGGAAACTTACCAATTTTGGAGTTCAGTATCAAAGGGTTAAGTAACTTGCCTTATTAAGCTTCATCAAATGAGCAACTTTTGGCAAGAAGGGCCAACACTTCACTTACCTTATCCAAGGAAGCAACTTTTGGCAAGAAGGACCAGCACTTCACTTACCTTATCCAAGAAAGCAACTTTTGGCAAGAATGGTCAGCATTCACTTGCCAAATGCAACCATCTTCAATAAGGCAACTTACCTTATAAAAATTTGCAGCAAAGAGACAGCCCTTGGCCTATAAAAGGAGCCTGAAGGGGGTTGCAATGCATCAATTCAACTTCAATCATCCCATCCACAAACCATCCAACCATCCAGTCTCCCACGACCCAGTAAGAGGGAGAGAAAGAGGGAGAGTGAAAGAGAGAAAGAGGAAGAAGAAGGTACGCCGCCATGAATCGCTAGCCATCCTCTAATCTTTCCTCCGTAGGTCCATTCTTTCTTTATTTTTTATTTATTATTATATCTCCTCTTTCATTAAGCTTTATGGGGTTATAATTAAGGAGCTATCAAGATTCATATGTTGCCCCATCTCTCTTTCATTCATATGCTATTTGTTATATATTTTAATTTTGATTCTTTCTACTCAATAATATAATATAAGATTATAGACCTCTTCATCCTCTTATGCTCATGTGGTAATTAAAATTTTATTTATTTTGAATAGTTGTAGATTAAATTTTAATTCAGACGAAAACACATGCACAAATTCGAAAATCTGAAAACCTATTTTTCTACAATCTACACACGTCCGATGAACGAATTATATTTCAACATATCATGTTACGAATGTTCTGAAACATTGCACGTCTAATCTACACACATCAATACACTTTTAATAAAATTTTCAAGAATTTTAGGCTTGTGAACCAAAAAATGTATTTGGATGATCATATAAATTATTAAAGATCAATCGGATGCATTCGTTAGACTCTTAAAACAAAAAACTTTGTTTTCAGTATTCTGCATCTCTCTGATAATTGATTTTTCCAACCTGAATCCCTAAACACAAAATTCTAAAAATGGTCCACACTTCAATCACACACAGGCTAATACTCCATAAAATTTGCAAGAATTTTAGACGTGGGTAAGGTCGTGAATAAAATTGAAAAAATTAAAAAAAAACTGAGATAGAACATGTCTGCACTGCATATCCTACAATAGATCTTGGGTAAAAGTCACTTAACTCTGTCTATAGCAATTCAAAAACTCTAAAAAGAGTCTTGTTAGAAAGTTGATTTTCATAGCTTTTCATATTGACTAGTTTCGTAAAATTTCAACACCTACGTGCAGAAATAAAGGCGTTTCTTTAAGCCTCTATATTTCTATCACAAGGTCTATCCTAAGTTCCAAGGTTGAAAAATTCACTCATTTAATGTTGTTCATCCGTAAAGATAAAAACAAAAACAAAAATATCTCAACAAACTTCAAGCTTGGGCCTATCTCAAGTACATTTTTCAGGATTTTTGGAGATCTACAAAATATCAAAAAAATTAGGAACATTTATTACTGGAAACAAAACTGTTTCTGTTTTTCATATTTGAACCTAAAATTTTGTCAAGAGAAATATCACATGATTTTGAATAGGCTTTTCAAGTGGAAATTTGTTTTGAAAACTTATTGGATCCCAAGATAATTTTTCAAGCATCTAAGCTGACCCTTAAGCATCGGTTCAAGAAAACTTACGTAAAAAAAAACTCACTTATCTATATTCACTAAAGAAGTCAGAAAATTATCTTTGCTAGTTTAAGCAAACTAGCTAGCACGCTCGCACACTTTTAGTTTTGAATTAAGTTTTGAGTCTCTACATAAGCTTTAAACCAAAATTCATATCTACAACCCCACATACTTCTTTGCAGCCATGATGATTGCCAAAGGATTGGTCGACCTCAAGGGAGACCGCAAGGAGAAGAAAGAGAGCTCTATCCGAGGTAAGGTTAACTAGAATTGAGATGACTCACAACGACCAAGTGGATAGTAGAATGATTCCCAAATCCATTTGGATGTAGGTGTGGGCGCCAGTTGTTAGGAGACTTATTTGAATGGGTGAAAGTTAGCATCGAATGTGAAACACAAGGGGGTGAGACTGTGCTTTAGTGCAACAACCCCACCTGATGTGTGACTACCCAAGGTTGACTTGTATAGTTGTCGTAAAGAAAAAGGAAGAGGAACCTTAGCCCAAGGTAGAAGATGAGGAGGATGTCATGCATGTGGCACCTCTTCGGTTGTAGAACATGGTGGAAGTGCTAGAAGACCTGAGCATCAGCCACACCTTCATGGAGGCACGGTTCGGCCAGCATCGGGTGCATGCCATGACTGACTCTACAAATGACAAACTCCATTGTGTCGATAGCTGCAGTGTAGGAGTTGGGCTTGAAGGTGGAGTCTTCTAACTATAGTTGTGGTTCATGTCTAAAGGACAGAGTGGCGGGTGTGGCATGCGCTTCCTAACTTTGTGTGGGACAATGGATGAAAACTTTAGATGTCCTTGTGGCATACTTGATAGGGCCTTTGGTGTGACTTTTTTTTGTACATCTTAGAGAGTGGTACCACCACACCTTCGTGACTTAATGCACTTGGGAGATCATTCAATTGAACATCGGAATCAGAATTAGTCCAGTGGTGATCATTGTGGCTGTTTCAGGTGCAACCAATTACAGTAGGCGGTAAGGAGAATTACCAACCATAAGCCATAGGAACCTCCCCTTGAGACAAGGTTCATGCAAACATCAACCCCAGAATAAGGCCCATGCAAGAGAGGTTTTTGCATGCAAGCATACACAGCCTTGATGGATGATAGACATTGCTCTGCTAGAGTTTGGCAACCCGAAAGCACCATGGCAAACCTAGATGTCACGTGCTAGGCAATTGGACCATCATTAAGGAGGATGCAGATGGAGGTGTTCGGTAGCTCAAAGGATTGTCACTGCATGAGGAGACGAGCAATAGTTGGGTGACTGTGGGATAGATCCTGCACTAAGACAAAGTGTGGGCAAAGAAGACAACAAATTATGGATGTATGAGCCAACCACATGACACTAACATCTAAACGCACCATACCCCATTAGACACCAATGCCTGACACTTCATGGGAGTGCTCTAGACAACAAGTACCAAGAGAACGTACTGAAAGTCGATCACTAGTAGGAGGCAAGGGGTTTGTGCCAAAGGATGCTAGAGTATAGCTAACCGACCTCTGGATTGGGTGTTGTGGAGGTTGCATGGGCCCATGATCAACACATGGAAGAGATCATGTGAGGGATGTGGTACAGTACCCCTAGAGGCAAGTTCATGGAGTTGGATAGCATGCAAGAGGGAGAAACACCAAGGAGCATCACAAATTTAGTCAGGGATCTCATGCAAGGATGCAACGAACTCCATGAGACATCGAGGGTGAGGCCTCCCTCAACCGAGGGAGAATTGTTACACCACCAGTTCTGGGGTTCAATTGGCAAGCACACCACCTTGGCATATCAAGTGAACCCAATCGGCATTGAGTTTCACTTGTGATGAGTGGAGGTTTTGCTTCCTTGGTTGAATTCATGTGATAAGCATGCCTTGTGAGCACCACATGAGTTAGGGTGGTTTAACCCTTGAGAAGAGGTTTAGCTAGGTATGTGTGCATTTGAGTCTTGTAACCAGTTTGAGCTCTTGGTGTGTAGTGGGTTCAATCTGGACCCAGGTGGTGTCCTGCCCAAGGTGTCCTTTTGGTGAGTTGCATTTAGTGTCTGTTGTTCCTTGTTCTATAAAAAGGTGCTAGGTAACCCTTTGTAGGGGTTTGGCTATGGTGAGTCTCATTAGAGAGAGCGATTGAGGAAGGAGTATGAGAGGTTCAAGGGAGAGGATGAAGGGTGGAAGTTTGTTACTCCCCTTTTTGAGTCGACCACCTCCATCTTAGCCACATAGGTGTAGGCCATTGTTGGTGATGTCATAACCCGAGGCTCTCTCATAGCGGTGTGTGGCCTCCTTGTAGCACCATTGTAGTAGATCCCATTAATTGATAGATAAGCCCTTTTTAGGGTTGTGTGGAGCTGATGGTTTTGTGTGCGTAGATGTGCCTAATCAAATTGAATGAGAGGAATGTCTTGACTGCCCATTGCTAAGCAATGACACCATCACCGAAAGTCCCTCGGTGACGAGCGAAGATCCCCTACTCCCTTTGGGGTCTCATCCCAAATGAGGTGGATTCAAGTGTTACAATCGTGCGCCAGGGTTAGGATTGAGGGGAGTGGGGAAGATCTATCTCCAAGGGGATCAAGGGCATCTAGTGCCACGTAAACACTTCCTAGTGCTCATCTACCCCCACAGACTCTCACCCCTAGAGCATCTCTCTTTGTCACCTCCAACCCAAATGAGAGTGCCTCTCTCGCACCCCTTAACCTAGAGCATGCCTCTCTCTCATCACTCGCTCGAACCATAAAATCTCTTTCACTCCCTGCCTTAATTGGGGATAGGTCTCCATATGGACTCGCAAGAGATACATAGCCAAGTATAAGCAGAAATTTGGTATCCAATGTGGAGACGGTAGGTGAGATTCTAAACGAAGACGAGGAGGGATACCATGATCCCATCCTTTCCCCGTGAACATCTTTAGGACTCGACAAAGGCTAATTAAGTATGTGCTTATCAATATTATCTATTTGGTATGTTTTACTATAAACAATGAAGGTTGTTATTTAGTAAACAATGTCTATCATTTCTCCTTTTTATCACATATTCATGTGATAACCTTATTGCTGGCAAAGGTATACAAAGTAGACATATCATTTACCCCAGTTATACATTTGTATTTAATGTTCTAATATTATGAAACTATATACATCAAAGCAAGTTGCTCCTCAATTTGATCATCGCAAAGAAATCTCAATTGATCACTAAGGTCCTCACAAGCATATAAGCTTGTCAAGCCACATCCCTATATGATGAATTACCATTACAAGGTGTTTTTAGTCACACAGCTCACATTGCCTCCAATAATAACACCTTCGCTTTCATATGTCATACCTACTTGAGTGTGATGATTCATACATGGGTTTGACATTACTTAAGCTCATCTATTTCTATTCACAAACTTTAACTAGGAGCACCTCATATACATGGGTTTGACGTTACTTAATCTCATCTATTTATATTCAGAAACTTTAACTTGGAGCACCTTTATACTACGCACCATACAATCATCCTTAAACATTAAGGATGATAGAGGGGTTTTATTGCTCTTTCAACTTAGGGTTCATACAATGCACAAGTTTAAACTTTTCTTTGTTTTTTTAGTTTTTTTTTTTGCATATGTTGTGCATATGATCAGATTTGTGATGCAAACATTGAGTCAATACCTACATTTGTTACCAGTGAGATCTTGCACTAAAAGGATGGGATTGCCCGACCATATTTCTCACTTTGGCTAACTTTGCAAAAAAAAACAATTACCATGCACGTGTAACAGAGTATGTGCAAGGCCTCATACTCTCGTGTGGCGAATGAACGAAAAAAAAGTAGACTCATGTATAAAACTGAAAAATATGTTCTTGTCATTGATAACAACTCAAATAAAAAGTTATTTTGCAATTGTGACCAAAGAACAAAGTCATTTTACAACTAAAACAAAAGAAAAAATTACAATAGTCTTGCACTAAAAGGATACCATTGACTGATCATATTTCTTTCACTTTGGCTAACTTTGCACCTTTATGATTACCATATATGTATGAAATTGAAGAAAAAGGCCTTATAGTCCCATGTGATGAATGAACGAAAAAAAGGCTGGAATAGACTTAGTGTAAAATACAAGAACAAAGTCAATACATGTGAAGAAATTACACTGCACGATATGAAGGTTCATAGATTAGAAAAGGTGATGAAATTTTCTTATGTAGATGCAGAATCAAAATTTCTATCTAGGGATATCAAGATGAAGTCTTGTATGAGATTTCGTTTATAGATACTTGCCGCAACAGCAACTTGATAATAGTGCACAACATTATGGAAAGATGTGAGGTATAGTTGGTATTGCAGCCAATGAAGGTAGGTCCGATGGAGGTCAATCTAGGAACCCTCTCATCTTTGGGACATTCTATGAGTTTATGGTGCGTATAAGGGTAGATTTCCTATACTTTTGATGCTAGATGATGCTAGGCCCTCCGTTCAGCATGTGACCAACGTTATGAAGGTTTTGCTGGACAAGTCCAAGGTGACCCTGCTTGGTATGTTGGGTTTGTGAAATCAAAGGAACAAAAGTTTATGGGGTTTAAGAGCAGTGCCTCAAGCGTGCGAGCACACACAGAGGCACCTATCCTAAAATTTCATGTTCTTCTACAGAGTAAGAAAAAAAGAGTAAAACAATCATAAACAGTCGGAATAGTGAACTGGAAAGCAGTTACCCTAATACAACCATAATGTCGCAAGCCGCAACTTCATGATTTCCAAACATTTCCAATCAAAAAAATATAACACTCCTTGCAACCACAAATTGCATGAAATTTGTATACATATTTAAATTATATAATGTGGAAGTGGAACAGTTATCAATTATGGTTCCCATCCACTTCACCATCCCTTGCCAATGAGCCACAACCAATCAAGTGTAACTCCAGAAAAGATCCCTGCCAGCAGGAAACAACACAACAAGTTCCCCAATGCATTCTGCTCAGGCCCCTGCAAAAATAAGTGGACCTCCTTTACTTTAGAGCTCTCAAGGGATATCCATGGTGACTCTTATATGAGATTGATACATGAAATCAAAATGGGAAGCGAGTGCTGAAATGAAGCATAAAATGTTATTAAGAAAGTAGCAACAACAACAACAATCAAGCCTTATCCCACACTAGGTGGGTTAACTACATGGATCTTTTGATACCATAGAGCACGATCTTGTGCCATATTAGCATTTAAGTCAAAAAAGGCCAGACAATGTTTTATTGTTCTTTCAACACTTTTGCGGCATGTGACAGATTTCAACTAGTCACTGATGTACCCTACATCTTCAGAATGTCACGATCAAAATCATTTTTTTAAGGGTTCATGTCTGTGCAGGAGTGGATGTCGAGTATAGTCACTGATGGTGAGGTACAAACCTCGGGTATTCTATCCTGGTTGGATTAAATACAAAAATAATAAAAGAAAAGAAAATCATTTTTCAAGGTTCAACAAAAATGAAAATGCAGTATGTCATAAATAACAAATGTTGCAACTTTTTCCTACATAAATTATTGCAGAGAACATAACAAAAGAAGACAAAGAATAACAGTAAAAGATGAATTTGCAACGTTCTTAATCAGACCATATTTGAGAATTAGTTTCCATTAATCAAACAGGAGAAAAAGGAACTAACCTTGTAGCCCTTAGGCGCTTCCGTTAGAACACAGACAGTGAGGTGACCGTTGCTCAAACCCAAGATTGAAGTTAGCATTATCATCCATCCCTGGTCTCCATACTTGGCCGTGAAGTAGAATGCAGGGATTAGCAGAAACCGTGCGAGGCATGCCAAAGACAGCAGCCATCGGGAAGTTATCCTCACTGTTTTGATCAGAGGTGTGTACCTTCCGATGAGATCCATGACGTTGTATGATGCTACCAAAACAAGTCCATACCTGAAATATGAAATTGAAGATCAGAACCTGTGGTACACATCAGCCAAACACACAAAATTTCACCTGAGAATTCATTAGTGTTATCAGCCAGAATATGTTGTATAGACCATAAGAAGATTTATCAATTATAATAAAACAGAAGAAGATCAAACTGAAACAGATAGGCATCAAGCTAAATGGCAGAAATTTAATTTAGAAAGGTCTAGCTCTTGAACTCCAAAAGTAGACCACTGCAAATTTTCAACTGCCATCTATGAACTTGATGAATTTTTATATCGCATACTCCATTTAGATTGTCCGAAACAGTTCCACAGAAATGGCAGCATGTAGTGGAGCTTTTGTCTATTTCTGCCTACGAAATAGTACCATGCTACTACTACTCCTTAAACAATCTTAGCAATTTGTTATTCAATTGTCATGGAAGAAGCGGACACTACCATTGGCTTGCAACAGACATATGGAGATGCTTTCAACATTCTCCTGCATACACAATCTTAAACAATAACTAAGCCTTTTCTTATACTAGACGGGTCAGCTACATGGATTCTTTGTTTCTAGAGAGCCCTATCATGTGCTATATTAGCAGTTAACTCAACATAAACTAGATCATTTTGTATTGTTTCTTTCCAACACTTTTGTGGTCGTCCCCTACCTCTTCTAATACTTTCAAAATATAGTTTTTCATACCTTCTTTTGATCTTTTTTCTATATGTCCAAACCATCTTAAACGATATTCTCTCATTTTATCCTCTATTGGTGTCACTCCCAATTTGTTTCTAATAACCTCATTAGGTATACGAGTTTTCCTTGTATGACCATTCATTCACCTCAACATATTCATTTCTGCCACAGACGTCTTTTGTACATGTTGATGATTAATTGTCCAACACTCATAATCATAAAACATGGCAAGTCTAATTGTTGCTCTATAATATTTATCTTTTAACTTTAATGGTATCTTCTTGTCACAAAGAATACTTGATGCTCCTCTCCATTTTAACCAACCTACATTAATTTTATGCGTAACATCTCCATCAATTCTTCCATCACTCTGAAAAATTGACCCCAAGTATTTAAAACTTTTCTTTTGGGGAATGCAATATGTGCCAATTTTAATTTTTATGTTCTGTGAAGTTACCAAATGATCAAACTTACATTCCACATATTTTGTCTTTGTTCTACTAAGTCAGAAGCTTTTACTTTCTAGTGTTTGTCTCCATAGTTCCAATTTTCCATTAACTTTTTTTATAGACTCCTCGACTAATACAATGTCATCTGCAAATAACATACACCAAGGTACTTCACCTTGAATATGTTTTGTTAACTCATGAATCACCGTTATAAATAAGTGTGGACTTAAAGTTGATCCTTGATGTAACCCAATATTAACTTCAAAGAAGTTTGTCATTCCTTCATGAGTCCTCACGCATATTTTTGCACCATCGTACATGTCTCTTATAAGGTTTATGTATGTCAATGGGATACCTCTTTTTTCCAAGGTCCTCCAAAGAATCTCCCTTGGTACCCTATCGTAAGCTTTTTTTAGATCGGTAAATATCATGTGAAGGTCTTTCTTTTTTGCTCTAAAATGTTCCATAAGACATCTCAAAAGATGAATCGCTTCAATAGTAGATCTACCTAGTATGATCCAAATTGGTTCTTTGTTATACTCGATATTTGTCTTAACCTACGTTCAATAATTTTTTCCCATAATTTCATAGTATGGCTCATTAACTTGATACCCTGATAATTTGTACAATTCTAAATATCTCTCTTGTTCTTGTATATGGGTATAAGTGTACTCTCTCTCCATTCGTCAAACATCTTTTAGTTTCTCCATATTTCATTAAATAGTCTTAGGAGCCAAGTGATTCATCTCTCTACTAAAATTTTCAAACTTCTATGGGAATATTGTCTGGTCCTATATATTTATCACTCTTCATATGTTTAAGAGCTTCTTTGACTTCATTCTTTTGAATACGTCGGTAGAAATTGTGGTTTATATACTTTTTTTGATTTAGCTAACTCTCCTAACCTAATACTAACATCTTTATTTTGATTAAAAAACTTATAAAAATAGTTTTTTCCATCTATTTATATATCATCATTTGCTACTACAATTTTGTGATCCTCGTCTTTGATGAATTTAATAAAATTAAGATCATTAATTTTCTTATCTCTAGCCTTAGTTATCCTAAAAGTATTTCTTTCACGCTCAGTTGAGCTTTTTATATAAATCCTCGAAAATTTTAGCTTTTGCTTCACTAATAGTCTTTTTTGCTTCTTTCTTTTCTTTCTTATAAGCCTCTAAAGTTTCACTAGTCTTCTTACTATAACTAAGCCTTTTCCCATACTAGACGGGGTCGGCTACATGGATTCTTTGTTTCCACAGAGCTCTATCATGAGCCATGTTAGCAGTTAACTCACAATAAGCTAGAATATGTTTCATCGGGCATCTTTCTGTTTCTCCATATTTCATTAAATAGTCTTGT
Source organism: Brasenia schreberi (assembly GCA_036023115.1). Classification (NCBI taxonomy): domain Eukaryota; kingdom Viridiplantae; phylum Streptophyta; class Magnoliopsida; order Nymphaeales; family Cabombaceae; genus Brasenia; species Brasenia schreberi. Next base: position 31,594,246 of record JAYKKT010000091.1, read on the forward strand.
GAGCTAAGTTATTCCTATTTCTCCTAGTATTTTCCAAACTTTTATAGGAATATTGTCTGGTCCTACCGATTTACCACCCTTCATATGTTTAAGAGCCTCTTTCACTTCATTCTTTTGAATACGTCGGTAGAAATTGTGGTTTATATACTTTTCTGATTTGGCTAACTCTCCTAAGCTAATACTAACATCTTTATTTTCATTAAAAAACTTACAAAAATAGTTTTTCCATCTATTTCTTATATCATCATTTGTCACTAGAAATTTTTCATTCTCGTCTTTGATGCATCTCACAGAATTAAGATCTTTAGTTTTCTTATCTCTAGCCCTAGCTATCCTAAAAATATCTCTTTCACCCTCTTTTGAGTTGAGTTTTTTATATAAATCCTTCCAAATTGTAGCTTTTGCTTCACTGACAGCCTTTTTCGCTTCCTCTTTGCTTTCTTATAAGCCTCTAAAGTTTCACTAGTTTTCTTAGCATAATGTAATTTGTAACATGTCCTCTTTGCCTTGATTTTATTTTGCACTACTTTACTCCACCACCAAGCTTCTTTTGTGCCAGTACACCTTGCTTAGATTCACCTAACACATCTTTCGCCACTTTCCGAATATGTATAGCCATATTGTTCCACATATCACAAGGTATACCAACATAATTCCAAGCATCTCCTTGAAGAATTTTCTGTTTAAATATATCTTATTTCTCGCTTTTGAGGTTCCACCATTTAGTCTGAATAGCTCGATGCACTCTTTTCTTCTTTGTCCATTTTTTATTTCTAAATCCATAACTAAAAGTCGATGTTGGGTGGTTAAACTTTCTCCTTGAATTACCTTGCAATCTTTACAACACGCTCTTTCTTTTTTTTTAAATAAAGTAATCAATTTGTGTTTGTGATAAGCCACTCTTATAAGTAATTAAATGCTCATCTGGTTTTTTTGAAGATTGTGTTGACTATAAAGAGATCAAATGCCATAGCAAAATTTAAAATCTCCCTACCTTCCTCATTTATATCCCCAAAACCAAAGTTTTCATAAATACCTTGATATCCTAATGCCTCTTTACCGACATGCCCATTTAAGTCTCCTCCTACACAAATCACCTCCCTTTGTGGAATCCTTTGAATCACATTATCTAACTCTTCCCAAAAAGTTGTCTTTATACTATCTTCTATGCCTATTTTGGGGTGTATAAGCACAAACTATATTCAAAACCTCTGCTCCTAACACTAATTTCAACATCATGATTCGGTCACCATATCGTTGTATGTCTACTACAATATCCTTTAAATCTTTATTTATGATAATACCAACTCCGTTTAGAGCCTTTTCTTTACTTTAGTACCATAATTTAAAACGTGTATCCTCTATCTCCTTTGCTTTTTCTCCAACCCACTTTGTCTCTTATAAACATAGAATATGAATCTTTTTCTGAATCATAGTATCTACCACCTTCATTAGCTTACCGGATAATATTCTGATATTCCAAGAACCAATACGAATCTTATTATCTAGGACTAGCTTCCTTACCCTCCGCATCCGTCCATATTGAAAATGCGGAGACCCTCTCTGTAAATTATTCACTACATTTGGGTGATAATGTAGAGGGACTAACTTCTTTACCGACACCAGTCCATGATGTGGGAACCCTCTTTGCAATTGATTCAGTATATCTAAGCAAAAATGTAGTGACCCTTGCTTACTTATCACTGCATTCGAGCTCTGCAACGCGGCGCTCGGCAGGGACGCCCTAAAGCAATGCTCATAATTTGTGTAATCCAAGATATAAAAATCCGACAAAGTTTTACGCTGGCTGTCGGAAGGCTAACACAACCCTCCTCCTTCATCCGGGCTTGGGACCGGCAATGCAAGGGTGATCCCTTACATGGGCGAAGTTTTTCACTAGTTTTCTTAGCATAATGTAATTTGTAATATGCCCTCTTTACCTTGATTTTATCTTATACTACTTCACTCCACCACCAAGCTTCTTTTTGTGCCGGTATACTTCCCTTAGATTCACCCAACACATCTTTCGCCACTTTCCTAATATGTATAGCCATATTATTCCACATGTCACAAGGTGTACCAACATAATTTCAAGCATCTTCTTGAAGGACTTTCTGTTTAAATATACCTTCTTTCTCGCTTTTGAGGTTCCACCATTTAGTGTGAATAACTCGATGCACTCTTTTCTTCTTTGTCCACTTTTTTACCTGTAATTCCATAATTAAAAATCGATGTTGAGTGATTAAGATTTCTCTTTGAATTACCTTGCAATATTTACAACAGGATCTATCTTTTTTCCTACAAACAAAATAATCAATGTGTGTTTGTAATAAGCCACTCTAGTAATTAAATGTTCATCTTGTTTTCTGAAAATTGTATTGACTATAAAAAGATCAAATACCATAGAAAAATTTAATATATCCCTACCTTCCTCATTTATATCCCAAAACCAAAGTTTTTATGAATACTTTGATATCCTAATATCTCTTTACCAACATGTCCATTTAAGTCTCCTCCTAAACAAATCATATCTCTTTGTGGAATTCTTTGAATCACCTTATCTAACTCCTCCCAAAAAGTGGTATTTATACTATCTTTTAGTCTTACTTGAGGTGCGTAAGCACAAACTATATTTAAAATCTCTGCTCCTATCACTAATTTCAATGTCATGATTCGGTCACCATATTATTGTATGTTTACTATACTATCCTTTAAATCTTTATTTATGATAATATCACTTTGTTTCAAGCATTTTCCTTTCTTGAGTACCATAATTTAAAGCTTGTGTCCTCAATCTGTTTTGCTTTTTCTCCAACCCACTTTGTCTCTTATAAACATAGGATATGAATCTTTCACCGAATTATAGTATTTACCACCTCCATTAGCATACCGGACAATGTTTCGATATTCAAAGAACCAATACGAATCTTATTATCTAATACTAGCTTCCTTACTCCCGCATCCGTCCATGCTAAAAATGTGGAGACACTCTCTGTAATTTTTCAATACATTCAGGCGATAATATAGTGGGACTAACTTATTTACCCACTCGTCCATGATGTGGGAATCATCTTTGCAATTGATTCACTACATCTAGGTAAAAATATGCATTTGGGCTCTACAGTGCATCGTTAAGAAGGGACGCCCCAATGCAATGCTCATAATTTGTATAATCTATGGTATAAAAATCCAACAAAGTTTTACGTGGCTATCGAAAGCATAACGCAACCCTCCTCCTTTATTCAGGCTTGGGATCGGCCATGCAAGAGTGATCTCTTATATGGGCTGAGTTGCATACACAATCTTAAACAAAAAGAAATTGGTTCCATGGCATGAGAAATAATTTTTCCTGTCAAGTTCAGAAATCTTATTAAATAAACCAGAATTTTGCATTTCGCATGGAAAATATGTTCCTTAAAAAGCCTAAAGCAGGATTGGAAGTCCCTTAAATGACCACTACCTCATTTGGGACATTTTTAACTTAGAAAAAAAATAACAGTCATGGTTTTTCCTTTGATAATGTGACTTAAGAATCATACTTGATAGCCCTTAAAAAGCCTAAAGCAGGATTGGAAGTCCCTTAAATGACCACTACCTCATTTGGGACATTTTTAACTTAGAAAAAAAATAACAGTCATGGTTTTTCCTTTGATAATGTGACTTAAGAATCATACTTGATAGCCCTTAATATTTCTCAGTGTCGTTATCAAATAAATATACCTTTTTCAAGGTTGTAATATTGGGCCTTGGCAGATCCGATGTGCCTTATGCCCTACAGTTGCAGAAATTCTTGGTATGCATATGGTATGAAAATATTGATTCTTGATTGAATATTTATTATTCTTGTTATTTTCAAATATCTTCATGGAAATAAACAATAACATTGCTGCTATTCTCATAAGGCAGAACAATAAGTAGGAAAAAACTAAAAGCTTCAAAAGAAACTCCGTTGGCATGTTACAAGTTACCAAGAAAGTTTAAAGTGTTACGTGCTACCAAAAGAACTTGAATAAAATTATTTCAGTCTGAAGGCAGAAGAATACATACCAAGAACCTAGGCTGTGTGATCCTGTGTCCTCATACAAAAATCCAGGGAATATGGATAATGTTAGTACATATATAAGATACAAATCAGCAGCGTAATCTATGTTTTGCAGAAGCAGCTCCTTGTTGCTCAAACGTTCAAATTTCTTTGGATCCTCTTCATCCTATAGAAGTTATTAACAGTTCAAATCATTAAAAGATACCCAGCTTCCAAAAAGGTGAATTGCACGCTATATCAGTCAGTCTGTATGTGTATGTGTGTGCATGTAGACACACAGACTGGATCGTTGGCATTTTACCTTTTGGTCAAGTTGTAGCTGGACGCCCCCTGCAGCAAGATCAGCTGAGACAGTTTTTGAGCCCTCAGAAGCTGCCTTGGAACGGTAGTACTTCACAACTTCGAGTTTGGGGAAGACAAATGCATAGAGGAGCACGCATACCAACTCAAATAATGAACAAATGGAGAAAAAAAGAACTGCACCCACAATCATCAGTGTCAAACCAGGGGAACAGGGTACAATTTCCATTTGCAGGAAAAATTACATGATTGAGTTGTGATTAAGCTCAAGATTTTTTGTGTATTCAATCCAGGAAGAAACTTCCACTTCTTCATTTGATGTTAAGGTTTCTGGTATAATTTTCTCCATTAAATAGTTACACTGGAACAAACTCAGGAAGAAGAGCACAATTGACAGTTTCCCCCTTTTATAATAGCTAAATTAGGAATATTCACATACAAACAACAACAACAACTAAGCCTTTTCCCATACTAGACATGGTCTGCTACATGGTATAAAAATCCGACAAAGTTTTAGGCTGACTGTCGAAAGCATAACACAACCCTCCTCCTTTATGCGGGCTTGGGACCGGCAATGCAAGGTGATCCCTTATAAGGGTTCATAATATATTTCCTTTATTTCTTTGATAGCAATTATCAAGTTAGGAATCTTGCAATATTTTTGCTTAATGCTTGTGAATTTATTTTTTGTTTATTGATAGTTAAATATTGTTTATTTTCAAATGTCTAATATGTCACCTAGTGGCAATATAAATTAGGAATATTCACATACTAGAAATAAATTTGAAATAACTGGCATAGATTATAATCAGAAATACCAAATTATCACTTACGGTAGAGAAATTGCATAACATACTTGCATACCATCACAACTTCAAATCTATCAGTTTTTTATTCATTTGAAGTACCTTTCCAAGGAGGTCTTCATCCTTCAACAGACCACACAAATTTACCATGCTTTAGCCACGCTAAAGATTTAAAGTTTCGAGAATATGAAAAACAAATGAAGGTTATCTAACTGCAGCACGGAAAATCTGACCTGCACTTTAAAATATATTAACCAGGCATTCGTGCTTGCATTCTCATCTTTCAAAGTTCAGTAAGATGGTGCAGAGGTAGCAAGACATCACAAAACAGGAGCCAAGAAATTCAATTGGACTTTTTCAATGCAAAATACTATAAGATAGATTTTCCTGTTCAAGTGGGAACCAATATTGCCTCTACCTCTACCAATGCTACTGAGTTCGGTGATAAAACAAAAGAACAAAACAAAATAAAGTCTTGCAGCAGAAATTGAATTGACTTGAAGAATATCACTCACTAGCTCCATGGCGGAGGCCATTTTTTGAATTTTCAAAGGCTGCTTTGGTGATGAACCTCAAAACAGATGTTAAAGCACCAGAAGCAGCAAGACCAGCCATGAATGACTGTGTAAAATCACATTAGGAAGAAATGTCAGGAATGCAACAATCAACTATGTTGAAGAGGAAGTAGCACTGGCATCTTCTTCACCTGTATGAAATCTGGACGCATCAAAGACAGGTCGCCTAGCATTCCTCCTTGGACATGACCGTCTGCAATTCCAAATGCTCCGCTAATGGCACAAATGCCAATATAGGTTCCAATTCCTCCTCTCCCTGATGTAGCCAAATCCAACTACAAAGAAAATGAAGCATTGAACTTTTCAATATTTTGAATCCTGACATTGTCACTTTAGAAGACTCGAAATATATTTTATCAACTACCACAATCTTATTGGTTACCATATTCAACATAAAAGGGCATGGTCTGGATAATTAAGAAAATCAGAAGTTGCTTGTAATTTAAACAATACTTTGTGTTTGATGATATGATATAATTTAAGAAAACTCATTTCAAAATAACAGACTGTTGTCTCATAAGCTGTCTCATAGATGGTTATACTGGACGTTTGCACTTGTCAGATATTTTGACACCCAACTTTTATTCTTCTGCCATGTCATACTCAGTACTACCTATCTTGAACCTTTTTTAGTGTTGTCATTAAGACACTTCATCAATATCAGTCATTAACCAGTTACTACCTCGATAGTTAACTTATGAAAATGGTATTCTGGACTGATTGACATATTGTTTTTTCCTAGTCCCCAATAGCTTCACGAGATATTATCAATTATACAGAATAATTCATACAAACTACACTTATGTATAGTTGTACTGTAACAGGGATCATTTTTTCACATTATCATGTCATGTGCCTGCACCCAAACCCATGTGACATTGACCAAAAGTAGTTCCCAAGTACTAACTCTCTAGTTTTTCTAAAATTCAAACCATCAGCTAGAGATTCTCTCTTTTGCTCTTTTTAGCAACAAACTTAATTTTAGTGGCAAATTAATTCTAATAGCAGACTAACCACCAGCAAAACTTCTGATGAAAGTTCCTTTTAAGAAATACAGATTATTAAAAGACATTTTGCAAGAAAGAACTTACAACTATTACTAGCAGAGAACTTATGAAGAAAAGCATGTAGCCATTCAAGTTCCGACGCCGGGTATTCAGTTTTGCTTCATTATATGTCAGCAGAGCTATGGTCCCTAACGCAAATGGTTGATAGACCAAAGTAAGAACTCTTGAAGGATGGTATTTCTGCATCCAACAAAGAAACAACCATGCTCGTCAAGCATATCAATCAAAGACATCACAATCATTTGCTGTCCACATCAAATTTCTGTAAAATATAGAAAGACAGGTATCTATAGAGGAAAGACTCACAGGAAATAAATAAGCATAATAATCTTGAATAGTGAGCATGCTGTTCCAAGAAATGAGTGACCCATTTCCCAGCATCCAACATACAACAAGTGCTGCATATCTTCCCTGTAAGTTTAGGCGAGATTTTCATTAATTGCCAAAAGAACTCATCAAGTTCAAGAAGGCAGTAACATTGAATAAGTCAAATCAACACAAAAATGCACTGCAATCAGCAGACCTTAACAGCGGCAGCAACTCCACTTGCATCCGTGGTTGCCATGAAAAGTCCCTTAGTCGGAGAATTTAGAACTGAAAAATGACAGTGAAAATGAGGCAACTCGTTCCCAAATCTAATCTCCTCAATCTTGCCATTTAACACCAAGAGAAAGGAACATCAAGCTTCTGAATGATCCCCATTTGTCACCTTTTCTCCCTAACGACAGAAAGAAGTGGTTGATTAGGAACCGCTTACATGGATTCCTTTCCGACGATTCTTTCCCTCAGACTCCTCTTGAATATCCCCTTCTTTTTAGATGCTCCCTCACTTGGCAATCTTTTCCTTCTGTAGGCCAAATTGGAAACAAATCCTCAAACTATGTATGTTATAAGCCTCAAAGAAATTAATGAAGTTGTAATAGCGTGAACGTAAATCAAGAATGAGCCAAATGATCCCTCAAAGACTCACTATCGTCACGCCACTAGTTCTCAATGGATGATAAGAATTTAATAAAAAGAAAAACAATTAAGAATTAACATAAGAATCCCTTATTAACCAGCACCATCGTCACATTTCTAAACTGGAGAACAACAATCGGCACAGTCGTAGTTATCAAAAGATTATAAAGCACAAAAATCTCTAATCAACACTCACACTTCTTCTAGTTATAAAGGTGTCCTTTTATCTGGCCTACTTCTTTTACTTGAAGCATATTTCCCGGCATTCTCCACTGAGAAACGCTCAACTTAAAACAATCACGGCACTCCGTTTAAATGGTAACGTATCTTCGTTCCGTCTCCATCTGAAAAACCATGTGACGTCGATACTTTCTCTTATGCTTCGACAGAGAGCGTGTATGTATGCGTGTCTGTTCGCATGAGAGAGAGAGAGAGAGAGACGCCTAGGATCCCGAATCTTTGGCTTTTAATTTGGACGAGTGAGAGACGGGGAGGAGAAGAGTCACTTGGTTTGGACCGCTTAGCAAAAGTTTTGAAATGGAAACAAGTAGGAGAGTTGGAGGCTCCAACTTGAAACCATTGGAGAAAGCTCTCACATACACATATGAGGAAACCTGGGGGTTGCTAGACACCGTGCCGTCCGTCACCATGAGATAATTCTCCAAATGGGTTTTAATGTGACGTGAAATGAGTACATTGATCACCATCCATGACGGTGGCGAGGTGTAGCAACTCCACTCTCTCTAGAGAGAGAAAGAGAGTAATACATATATGTCGGTGTCAGTTGGCACTTCCAAATCATATCTATATACACGAAGAACTTATTAGCGTATGATTTCATGGAATATTTAAGATTAATAAGTTCAACTTGAACAAAAATTCTGAAAAAGGAAATTATCAGGATTATTGAACAATATGGGTGCGAATCAGGAATAGCAGTAGCAATACCATTATTGGAGCGAAACCCTTGCACACTACTGTCTTTGACCGATGGTAGGTTGCATCCGAAAACATACTCGAAGAACCTCGCTCGCTAATAAGTGCGAACATTCGTCGTGGACGAAAGGCACGAAAAACAGGGCACTGAAGTTTTTTGAGCGCCCCAAAGTGTTTGTTAAAAGAAGTGGCTCTCATGGATTCCTGGCTCTTTTGTTTGCTGAAAACGATTGGAAGGGAGAAAAGGGCTTGTGAAAAGAAGAAGGGCTTTCTGACGAATAATTGAATGTCAGTCAATGGCGTACGCAGTTCATCTTCTTTAGTTTTGTTTGGCTTTTCCTTTTTAAGGTTGATGGTGATCGTCATCTTTCGTTCCGGCGACTCTAAAAGGGCCCCTGCTGTCTTAATACGGCTTTAGATTCTTGCGTATGCCCTAACTTTTCAGTAAATTATTTAGCTAGTTTATGGTTGCTCATAAGAAAAGTTATCACACACCCCAAGCAGAATATACGTAAGGTAGAGGCTGTTCAAGAAACCGCTGGAACTGAAACAAACGGCTAGAACCGAAGCAGGTTTGGTTCGGTTCGATTCGATTCTAACAGAAAAAGTAAATGATGGTTCAGTTCGTGATTTTAGTATTAGAAATGAATCATGAGAACCAAATCGAACCAAGATGAACTGTAATAATACAAAAGGCAACGGCTGTTTATGACTAACGGCTTTAGTCCTGTATAGAGCAAGGAAGGCAATGAAGGATCCTTTGAGCACTTTAAAAACTATTGAAAGAGCATCGAGCAAGACATACTTTTGTCGGTCTTTTGACTAAGATCTATTGTAGCATACGCTCTTATCAGTTTAATATTTGTTTAATGTCTGATATGTGGTCATTGACTATACAACATCAACTAAGCCTTTTCTCATACAAGACGGTTTTATATTAATATGGTCATTGACTATATTATATTATATTAATTATTTTAGAGGAGGGTGTCATCTCGGATAGCTTGCTACGTAACCCCGTGATAGCCGCTCTTACGTTACACTAGAGTTTGGTTTTGATCATGCTATCGTTTAGTTCAGTTCTCAAAATACCAATAACCGTAAGTAACAGTTTGGTTCAAAGTTGAGATTAGAACTGAACTGAACCGAACCGAACCGTGCCCCTAACATAAGTAAGAAGTGTGTGTTTCCATACAAGTAACTGAACAGGAGTAGTTGGTAGTTCTCCTCGGGTTGGCTTGTCCTTGGCTCGTTCGTGTTCGATTCATTAAACTATCTGGCTCGCTATGGGGTAGGCACGAGTGCGCATATCTGCTGGGGAGTCTGCCCAACCCCAGCTTGCCTTTCGAAACGTAAAACTCTTGCTCCAAAACAACCACCACCTCCCATGAACATGTTCAGTAGCTATGCTAAACCAAATGGAGAAACTGGGACAAAACAAACAGCTATAGCGAAAGCATAAACACCTTGCGTCGTTACACGGCGCTCTTTCTCTTCAAAAAGAAAAACAAAGATGGAAAACAAGAAGACTCACCTAGCTGCACCGAAGGATTAACTGCTGTTAAGTTTAAAGAATGATTTTGGATCGGCTTTCCTTCATCATCATCGATGTTGTCGTCTTGCACTTTTATCTTTCTTCTTTTTGTAGTTCTGAATTCCAGTTGAAAGAACTGAGAGAGGGGAGGGAGGGGGGGCACTTTTAGTGAAAGGAAGAAGCGCCTTTTTAGGTCTTCAATGATGCGGTCTAGATCCAGTGGAACTTCGTTTCTTCAGTTTTTCGGGTAAAGTTGGTTGCTAGTTGAAGTCTTATTTTTCAATGGTTAAAATTGTTGGAAAAAATGGTAGACGCATAATAAAATAATATGCAACAAATATAAACATATTTTAATCATAAACATAAATCGTACATCTAAAATAAATCATAATCAAACCATACGAAAAACGAAAACAAAAGCATAAATCAAATACTTATTTGTACTAGTCTCTCTTACAAAGTTACCTTAGAAAAATCAGCCTCTTCCTAATTACATGAATTAGCTTTAACAAATTTATTTAAAAAATCAAATTAAGCTTACAATGTGGTTTAGCAAGTTTTACTTTAAAACAGTTTTTCTACTTTTACGTGGCCTGGATTCACGAGAATACAAGGAGCCGTTTCTGCCAGGTAAAACGGAGAAAGACTATCTACATAAAACTAGAGAGTTTATCTGGTTAAACTTTGGGAACTCTACTCTCTAAAAGAAAAGAAGCTGGTGGCCTGGGTGATTCGAGTCGAGATGAAAGAACATCTTCTCTAAAAGGCTGCGGGCATTTAGAGGAGCCCAGCAATCCAGTTCAGTTCAGTTCAGTTTTGGGACTCAACCTGAAAGTAGAATCGATTGCACTGAACTGGGACCAGAACCGCCCTGGTTCCAGTTTAGTTTTGGGAATAGCAGGACCTCTCAAGTCTACTCTCTCTCACACACACATTTGCACCAACTGGACTGGCACTCACTGGAAATGCATGGTCGGAGCCAGGGAAGAAGCCTGCCAGATGAGTCAACAACACTCTGAGTGCACGTTGAGTTGTTATCAACACAAAAATAGTAAGAAGGAAGTACTTTGACTAAAATAACCTTTACCATTTGTATCAACTCCTCGCGTACGGAATGGATCTTGACCCCCTTCAAAAATCAGATGAAAATATTAGTAAATGACAAAAGCCGTCATATTACATGGAATTATTCTAGTAGAGATAAGAGTAGCTGAATATGTTGGAGTTTTATTAAAATGTAAATGGCGGATTGAGTTTTACAATGTCAAGTCCAACTTCAATTTAAAGTTGGACATAGAAAACCATGACCATGACCTTCATCTTGTGAGTAGAGATCCTTGCCAAGTATGCATATGTTATGACCATATAAACCAATGTCGTAGGGTACCTGCACCTTTATCCCATGATAAAACGCACACATAACTCGAAAGACATGTACCTAGATTTGAGTCGACCTTGAACACGCCTCAAACGCCTATAATTGGGGCAAAGAAAGATACTAATCACTAGTATATGAATTGGAGCAACATCACGGGCAGAGACACAATTAGGAGACGAAAAGAGAGAGAAAGAGAGAGAGAAAAAAAAGTTGTGTGTTTAGGGAGGACTCCTAGTCACCTATTTATAGTGTGTGCATATGAATCACGGATCATAGATCTGAATCAAATGACGTACTACTTTATCTACAATCGTGTCGTCTTATCCGAAACCGTCACACCTTATCTTTATCCGTGACTGTGAAAGACTCTTGATCAATATAGGACTAAACTTTATCTCCTTTTGGTCATCGCATGCACAAGTCCCTCATATGTTATTTTTTACACTTTAAGACTTTCACATATATTATTTAAATATTTAGGGATACCAACATGAATTAAATGTCATTAATGTACATTAAATTCAATAATTCCCATAAAGTCCTTAAGTATAAAAGTGCCCTCTTAACCCAGCCATCATATTATGTTTTGAGTAATATCACCTTCCGGTTGAAACCGTTACCTTAGTTATCCAATATTACCCTTATAGAAACTAGGTGAACATGCGTCTTCAACTTGAACATTGAGTGTGAAGGTATATGTTAGTAACAACATAATAAAATGTTATAGTGTGATTTATAGGAGTGATGCATTAATAGTCATGCATTCATATCTTATATCATGATTGACTTAAGTGAACAACTCAATTCCTCTATTGTAGCCACACAATATCAATCACTTAGTTGGGCATCTCTAAGGATGTATTGCTAGCATCATGTCCTAAAACTCGATCTCTTTTAGATAATAATCTCTTACTAAACTTGCAATCATGATACTTTAGGTTTATAGGGAACAAATACACAAATACTACAAGTATCTCATAATACAAAGTGTTATCATCTTCACCCAACAGCTTGTTACTACCACATTGAACCTATTTTATGGGATATCCACTCATGTAGGTTAGGTTGCTAATGTTTGTGAATAAATTGTAGGTTTCAATCCAATCCCCAACCTGCATTTCTCAACTAAGACTACTCATATACCCTTAGTCAAAACATCAGTTATATTATCTTTGGATCCAATAAAATCTACAATCATGACCCCATCAAACACAAGAGATCTTACAGACTTTAATCTGACTTGGATGTGTCTTCGTTGCTTTTGGTTGTATTTAGAACTACTAATCTTAGCAATTGTAGTTATACTATCACAATACAATGAAATTGCAAGAAGTAACTTTTTTACCATAGATAAACTGAACATTAATCCCTTAAGTCATTTAGCTTCCAATTCAGTCTCATCCAAAGTACATAATTTTGCCTCAAAGGTAGAATGAGTCAAAATATTTTGTTTTTTGGATTTTCATGTGACAGTGCCACCACCCACAAGAAACACATATCGAGTGACCTCATTACTATTAGAATTCTTTGCTATCCAACTAGCATCACTAAATCTTTCAAAAACTGAATGAAGTCCAAGGAAAATTTCTCACTTTACATAGCGAAATACTTTATCTAGGGCTTTTCAATGGGTTTTATCTAGATAACTAGTGTATCTACTCAACTTACACACAACAAATACAGTATATGGTCATGTTTAATTGGTTAGATACATCAAACTACCAATAATATGAGAATATCATAGTTGAGACATAAGAATATCACTTTCATTCTTATACAAAACCTTAAATGAATTACATGGGATCTTAAAAGGTATGTATTTTATATATCTAAATCTCTCTAAAACTTTCTCAACATAGTGATATTAAGAGATTACTATATCATCATTAGACCTTGTCATTTTAAGCCCTAAAATCACATCAGTCATACTCATGTCCTTCATCTCAAACTTACTATATAAGAATGACTTAGTCTCATTTACTATTCTCATATCTGTACCAAATAACAATATATAATCTATGTATAAGCAAAGAATGATAAAAGCATTATTAACCGATTTGTAGTATACACTCTTCATAGTCATTAAAAATGAAGCCAAAAGATGTTACTATATAATCAAACTTTTCATACTATTGTTTAGGAGATTGTTTTAAGTCATATAATGATTTAACAAGCTTACATACCTTTGACTCATTCCCACGAGTCACAAATCTCTCTAATTGGTCCATATAAATTTTCTTATGGAGATCACCATGAAGGAAAGTAGTCTTCACATTTATCTAATAGATATACGGAGGCTAATGCTATAAGCACTCGGATGCTGGTCATTTGGAAAATTGGAGAATATGTATCAAAATAATATATATCTTCATTTTGTGTGTATCCATTGGCAACTAACATTGCCTTGTACTTATTTATTGTTCTGTTTGCATTCAGTTTATTCTTAAAGATCCACTTGCAACCTACACTAGAACAATCAAGAGGCAAATACACCAATTCTCAAGTACCATTGGAAATAATTGATTGGATTTCATCTTTAACAGCTTCCTTCCAAAATTTAACCTCGTATGAGGTCCTAGCCTGATGAAAGACTTTAGGATCATCCTCGACATTGAAAGTAACAAAGTGACTTCCAAAGTCCTTTGATATCCTAAGTCATTTACTTCTTCTTTATTTAGTTATTTAGTTATTTCCATCCTTAATACTATGACATAAAAACTGAAACTCGTTTGCCTATTCAGTCACAAATTTCTACTCTATCATTTGATACTTAAAAAACTTGTCAACAAAACACTTTTTAAGACCATAGATTTCAGTTTCCTTTAATATTGTGTTTCTGATCTAAGGCAGCCCACAGATCTTTCACTATCGTGGAAAGAGAAGAATTATATATATCAAATAAAATATTTGACAGTGCCGATAAAATACAACAATAGCATACGGTATCATTCTCCTTCCACTCGATGATTTTATCTAAGCTTATAAAGTTAGTATCATCGGATTATGGACAATCTGACTCGATATACAGATATACCTAATATGGTTAACCAAATTTTTATACGCTACTATCAATGTTTAAAATGGAGACCAACAAACTTTTCCAGCATAAAGGTTAAGTCGACCTTAGGTCGGAGGGTAACAATCATAGACATGTTTACTATAATAAATAGTGTTTTCTCGAAGATTGTTGGAAAAATCGTAGACATACATGCATAATGACACAATATGCAACAAATCTAAACATGCTCCAATAATAAACAACAGTCATAGATCCAAAATAAGTCATAATCAAGTCGTACAAAAAACAAAAATAGAAGCAGAAATCATAAACTTATTTGTGTGAGTCCCCTTATGGACTTGCCTTAGATAAATCAATGTCTCGCTATGAGCATGTACGGGTACTTGCGCCTTTCCCGTAGGATAAAATGCACACAAAACTCTAAAGGCACGTACCTAGCTTCGAGTCAACCTCAAATATGTCTCAGTCACTTATGGTTGTGATAGAGAGAGACTAATCATAGGCATAGGGACTGGAGCAACACTATGGGCAGAGAGACACAACCAGGAGATGGGGAGAGAGAGAGTGAAAGTTGTGTGTTTAGGGACTACCCTAATCACCTATTTATAAGATGTATATGTGGATCACGGATCGTGGATCCGATCGAAATGATGCAACTACTTTATTCGTAATTGTCTCGTCTTATCCAAAACTGTCTTACCTTATTCCTATCTATAACTGTTAGATAAAAGTTTTTCGTGCAAAAAGATAGACCCAAGCCACAAGTCTGACCTGGTATGTTGTATATCATGTCCTCTCCCAAGCTCTTTGAACTAAGGTTCATGAGCTACCAACTATATAAAAGGACATGTAGGTTTGTCGCATTCTTTAATATGGGACTAAACTTTGTCTCCTTTTGGTCATCACATGCACAAGTCCCTCATACGTTACTTTTTATACTTTAGAACTTTCACATATATCATTTAAATATTTAGGGATACCAACATGAATTAAATATCATTAATGCACATTAAATCTAACAAAAACGAGACATGGATGGTTCGTAGCTCAATGGATCCAACTGCAATCGAATTTGATTAAAAGCCGGTTGAATCTAGAACCATGAAAAATTGGAACCAAAATCATATCTAAAATCAGGGGCCATTTGGGAACTGATAGTTTTAAACTCTGGGTTCAATTTTGTCTAACAATTTATCATTTTTAATTTTTTTTTAATAATATTACAGGTCTCAAGTAGTTTAAGACTCAAATAGGAAGCATCCCAAAACCAATGGTTTTGGAACAAGGCAGTTTCTTGCTTAATTTAATTTTCTTTTAAATATAATTTTATAGCTTTAAGGTAAACTAACTCAATTGTAATATGTTTTCTCACACAACATTAACTTGGTTCACTTGTTTTAAACACAATAACCAAAACCAAACAAGAATAAGAATGAAACAAGAACCAAGACCTTAATTCGAACCATCACAAAAGTGGATCCAAAACCGTGCCAAAACCGATGAATGTGGAACTGGGTGGGTTTCAGATTAGTTACGGTTGGGGGATGAACTGAAAAATAAATATAATTGCTATTCATACACCTTTTTCACTGAACATGCACTCTTTTTTCAAAAATCCAAAATCATCCTTGTTGCATATTCTTCTCCTATCTTCCATCTCAACGGTTTCTCCTTCTTCACCTGAATTTTCTCTTCTGATGATGTGTGTCTGCTTCTCTTTTCTTCCTCACCAGTTTTCTCTTCCAATAATCTATACCGATTTCTCCTTTCTTTTCAACAACCTTTCTTGATTTTCTTTTCTCTGACAATCTTTTTTAATGTTGTTGTCTCTCCCAATCATTTGATTTCTCTAATCTTACCCTTTCAATTCCTTTTTTAACTTTAAGAATAGTTTGTTGATCTTTCTATCGATCTCTTTCAAACTTCTTTCTTTTATTCTCAATCTCGATTTCGATCTAAACATAAATCTCATGAAAAATTGATCTAAAATATCTTTAAATAGTTGGTCATGGAGAATATTTCTATTGAGAGAAGAATCGACAACCGACAACGAGACACACTTAAAGTGTGTTTTATTAAAGGTCAAAATGCCCATGACACATCACTATTTGAAAAGCAACACGCCGTGAGTGCATTTTTATCTTAAAAATGATGCCACTGAATCGTGTTCTTCTTATGATCAATAATGAAACACATTTAAGGAACGTTATATTAAAATGATGGACACATGTTTGGTAAGTTGTTGTTTGAAGGATGATGCGTGTTGTGTCCATCATTTTTTGAGAAAATAGTATCGGCAGAGAGAATGAAAGAGAGGGAAAATGAAAAAAAAGTAATTTTAAAAAAATAATAAAAAGAATGTATTTTAGTAAAAAAGAGTGTATAAATAGTAATACCCAAAACAAAACATACGCACTATTGTTGTAAGTACAATAATTTTGAATAAAGAAAATTTGTCAAGTGCGATAATGGAACTAATTATCCAATAATGTAGGCAATAACCTGAAAGGTTTGTCAGTCATCGGTAAATTCACTACCTTTAGGAGGACAAGTTTGAATTCCATTACCAAACGTTAAAGATGAAGACAATGGACACCGATCTTTCCATGTCGGTGAACGTCTCGACCGGGACAAGAGAGATATCAAAGTTTAGTAAAATTTCTTTCGCAGTTGACAGATGGATACGACACGAGGACGGTTGAATTTCCCTAATACTCATCTCATCTCTCCATCTTTTGGAGTAGCATGAGAACCAAAGTTTTTCTTCCAATGATTACATTTCAGACATGGGGCATTCCATTACTATTGGCACGTTTCATCGTGTAAAGAGTTCGGAGAATGACACGTACTGTGTAGGAGCAAGACACGTGTCCTGTTAAAAGGCCAAATCTTACCTATTTTGGCCCTTTCCACCTGTGTAGGAGCACGTTTCATTGTATGTTTATATTGAAATTTCAAAAATTTTAAAGCCTTTTCCACCTGAACCTTAAGTCTGTTTCACCTCGAAAGAATTTCTTTCGAACCCATCACTAACGACAGGAAGGAGAACCATAACAATTTTGCAAAATACAAGAGGTTTGAGAAAGAGAGAGAGAGACAGAAGAGGGATGGATAATAGCCTGAACTTTTTGCATATGACCCAACACCTTTACCTTTATATATAAAAAGTGCTAGCTTCTCACTTTTTCTTCTTATGAAAAGAACTTGATAATGTTTCATGAAATAAAGAGAAAAAGAGAACCTAAGGGATCCTTGACCATGGATATGGTAATAGTCAAGAATCCTTTATGATACTGATTGATCGAGATCTTGCCCGTGTTGGAGCGATCTGTTTGGTGCTTTTGAACCATGGATTCCGTTTTATTTACCTTTGGAATATATATAGACACACGAATGTTGGAGGATGCAAATCACCATGTAAAAACTTTATTCAAATTAATTTGAATCATCTAAATTACGAATTATAAGTGGTTGAGATTGAAAATCAAAAAATGAGAAAGGACGTACTTTTTTGAAAAATATTCAATTATCTTCGGATGTACTTTTTACTTTTATATGTGTATGTATATATATTGTGTTTCTACTTCCTGCAACATAGATTGTGGTTGTAAGTTGTTGACGGTTATTTAGTTAGAGCCCAGTTCAATAGTCGCCATGTATAATTAACAATTTAGGCTATAGCCATATGTTATATTCACTACTAGAATCCCAGGGATTCCCAGTTCTTTCGTTTCTTTTTTACGATTATGATCAAGAGAAAACCGTGATGCATTCTTTTGTCTAGCATAGTATATTATATACAATGAAATTTCACGGTGTGCTGTGTAAAATTATGAACCATGCCCAGTCAACAAGAAACTGGTCTAGGCTAAGCAAAGAAGCTAGATTGAAGGATGCAACCAAGCTCCGTCCATTTGACTTAGTCTGATGTAGCTAGTCAAGAAAGAAAACCTACTCTCCTATTATCAGTTTCTACAATCTTTTGTTTAATTAAAATTTGCATTAGGGCATGAATATAATAATGTTGTTCTTCATTTCTTTTGAAAACTTTTAAATTTTTTAAAATTACAATCGTGTCACTGAAAAGTAATGAATAGACATGTCAGAAATGAGTAGGATCTGGTTTTCGACAATAGTATTTATGTTAACCTAGTTACTCTAGGCCAATTAAACATATATGATAACATTATTCCATAAAACTTACCCGAGTGGGTATGCCATTTTATTCTCAAGTGCTTCCCTTGAGATTGTAAGAAATAAATATTTTTTTTATTACAATAGTGGGTCAAGTTGATGTTACAAAGCATGAGCTTTACCCAAGCCAAGTTTAGAAGAATACTGAGCTTAACTTCCTCAAAAGGTTTAACGAGAATGTAGGATGAGAACTTCCCAGTTAGAGCTAATTGCATTCATGACACACGTAAAAGGATTTCCCCACGCTTTTTTGTCACAAATTGGTTAAAGAAGATAAATTCTGACGTACTTCAAATTTACTGTGGAAAGAGTTAGCTTTGAGCATTCCCACCAACCTTATCGCCAAGTTTTTAATCTAAGCCCAAGGCTTGTTGCAAAAGACAAATATGATGACTGATTTCTCACCTTTTGTTCTTTCAACCAAACCGTCAAATCTTTCAGTTGCACTGGTGTGTTCTACGTAATAGGGTAAGGGCACTTCAAACTAAGGGTAAGCATGGTCGGTTCAATTTAATAATCAAATCAATTGAATAGAAAACTGAATTATTTTTTAAATTGCAAACCAAAAGCGAACTGAATTATATAGACAATCGAATCGAATTGTTTTGGTCAGTTCAGTTTCATTATTCAATTAGGATAGTTAACTAAATTCTAAGATACATAAATATACATAATCACAAAAAAAGTTATTAAGCAAAATAATCAGATTTCACCGTGTTCCTAATTATATCGATAATTGCAGTAGGCATCATCATATTTGAGTATGCAGCCTAACCACAAGGTCATTGATGCACATACGGTAATAAGGACTCACGTCGTTATTGTGGAGTTCCGGGTCATGCTATGACCTAGTTTTGGACCTAGACCCGAACCAAGGTCTGTAAACAATAACTTCCAATCCAAGCGTTATTCGCGACGAAAATGCCTGATTGCTAGCATTGATTCCGTATGGGTTAGTAGATTTCGATTTTATCTTAGAAGATTGAGGAGTCACTATGATTCATTGGCGTTGAATCGGGCAAGAATCAGCCATCGTTGGTCCTCATCATTGCCGAAAATTGATGAAAACGGTGTCGTGAACCACCACTGTTCTAATTTGGGGGAAACGTGTTCAAAGGGCATGTCTTATCGGGTCACTCTGACACTACACGTATCGTGTTCTGTCCTGTTTTAATGATGTGTTGCGATGGGATACGTGTTACATTTATGAATTTATGTTACATTAATAGTTTTGGGTCAAGCAGGTTTTTATTGGGTTATAAACGGATTTTTGGGTCATGTTATGTGTATCAAAAGGGGGGTTTGAAACAAGTTCCAAGTACAAGATTGAACACAGAACTTGTTTAGGCTGGTTTAGGTTCTTTGTTGACCCAAGGGTATAAAATACCTACTGCAGTATACAGTTTGGGTCAGAAATAGATCTAGGTAGTAGTTTGGATTCAATACAACCTATTTGGATCTATGTTAGTTTTTTAGTAGTGACAAGAGCAGCCCAGTGGTTTAGGGATTGGATTTATGTGTTCCTTTAAGTAGATGGTTATATATTTCTTAGTAGAATCATGTTATAAATTATTTTCCTTCTTTTGAATGATTTAGATGTGCATGATTATTAAATATTTTATTGATGCCTCTTTGATTATATTTGAATTATTTGTTATCGGATATGCTTTTGAGATAAACTTGTTATAATTTGGTTGATAATGAGTATGATTTGTTATGCATATATTTGATAATAAAAACTGTGATTATGGATTTGGATGGAACATAATATAGTGTAAATCTATGAGCCATACTTATATATTTGTATGTGGGTCTCTAGAGACTTAAAGGTCCCTGGTACAGCTCCTATGGTTTTGGGGCAAACTTAATATGTATGATAACTATCAAAACTCATAATGATATGTGTGTCTAGTTGATTGGAAAGCATAATTAAAATAAAAATATTGATTGTTCTAAAATGTCTATGAAACATGCTTATTTTTAGTATGACTTTTAAGGAGTTTGCAATTTTTCTATTCCACTATGAGTCAAAGCTCACCTATTATTTTATAGTTTATCCTAAAGCTAGCACTTTAAAGGTGCAGGGTACCGAGTAGCAGATTTGTTGGAGTTATATCTTAAGATGGTATGACCTAGTGTAAGACTACCTTAGGTTTGTTGTTGATAGATTCCTTGAGGATTATGTCGGTGGACCCCAAATTATTTAGAGCATGCTTCTTAAACTTTGTAGTAATATGGATTGTATTGGCTATGCTTGGTTGTCATTATTATTATTTATGCTCATATCCATGTGAAGAGCATCCACGTGGCATCGACTTGAGTCATGTCGTAGGCATAAGGCATGTGGGTGAGACAATTATAGTGGACATATTCAATAACAACTGTCTAATTCATCATCTCTTAATTCATTTTTCACATAATTCATTTTCAGACCATGTGAGAGACAGACAACAATCCTTATTTGCAACAATATAGGACCAAGGTAAGATGCTAGGAGGCCAAGGCCTTGGAATCATCACACTTAGTCGTATTATGAATTCGATTATTCAGTTTATCCGGTTTTAGACCTTTGAAACCGAACCAAACTGGTAAATGAATTTTTTATCAAAATTGTGAACCAAAACTGAACCGATTTTCAATAGAACCGAATAAAATCAAAAACTTTGATTTGGTTTAGTTTAGTTCAGTCATTGGGTTTTAACAGAGATACTCTCCCCTTTCTAAGCATAGAGAGAAGGTTATTCTTCTCTCATTTGCACTTGCCTTTTTCTTGATAAACAGAACGCTGGGGGTGAAAATCCTCTTATCGTATTACTACTTAAGAAGGATGTCTCATGCAAGGAACCTAAAAGGCCAGCTGACTTGGTGGTTTCGTTTTCCACCAAACCGATTTGGTAACCAAGTTAAACGTATGTGATAGCAATTACGTTGCGATGCGTTCAACTTTTAAAATCCTATTTCTAGAACTAATCATGAACTAGAGCAACTAGATTTCCTTAATTTTGACTAGAGGGATCCACTCAGTCAAATGGATGGAGTTTGGCTTCAACCAATTGAACGATGCCCCTTAACTTAGCACAAGCTCGCTGCGGTTGACCGCGACGAACCCAGGCTCAAGCAATAGCTCGACTGTACCTGTTATTTTGTTTTCCTTTTTCTCAGAGGAGACTTCCTTCGATACTCGGGGCTGCATCTAACTTCACCCTTTCCATTCTGCCTAAACAAGTCCTGCCAAGTTTGCATTGATGATGCGATTAGTTGTTAAACCTTATCAATTCCATAATTTATAAGCTTATATCAATCACTAGAACAAAATATTAGTCTAGTGACGCTCCATTGATAAACGTTGAACATACTGGTCTTTTAATTGAATTGGCAGTATATACGAAGTTGAATGACACAACGCCAGAAAAGGTTTGTCAGTGATTGTACCGGCGTCATTTTAAACCTTGAATTGGCACCACCAAGATGACCATAGTGGAAATGTTGGAAAGCCTACTTTTACATAGTATTATGTAGTTGACAGGTTTAAACTAACACGATTGATATACACACACCCTTTCTACTATCTACACACTTTTTTAAAGTTCTTAAAATACCCTTAGTTATTTTAAGTATTTGTCAAATTACCCATCACACGAAAAATACATGTTCCTTCTCTCTCCTCTTACACTACCGGCATCCACCCTCATTTATGCCCATTTCTCCATTCATTCTTCTCTTCCTGGCCCATTCCAAAAACCTATTACTCGATTTACGGTCATTTTTATCAAAAGAATGGATCAAAATCAATTGAAAAGGAAGAAAGAAAAAGAAAAAGAGGATAAGAAAGGCTTATTTAAGGGGGATTCATCGATTTATCGATGTATATTGTTAATTTGGTTTTGGTTTCTTATTTTTTAGTTGATTTGAATATTTTTTGTCGATTTCTCGTGAGTTTTTTCGGTTCAATATGTGCCTCAAGCACGTCTCCCCTACGCAGGAGATGCGTTTGGAGTACAGGTCTCTCTTGGTGGAAGATGCAACCTAGATACATCTCTCTTGTTTTGATTTAGTTAACTAACATAGGAAACACAACATCGCATCATATGAAGGATGCTCTTGCGTACGACAATGAGGAAAAGAAGACATTATGGCAGAAGTCGAGATTACTCCCTAGCTTTGAAGATCACATTGCTTATAAGATCTAGTAGAAATAGATAATTTCTAACTTAAGTAAAATTTTATATTCGATATCAATACTCACTGTTTCAACTGACTATATAAATGTATATTTATAGACAATACGAAAAGTGGTAACAACCTATACAATATATTGTTGGCATAACATGACCAGTGAAGATGACGGATGTGAGACTCGATAATTGGTTGAGATTACAAATATGAGTGGGTTGATTAGGGAGGCGAGTTTGTTATATGAAGTTATAGACCATAGGTTTTTGACTGCTTTTATCAAGTATTGACAACCAAACACAAATAGCTTCTACATAAATGACTATCATACTTCATGATGTCTACGAGATACGTGGTCTTTCAACAGAGGAATAACTTATTACTTTATTACAAGAGATTATGGCTATAAGGAAGGAAAACATTTTGAGTGATATATTGGAGATGAACATCGATGAAATAGTATTAGAGATTAAGTTCAGGGTCATTATGTTTGAGGTACTCCAAACTAATTTTTCAAGAAGGAGAGTTAGTAATGAAATAAAGTTTTATTATATTTATTATATGAGTTAGGTTATATATTATATTAAGAGAAGTCTAGATATACAATATCAATAATGATCATGCATCTATTGATACATGATGTTTTAAGAGTTAGCAGTTATGCATAAAGTGTAGCAATATTAACCTATTTATATAGACAACTAATAAAGACATCACAAATAAAAGCACAACTTAGTAGACATGCTTCCTTGCTCCAAGTAAGAATTTATACTATTATTGTTTGCTATAATATCTTTCATATAGTTATTTTTCATAATTTAACAAGTTATATTATTTAGTTGTACGCATGGATTTATGAGTATTTCCTAGCTTTTAGAGTTAGCATATAACTAGAATGGCTTGATGGAGAACCATGAGTACGCCGATAGTTGGAAAATATGTCACATATAATATCTTATTGATCGACTTACTAAATACAATAAGCAATTGGATTTAATGATGGTAGAGAAAGTATTTTATGAAACAACAACCATGTTAATCTTTTAATTAAACACAACCTTATATGTTATACATTCTTATATTTTATTTTATGTAATGCAAATTGATTAATAGTCATATAGTTCTATAAAAGACTTAGATTGTAATCCATATAAGTTGTTCATATACCACTGATGCATTTGTTGTGTAGATGTTGTACAACCTTATATTCTAGATCGTTTAGTTCGACTGTTCGATCATCGTCAAGGCATCTTAGTTGTGATGATAAGGCTCTCCATTCCAAATAGACCTACAAAGGCTCATGCATATAAGGTACGATATGAGTCATGTGACGCTACTTAGGAGGTACAATGTTTTGAGCTTGAATACTTTGGCATCTCAATATTGTATCCTCATAAGTGTGACGAGTTGTACATTCCTCGGAGCATCAATTTATTTTGAAAGATTTTGTTAGGTAATTACATCTAACTCATTCAACTTTAGTTAGGCAACACAATATATTATTCATGTAGTATTTTTAATTTTATTTTGCTTTGATTATCATACTAACTTTTCTCATAACTACTTTCTGATACTACCATCCTACCTTGATACATAGGGATGGCAATTTTCACCCACCTTACAAGTACTCACCCTACCCTACCCCATGTGGGGCAGATTTTTTAGGGAAAAAGCATGGCCTATTGTGGGGTGGGGTATGATAGGGAAGACCCATATGTATGGTGGGGGAGGGAAGGGTAGGGTTAGGTTTAAGGTAAACCTGTCCCGATATATATAGTATTATATATACATGTTTGTTTATAAGTATATTTTTTACATATAAATATACATAATATTAGTTTAACAATATAAAATATTATAAACATTTTATATTTTATGTAAAATATATAATTTCAAATGTTTTTCCTTTTTTACAAATATTTTTATACTTTGAAATAGGGTGGGATCAGGTTGTAAGCAGAAAGTGAGGGGAGGTACAGGTTTGATGTCTCACCTGAAATATAAGTGTACCTCACTCCAAAACAATTTCATTGTCCATCACTTCTCCTACCAAGGAAACCTGTCTACACAAAGAGTAGACAGAACAAGGAGTTCTTGAGAGGTAGAGAGATCATGCCCTAAGAATGAAATGGGAGGAGATCGGAGGAAGAGAGTTGATCAACAATAGTTTTATATTAAGATTTCTTTTTCTTTTTTGTGCTTGTTGGTCTACTTGTAGCTCTAGGCTAATACATAATGGAGCATTAGACGTCCAATCTCCTTGATATACTTCAATTATTTGAAAACCCTAAAACAAGATTCAACAACACTCAATATGAAAGCTACTTTGGTGACATCTAAATAGCCACCAAAGGTGCCAATAGGTAAAATCGAACACTAAATAGCCACCTATTCCACCAAAGGTGCCAATAGGCTAATACATAATGGAGCATTTAGTGCTTTCTCCACTAAATAGACACCTATTCCACCATTGTCAGAGGTGCCAATAGGTAAAATCGAACACTAGAGGCCACGGTAAGTCATGATGATCATGAAAGTTCCTTCTCAGATCCCACCAAAGACAACTTTGAAGTTGAGCTTTGAAGTTCCTATTCTTCATGTAAGAGCAACAAGCAGTTCCTCACTCTTTTGGTCTTTTCACAATCCCTCAATATATGAACTAAGTGTTGAAAGTAACCATAGGGTTAAATATATAAAGAGGCAATATACAATGACGATTAACATGCCCATATCAAAACAAAGATCGAGATAAAGTCATAAGCAAATAGTACAAAAACCAAGCAACTAAATGAAATTAGTAAAGTATTTATCTAATTGAATCATCCTCATAGACTTACTTTAGAGAAATCAATGCCCTACTATTAGGTATGTATGAGTATCAATACCTTTCTTTCATTATAAAACAATCACTATGAGAGTA
This sequence comes from Brasenia schreberi, assembly GCA_036023115.1. NCBI lineage: Eukaryota > Viridiplantae > Streptophyta > Magnoliopsida > Nymphaeales > Cabombaceae > Brasenia > Brasenia schreberi. The sequence continues at coordinate 31,620,150 of JAYKKT010000091.1, forward strand.
CAAATCTCAAATCATCATTTTCGACCATGTTGCAATAGCCTAGCCTATTGGAGAGCACACAAGTGCCTTTGATTTGGATGTATTTTCTTTATTTTTGAGTGTACATATAACTTATGATTTTAGCAATCATAGTATACTGAAAATAATTTTAGCAATTATAGTCATGTTATCATAGTATATTGAAATTACAAGAAGTGACTTTTTTACCATAGGTAAACTAGATATAAGTCTCTTAAGTCATTTAGTTTACATTCTAATTTCATTCAAAGCATAAAGTTCTACTGTAAAAGTAGAACAAGATAATGTAGTTTGTTTCTTTGATTTTCTAATAATAGCACCACCACCCAAAAGAAATGTATATATAGAGATCCAATTATCTTTCGTTTCATTCTTGGCTCTCGTCGTGTCTGATTTTATGGGACTTTTTTGACCTTGTTGGATCTCGGCATGCTAACAATAGTTAGAACCGGTGCACGTGACATACTTGAGTCTGAACCAAACTTGGTTGGTTTGGAACATATTGTTGCTCAAAAGAACACCTTGAATGATATGGTAATCTCATTGTTTCAGGTGTCAGCGTGTCACAAGGTACTAACCTATGACCCTCAAGATGAAACATTTGAGTTTGTTCATGATTGAGTGAGCTGAGGGCAATGTTAGGCCTTTTCAAGTTCATTAGCCTACAAAAAATTACCATGATTGAGGCTTTGGTATCTTTTTTAAACCATTGTCGAGTTTTGATCCAAATTAGTTACAAATCGATAACTTTCCTAATTTCAACTTATCTCTGGATGAAAATCAGTTCAATTCTAGAAAGCTTGATAGGATCATGATGTTTTGGTTATATCTCCCTTGATATAACTCTAATTGATGCAATGGACTAAATATGTAGACTTATCAAACTAGCCCAAAGTTGGTTGATTCTATTTTTTTGTGATTTTTTCTATTTTATTAGAATCTTTGATAAGCTTTGCTTATTTTTTCTATAACTCTTCCGTTTGAATTCTGATTTGCATGATTCTTTATTTCTTAGAAAGAGAATACACATTTCTTTCGAAAGAATCAAAATCATCCAATTCCAACTGGAATCAGTTATAGTCTTTTCTTGAGAAAGTGTACTTAGTTGAGGGTAACCTCAGTGCTTCTGACGTGGTTTGATTGTTTCCTCCATATTTCAATCATCTAAACTTAAATTTAATTGATTCTTAATCCATTGGAAGTAGGCAAGATAAGCTTTTGAGATGTCCGAAGTTTATCATGGGCTCATAAGTTTTTTATTATGAATCACTTATGAACCCATGATAAATTTTTAGTAAGTTGAAAACCATGAATTTGATTATGCAACTAAATGCAGGAAGACTAAACTTAAAATGAGAAATAAAAGAGAGAAAACTAAAATTTTATAAACAAAGCAACTATAACTAAGAATTAAAAGCTGGTTTGGCAAATGCTATGCAAACCTAAGGAACAAAAGGTTTTGTGGATCATGAATCTTCGAATATTTAAGTGAGAATACATATATATAAGATGGTTTGGACTTTGGAGGTTTGTTACGCAACTAGAGAACCTGAAGCATGGGTTCTAAGCAGAAAGTATGGAGCACCTCAAGATCTTTGATATGGTGTCACATGTGTGGTGTTTTGAACTTCATTGACAATCATGTATGGTGGATGGTGGATAATACTCAACAAGCAAGGTTCTGGTGTGACAATTGGATAGAATCTATTGATTTCCAATAACATCTAGAGAAGTCATTGCCAGAAAAACTCACATAATGGATATTTTGAGATGCTATTAGTGGTAATTCTAGTTGAAATTTCTCAACACTATGAGAATTCCTTCCTTATACATGATGAAGAGTCGGGGGGGGGTTAAATTGTGGTGGATCCTGTCTTGTACTCTCGAGCATACCAGCCCCACCTTTGTGTGAACTCATATGAAAGTGGCAGTGGCCTTAATGGGTTCTTTTGTTTCTCTACCTTCGTTATCATAACAAACTACTTACTAACTCAGAATGAGAATGCAAACACATACTAGTTGATTATGTTTGCTCAATATGTTAACAGAGTCAAGAGGACTCAGTGGTTAGTAAATGTTTGTTGTGCCTAATCAAGCCTATGTAACATTAATTACATTTAGTTTATGATATGTACTCCAAAATGCTTAATTTGATATATCTTTGATAAATATGAAAACCCAAAAGTGTTAGTCATTTGTGTATGAGGGCTTGTGCATGTGAATACCATTAAGTATTATTTAGTATCATATTGATGATTAAAACAATCCCACATATCCTTTTATATAGATGGTAGCTCATGAACTTTAGTTCAAAGAGCTTGAATAGGACATGGAAGACCACACACGTGTGCGCGTAGCTAGGCACGGGTTTGGGTTTAGTTTTTTATATTCTTTTTAGACAAAAAAGTTTTGATAGACCTGAAGAGGAACAACTCTTTGAGCATATCTGAGGATTCGTTGTTTTTATTATAAAACCCTTATTAGGGTCCCTTAATCAAGAGTTGTAGAAAAATATATTAAAAAAGTTGCACCCTCCTCTTCCCCTCTCAGTTCCTTTCTTTGGGCTTTGAGGTGACTATTCTGCTCTTCAGTTGGCTAGGTGAGTGAGGCATGGCTGAAGATGACTCAAGTTGAGGTACTCTCATCAGGTGACACTTTTATCTTGGGAGAAATGCACTCATACTCATGCATGCCTAATAGCAAAGAGTTGATTTCTCTAAAGCAAGTTCATGAGGACGACTCGATGAGATAAGTATTTTACTAATTTCATTTGGTTGCTTGGTTCCTGTATTGTTTTCTTAGAGCTTTCTTTGGATCTTTGATTTAGGTTGATGGTGGCATGTTAATCTTTATTGCATATTACTTATTTATGCATGTAGCCATATGATTACTTCTAACCTTCTTAGAGAAATCAATCATAGCTAGCATGTCGTTTATTTCTTTACGACCTAAGGTTGATATGATCTTTATGTAGGAAAAGTTTGTCTCACCCCACTTTAAAACTTGGCAACATATGAAAAATCTGATTATTCATGTTAGGGTTACATATATTTATTTATTCAGATTATTTCTAACCTTAAATGCTCAGATAAATCATCAAGTGGAAGGAGCAGGACACCCTATACCATTGTTATATTCTACTGACATTATCAAATATATTATTTAATGTATATAATTCTTTCATTTTCATGACAACGAAAGATACGTGGGCTACCTTGGATCAGAAATAAAATACTAAGTTCCCCAAGTCTTGAAAAGTATTATGTGACTAAGTTCTTTAAATACCAAATGGTAAAGGAGAAATATGTGACTGAACAAGCGCATAAGTTTTTGTTTCTGTGTCATGATCTTTAAGAAGCAAACATAAAGCTTTTTGATAAGTTTATCGTCATGTATATTATTAAAAAGTTACCTAAGTCTTGAAAGGACTTAGATTTAGATCTCAAATATAAAAAGTATAATATGATTATAAATTATCTCATAATAAACACAACAATAGAGGAAGAGCATAGAAGATAAATCAATTATGTCTATTGACAATAACCCTAAACTGAACCTAACTGTCGGAATGAAACATATTAGAGATCTTAAGGGAAATCAAAATATAAACCAAAAGTCAATATCTAAAAGAAACCAAAAAACAAACAGTGTTGAATTTATAATTAGGTTGGACATTGGTCTAAGGAGTCTCCCTACAAGAAAGCCAAGAAGCTTGTAACCACTCAAGAAGCATTGGTCAACATTGTTATGAGTATATATCTATTAAACACAAACTCCTATCTATTTATGAGTCACATTACTAGATTGTAGGCACTATAGCAAATGTATACATATATCTTAATTGGTCTTTTTTTTCATCTTATTAGACAGTGTATGACATAACTATGATCTTAAGGGATCATTCGATGGCATAAGTCAAGGGCGAAGTTCGTATGAATTTTATTCCTTTGTGAAAGGTTTTGACTCTTTAGGGAGTTAGGAATAAACCTATGATTCGTCTGAATATCATGAGTGGTCCGATCTTAGTTAGGAAGGGTTTAAAGTTATATTATAAATATAATAAATTTGTAATTATACATCCAAGTATTGGGTGTTTCTTTGGTAAAAACTATTTATGTGATGTAGATGACCTCTTTAAAATTCATATTGAACCTTCTACAAATTTTAATGATAATAATGACTATTATTCTCTATTGATTTCAATAATGAATCGTATGATATATAGCATGAAATATTCGTTCATGTTAATTTTGATTTAATAAAATGAATGACAAATTTGAATCTCATTCTTAAGACTGTTAGACAGAAAGCACAAATATGAAGTATGTGTGAAGATGCAGTAACCTAAGAAACTTTTCCATTTTGTTAATCAAAAATCTATTTTTTTTATTTAGTGTGTACTATTTGTGAATTCAATGGGATGACAACTAGAGATAACAAAAGATCTTTTATGATTGTAGTGGATACTATTACGTTTAGCTACTTAAACATAAAGATGAGGCTTTAAAAAAGTTTCAAATTTATAAGAATGAAGGTGAAAATGAAATTGGTAGGGTACTTAAATGATTAAAGTTTGATAGGGAGAGAGTATTTACCTCAAATATTTTCATGAATACTATTCAAATATCGGTATTGTACAAAAGGTTATTGCTCCCTATTCAATCAATCGAATGAGATAACTGAATGTTAAAATAGAACTATGCATGATATGATTAATGTTTTACTATAGAGTTATCGACTACTTATACATGTATAGGGGAAACTTTGAATATGACTTACCATATACTAAATAGATTTCTTCATAAATATAAGAAAAGTAGTCATTTTGAACTCTAGAGGGATCAAACAACCAATCTAAAATATCTTAAAGTGTGGGGTGTACTAAAAAAGTACTTATCTCATAACATAAGATAAATAAATTAAAATTTAAAAGAGTTGATGTCATATTCTTGGGTTATGTGGAAAACTATTTGTGTATATTTTGTTGGTCATTAGATCTAATGTATTTGAAATATATGTCAAAACTATTATAGAACTTCGTGATGAGACATTCTTTGACAATGTGTTTTTCATGAAAACTGGTGTCTTAAGTATGTCACAGAATTAGAATATGGTTTTATTTTTTATTATGTGGAAAGGATGACAAATATTGAGGAGATCGTAAATGTGTTATTTCTAGATAAGAGGATTTTGAGGAAATAATTGAACCAAGGACGAGTAAATATGTTAGGACATCTAAAAGTTTTGGAAGTGAGATAGTCACTTTCAATGTTGAGGATGATCATGTTATCTTTGAGTAGGTTATAACCTCACTTAATGTTAAGTTTTGAAAGGAAGTCGTTAATAATGAAATTTGAGAATTGGTTGATTTGCCTTTTAGTTGTTCTACAATGAGATATAAATGTATTTTTAAGAAAAAAATGAACATAAACACGATAATAAATAAGTATAAGGCTAAGTTAGTTGTCAAAGAATATATACAAACAATTATTTTGATACATATTATGTTGTTTCTTGTATGACTAAAATTTGAGTGCATATATCATTGACATCCATGTATGATGTCACAATCTATCAAATGGATGTAAAAATTATTTTCCTACATGAAGACCTCCATGATAAAATATATATGAAACAACAAGAGGGTTTTGTGCCTTGTAGGAATAAAATCCATGGTGTGCAAACTTATTAAATCTTTATATGGATGAAAATAAGCTCCTAAGCAATGGCATGAAAAATTTGATTGTGTCACATTACCTTTTAACTTAATTTCTAATTAATTTGATAAGTGTGTCTATTGCAAAATTATCAATGATGCATTCATCATTTGTCTTTATATAGATGAGATTTTATTCTTTGTTCCTATATAAGAGTTGTTAATGAGAAAAATCTTTTTTTATGTAGTAAATTTGAGATAAAATATATAAGCGTTAAGATGATTTTATGACTTAAAATAACAAGGTCATGGTATAGTAATCTCTTAGTCTCATTATATTGAGAAAATCTTAGAGAGATTTGAATATAGAATATGTAGACATATTAAGATGCTATATAATCCATTAACGACCTTATGCAAGAATGAGAGTGATATTTTTGTATCTCAATTAAGGTAGTCTTAGATTATCAAAAGTTTGATGTATCTAACTAAATGTATACGACCAAACGTTGTAGTAGATACACAACTCTAGACAGAGTATTTTGGTATTTCGAGGAAATTATTTTCCTTGGGTTATCGTATAGAAAATATTCTTTTGTCCTCGAGGGATATAGTGAGATCCATAGATTGCCACGAACTCAAGAAGTGTCGTATAAAAATATCCAGATCCGACTCAATGTCGACCTAACCAACACTCCCTCAAATCCGCCGTCTATAAATTCCAAAATCCTTGCCGGGACTACCGTTGTCTCGTTCTCGACGATGTCTCTGAGATTTATCCTCTCGCCACAACTCAACATTTTCCGTTCCCGAAATCCTCTTCTCCAGTGTCGCCCCTTCAAATCTCCGCTCTCCGTTTCCGCTTCCTCCTCTCTTTCTCTATCCCTGGATTCCGGTTTCAAGTACGGGCCTTCCCTTAGCAAAGGCCGCGAGTTGCCGGCGTCCATCTCTTCGGAAGAAGACGAAGACGAAGAAGACGGAATTGGAGGAAGAGGAATCATCGACAAGCTTCGATTTGCCCGAGTCTTCGACGTCGCGGCAATTAGGGTTCCGGCGGAGGACTGCCACACCCTGGAGAGCCGCCTCAGAGGTCACCTCCTCAACTGGCCGCGCGTCCGCAACATCGCGAGGGTTCCTGGAGACGAGGTAGACGATGACCTACGGAAGCTTCTGTGGGAAGGGAAGTTCGACGGTGAAGAAGCTCTCTTGCGGAGGATCGGGAAGGATCCGGCGGCAGGGGAATTGAGTCCGGTGCTGTACAGGGAGAAGTTGGCGAAATCGTTCAATTGCCGCGGTTTCATGAATTTCCGCCATCTAGCGAAGATTTCAAGGTCGAAGAATAAGCGGAAGAAGGAAGGGAAGCGAGAGGGAAGAAGGAACAGCCAATTCGTGGCTATCGAAGTCGTGGAGGAGGGAGGAGACGGCGAGGATTGGAATGGGTTGCTTGGAGAGGATTACAGAGTCAGCAGGTGGAGAGGCTCGACCAGGCTACTGCTTTTGGACGAGCACTATGCGAATAAGAGCGTTGATGAACTTCCTCAGGCCGTTAAGGTTCGTCATTTCTCAGTCGATCCGTACTCTGCCTTCCATATCGCCGTTGAAATTGCACCTTTTTTTTTGGATTGCTTGCTGTTTGTGTGCACGACGACATCGAGTTGTCTGTTCTCTTCCTGTACTTTTGTAGACTTTTCTTCCAGACAACCTCTGTATGCAAGAGGTTTTCGTGTTTACTGTTTTCTGCTTATGAGAACACTTTGTTCGACAAAAACATTTCTGGCAGTCTTTCCAAGAGTAAATGTAATATAGTTGCATGTTTTGGCTCTGACCCTATCGTTTCTTCGGCTCGTGTTGTATTGGATGGTAGTCGAGATTGTTTGAGTTTGTGGGCGTATGTAATGATCTCATCAGAAGATCGTCGTTATAGGAAGGTACTAACCTGAAACAGGCTCTTTAATGAGTGGCGTGATGCCAATTGCTCTTACCGTTGATTAGGCCGCGATTTTCTTCTGATGTGCATCATTTTCTGAACTTGCAGATAAAGCTAAACTATTACATAAAACTATAAATGATGTATTACTCTTGTGTGACTGGGGACGCTTGTGCGTGGACCTGGGATCCATTATGGGTGGTTGCGTCTTAAATTATCCATAGCTGTTTCTTTTCCTCCAACATGCGAATGTATTCCTCTTTTTCCATTTTTATCATTTAGGAGGTGACAAATAGTCACGTTTGTGTTGACTGCGATGGGGTGCCCATATTTTTCGGATAGATGTCATCAACATTGAAATGTTAAACTTGTAATTTACTTGTCCTCTTTGATGTGCGGTTTAGGTTGTCCTCCAGGAAGTTGGCGAGAACAGGCAAAAGGCAATAGTTGACTTAGTCAAGTGCAAGCTGACCCTATTTTATGATTACTGGCAAACAAATGAGGTAGGGTATATGTTTACGATTCTTGAAAGCAGTATCTAGAATTTGTTCATATGTTGGGTTATATGTGAGGTGCTCCTATATCACCAAATTATGGTTACAATCAAACAAATTGTGATGATTGTGGGCTTTTTTTTCCTTCTTTCTCTCTCTCTCTCTCTCTCTCTTTGAGTATACATCTCCACTTGTTCTATCTAAATTCAAAAACATTGAGACAGGCTCAGTCGTGCTTCCCTGTTTTATTTTCTCCTATTTCTATTCTTGCTAGGTGTAGTCTTAAATATATGACCACCAAAGATTTCTTTCAAACTTATTTCAGTGGCTTTAATTGCATGTGAACTTCGTGAATGCTTTTTGGAAAATGTTAACTTTCATGTCAGTGTTACAAATCAGTTTCAAACAAAGTTTCCATCCTCGGACGAAAATTGAGTTTCTCTCTTTTCTATTGGCATTTAAGAGAAACACGTGGAAATATAAAATCTCCTGAGACTGAGATTCTTCACGATTAATTTCCAGAGTTTTAAACACGTTTAGCCATATAGTTTAACATCCTGTTTCTTTCTTTTAAGTACCTTCTTCTAAGTGGTCTCTGGAGGGTTGCACTACAAGTCTACAAGTGCCCAAAAAGTGTTTGAAGCAAGCCATAAAGCACGTTGTTTGGAATTAAATATGAGGGATGAACCGAGATAGTTTGATTCTTTAGAGTAGTGCCTGAAGTTCATTTAGTCAGTGCGTTGTAAAGTAGGAAAGGGTTTGGTTTTGGTTGTTGGCATCAACATGAGACTTTAGAACTTGCTTCTGGAAGATGCAGTAGTTATTGTATCGCTTGTATTTCATGTTTGTCTTTGGTTTGAATAAAATTAAAAAAGAGAGTATAATTATGTATCTTTTATGTGCTTCAGATCTTAGAGGCTTTGCTACCTAAGGATATTGTCACGCCTACAAGTTTCGAGACTGTTGGCCATATTGCACATTTGAATTTGAGGGATGAGCATCTGCCTTATAGAAAAGTTATTGGTCAGGTAACTATTGAATATTTTTAGGTATAGCATGATTGCTGATAGCTACTGTGCATATGTTGTGAACATGCTGATTCTCTTTTTCTCTTTTGGTAGGCTATATTGGATAAGCACAAGCCGAAGATACAGACTGTAGTTAATAAGATTGACTGCATTCAAAATGATTACAGGACAATGCAACTTGAGGTTCTAGCTGGCAATCACTCCCTTGTAACCTGTGTGATCGAGAGTGGAATTTTCTTTCATATTGATTTAGCTACTGTGTATGTTCTGATTTCTGTGACACTCATTAGCACCAACCTGAAAATCTTTCTAAGTTGCACATTTCATTCAAATTGATTTCTCCCTGTGGATTGATCTGCGGGTTGTGAGATGCAGAGGGGGCTATAGATCTTCTACAGCTTCACTTTTTATTCTGTTTTACATCCCTGAACATGCCATTGAGGGACTATTTATAATGACTCATAGGTTTTCTCTTACGGTATAGACACAATTGCTTTGTGTATTTTGAAACAGTTGCTAATATATTTTCTTTTTAAACCTTTCTTTAGCAAGTGCTAAAACTTTATTTGCATCCTATGATGCGGTATTGCTGAACTTGCAGTTTGTTTTATTAAATGAACAAAAATTTTGAATTATATTCTTTGTTAAAGTAAGAAGTAAAGTATTGTGCCATATCTTATGATGCAGCATGTTATATGCATTTAGATACACTGTTAGTCCAACTTGTGTATTGTACCAATTAGAAGTGCCTCTGTAACATCAATGTTATCTTTTCCATGATGATCACAGAATCTACTTGCGAGTTCTTTATAGAAAACAGTTTGTATGCTTGTCTGATTTGTTATGCAATAACATGATGATACTGGTCCTACTTGCATGTAGGTACTGGAATTCACGTCTATCAACCGAAAGGCAGAGACTCATCAGCAGTTTTTCTAGCAGTGATGTTGTTTGTAAGTCGTCTTCCTGGTGAAGGAAAATAAAATAACCACGATTTTTAACTTGTAGAGCACTTTCTTTCATTTAAGTATGTATTTGATCGTCTTAATGCTAATCTAAAGCAGATTAATTCTGAGAGGAGTCAGCCCTGAAATTTGTGTAAAATGCAAAATAAAACAGTGACAGCTTAAGTGAGAAGCATTTTCCTGGGATACTAAGGAAGTGATGAAATGCTATGATAAACCAGTGAATAGGCAATATATAAATGAAAAGTGAATATGACTTGGCATAGTGACAATCTTTTATTCTGCGTGGCTTACCATTTTCTCCTGTTTTGTGGTGCATTAAATTTTTCCAAGGAGTTTTCCTCTAATATGTTTCATAGCTTCAATTTTCAACTTCGTGTACATCATGGGGAAAATGAGTTCTTCATCTTTAGCAAGTTAACTTTTGTAGTTCCTTTCGATCTTATGATGTATTCATATTTGAACCTCAAAAATATGTACTGTCGTTTTTATGTGGTCCCATGGGATCGTTTAATTCACTATGATAGAAAAGGTGATCTGCATCAATTGATTCTTCTTGTGCATCACAGGTGATGTTTTTTCTGGAGTTGGCCCAATAGCCATTTCAGCAGCGAAGAAAGTAAAATATGTCTATGCCAATGATCTCAATCCAGCTGCTGTGGAATATTTAGAGAGAAACCTTATTCGCAATAAGCTCGAGAGGAAAGTTGAGGTATCTATACAATAGCCATAAGTGGACGGAAGTTCACAAGCTTGGTCATGTATCCTATGCACCAATACCAGCCAATTAGGTTCTTGCATGAGTACTCGGATGACAATTTTAATTTTTGCTATCGTAGCATGTAAGGAGGATTTTATATTGCATGGATGCTGTGCTCTAGTAACAAAATTGCACATGCTAGTGTTAATTGTAGCTTTCACGGCCTTTTTTATCAAGCTACTTCATTTACGGTCTGATGCAACTGTCTGGTTTTAGACTTTTCATAATGGTAGATATGTATGTGTGCAAGTGATCCATTTGTGTTCCTTGGATCTTGACTTCAATGGTTGTATCTTGGGAAAACAGAGGTTCTTGGACCTTAACTCTAGTTTATCATCATATTTTCTTTTCCTCCTTTCATTAGTACTTTATGGGTGATGACAATATGTGGTTCTCAAACTTAGATTTTAATTAAATCTTGATTCTCTAGAGAAGTCATCCATTTCCATTCCTTTCACAAATGTTTCACAACAATAATTAGTAAAGTGTTCCTCATGCACACGTAAAAGCACTCACATTTCATCATCATACGGCTTAATTGTTTGAGAACTCCATTTGTTTTACTTCTAGTAGGATAGCTTGATAAATAAAGATTTAAAGGATAGTGTAGTATACATACAACAATATGGTGATCAAATCATGATGTTAAAATTAGTGTTAGGAGCAAAGGTTTTGATTATAGTTTGTGCTTATGCACCCCAAGTAGGATTAGAACTATGTCACATGGGTGGGGGTACGGGTGCGGGATACGGCAAATTTTAAAAATTTTGGGTGCGACGACACGGTTAGGGTATATAATATAATATTCAAGCTAGAACAAGTGAGACATCAATTAACATAAGTATATGACAATAGCAAGTACACAACTTTATATTAAAGCAAAACACATAAATGGTAAACAACTACTAATTTCATCATAATACACAAATCAATTTTCACAGATCCGGACCAATTTATCCAAAAAGACCCGAACTTCAAAATCGGTACCAGATTTGGAAGCGTGGAATATCCACACAAAAGAAAGTGAAGAAGGTCCGCGATGAGATATTTTCCTATATTCATCGGCGGAGTTTCATGGGAGATGATAGCTGAAGGAGCATTTTGGAAACTATGGTGAGGTAACTCATGTGGTCATCATGGGAGATAAGATCACGAGTCGACTAAGAGGCTTCGGTTTCATCGTCTTCATGGATCACTCCCTCTTTGATCGGGTTCTCCAGGATAAATACACCACAGACATCACTGACACGGTATCGGTGTCGGTGTCGCACTCATGTCGAGGTTGACACTCCACCTCTTAGAAGTGTTTGTGTGACTTAGGATTAGAAGATAGTATAAATACATCTTTTAAGGAAGAGTTAGATAAGGTGGTTCAAAGGATTCCACAAAGGGAGATGATTTGTTTAGGAAGAGACTTAAATGGACATGTCGGTAAAGAGACATTAGGATATCAAGGTATTCATGAAAACTTTGGTTTTGGAGATATAAACGAGGAAGGTAGGGAGATTTTAAATTTTGCTATGGCATTTGATCTCTTTATAGTCAATACAATCTTCAAAAATTGAGATAAACATTTAATTATTTATAAGAGTGGCTTATCACAAACACAAAATGATGATTTTATTTGTAGAAAAAAAGATAGAGCGTGTTGTAAAGATTGCAAGGTAATTCTAGGAGAAATCTTAACCACCCAACATCAACTTTTAGTTATGGATTTACAAATAAAAAAATGGACAAAGAAGAAAAGAGTGTATCGAGCTATTCAGACTAAATGGTGGAACCTCAAAGGCGAGAAAGAAGATATATTTAAATAGAAAGTCCTTCAAGAAGATGTTTGGAATTATGTTGGTACACCTTGTGATATGTGGAACAATATGGCTATACATATTATAAAAGTGGCGAAAGATGTGTTAGTTGTATCTAAGGGAGGTGTACCTTCACAAAAAGAAGGTTGGTGGTGGAGTGAAGTAATGCAAAATAAAATCAATGCAAAGAGGGCATGTTACAAATTACATTATGCTAAGAAAATTAGTGAAACTTTAGAGGCTTATAAGAAAGCAAAGAAGGAAGCGGAAAAGGCCGTCAGTGAATCAAAAACTAAAATTTGAGAGAATTTATATAAAAAAAACTCAATTCAAAAGAGGGTGAAAGAGATATTTTTAGGATAGCTAGAGATAAGAAAACTAAAGATCTTAATTATGTTAGATGCATCAAAGACAAGGATGAAAAAAATTCTAGTGACAAATGATGATATAAGAAATAGATGGAAAAACTATTTTTATAAGTTTTTTAATGAAAATAAAGATATTAGTATTAGCTTAGGAGAGTTAGCCAAATCAGAAAAGTATATAAACCATAATTTCTACCGACGTATTCAAAAGAATGAAGTAAAAAAGGCTCTTAAACATATGAAGGGTGGTAAATCGGTAGGACCGGACAATATTCCTATAGAAGTTTGAAAAATACTAGGAGAAATAGGAATCACTTGGCTCACAAGACTATTTAATAAAATATGGAGAAACCAAAAGATGCCCGAGGAATAAAGAGCGAGTACACTTATACCCATATATAAGAACAAGAGAGACATTCGGAATTGTGCGAATTATCGAGGTATCAAGTTAATGAGCCATACTATAAAATTATGAGAAAGAATTATCGAACATAGGTTAAGACAAGTATAAGTATAACAGAGAACTAATTTGGATTCATGCCAAGCAGATCTATTGTTGAAGTGATGCACCTTTTGAGACATCTTATGGAACATTTTAGAGCAAAAAAAAAGACCTTCACATGATATTTATTGATATAGAAAAAGCTTACGATAGGGTACCGAGAGAGGTTCTTTAGAGAATCTTGGAAAAAAGAGGTATCCCATTGACATACATTAACCTTATAAGAGACATGTACGATGGTGCAAAAACATGTGTGAGGACTCGTGAAGGAATGACAGACTTCTTTGAAGTTAATATTGGGTTACATCAAGGATCAACTTTAAGTCCATACTTATTTATAATGATGATTGATGAGTTAAAAAAACATATTCAAGATGAAGTACTTTGGTGTATGTTATTTGCACATGACATTGTGTTAGTGGAGGTGTATAAGGAAAAAGTTCATAGAAAATTGGAACTATGGAGAGAAACATTAGAAAGCAAAGGCCTCCGACTTAGTAGAACAAAGACAGAATATATGGAATGTAAGTTTGATCATTTGGTTACTTCAGAGGATATAGAAATTAAAATTGGCACACATTGCATCCCCCAAAAAGAAAGTTTTAAATACCTAGGGTCAATTTTTTAGAGTGATGAAAGAATTGTTGGAGACGTTACGTATAAAATTAATGCTAGTTGGTTAAAATGGAGAGGAGCATCAAATATTCTTTGTGATAAGAAGATTACCATTACAGTTAAAAGGTAAATATTGTAGAGAATCAATTAGACCTGCCATGTATTATGGTTCTAAGTGTTGGGCAGTTAATCATCAACACGTACAAAAGATGTGAAATGAAGATGTTGAAGTGGTTGAGTGGTCATACAAGAAAAGATTGTATATATAATGAGGTTATTAGAAACAAATTAGGAGTGACACCAATAGAGGATAAAATAAGAGAATATCATTTAAGATGGTTTGGACATATAGAAAGAAGAACCTGTAAGAAGGTATGAAAAACTAAATTTGGAAAGTATTAAAAGAGGTAGAGGATGACAACAAAAGTGTTGGAAAGAAACAATAAAGAATGATCTAGCTTATTGTGAGTTAACTTCTAACATGGCACATGATAGGGCTCTGTGGAAACAAAGAATTCATGTAGCCGACCCTGTCTAGTATGGGAAAAGGCTTAGTTGTTGTTGTTGTAGGATAGCTTGAGATGACCCTATGAGATCAAAACTGTGACGGTTTGTTTATGATAGTGGGATCTGAACATCAAACTTTGTCATCCAATCCCATAGATACTACTTTATATTTACAGTTCTACTTCTATCTAGGGGAACTTTCTTAAAAGCTTGCATTTCATTCTTGCTTCCTTTTATGTAGAAAAGTTGGTAGTGCCTAGATTTTTTTTTTTTCTGCAGGCTTTTAACATGGACGGAAGGAGGTTTATCGAGACTGTATTTGCACTGGAAAGGCCAGAACATGTTACGCAAGTGGTCATGAATTTGCCGCACGATGCTGTGGAGTTCCTTGGTAAATTTTTGTGCCATTATAATTCTACGATAGGTCATCTCATGCAAACTTCATAAAATGCATTCAATGAAATAAACCTTGTGTTCTTTTCATAAGCTCTCTCTCTCACACACACAGTCGCATGCATGTCCATGAGGACAAATAAGCATGTGTACTTGCTGATATATGCACATCTTCATGTAACCTGTTACAAATAATGCAATATTTTCTTACATGTATTGGGAAAACATGAAATTTTTTAGAACGTTTAAAGATTTTCTCGTTTGAGAACTACATGAAACCATGTACTCTGGGCACCTTTTACTGTGACATTTGCTGTATTTATATCCATACAGTCTCATTTGGACTTATGCTACACATTCTGGTTTTACTGCTTTTTACTTTGTTTGCCTAATATATTGTAAGGCATTTTTAATTCTTGCGCATCAATCTCATGTTTCTCGACATTTGGTCTTACTTGCTTTTGCCAGATACTTATTGTCTGCAAATGAACTCTTCGTTGATACTCTGTTGTACTTATCAAGGACTCTTGTGTGGTTCCAGATGCATTCAGAGGCATATTCAAAAGCAGATCCCAACAGACAAAAGTCATATTGCCCAAAATTCATGTGTATGGTTTCTCGAAGGCATCTGATCCAGAGTTTGATTTCCAAGAGGTGCTGCATTTAGTTGAGCTCTAGGAGTTCGACAGCATCTTTCCTACATTTTTCTTATTGTGGACCTATTGTCTTCCATTAAATTTTCTTGCAGAGAATAAGAACTATGCTTTGTGAGGAAGCAATAGAAATAGAGATGCACCGAGTTCGGCTTGTCGCCCCTGGAAAATGGATGTTATGTGCATCATTTCTCCTCCCAAAAGGTGTTGCCTATGTGAAAGAGAAGGAATTCTTGTCGCCATAAACTTTTTCTTATCACGGAAACGGCACTGACCGTGAATGCACAAAAAACTCTTCATGAAGCAAATAACCTGAAAGATGACGAAGAAACACAAATTGCAATGCTAACAACAGGTACACTTTCGTGAAAACTGTTTGGTTCAGAAAATTTTCTGGTCACCGTATATAGTGTTGATTCAGAGAGCTAATATTGGTTTTGCTTGTAGCGGATTGGGATAACATCTGTTTGGATGTTGAAATCATGAATGATATTCAACTTCAGTTCAGCAAGGTACTTGGTCCAAGAAGTTGTTGCGAACTTTGAACACGGTGGCTGAAGCCGAAAAAGATTTTTGGAATTTTTGTTGTATCCGTTTGAAGAGACAGGTGAAGAAGGTGGGTTCAAGGCTTTGAACGCCTCGGACAGGTATGGTTATTTTCACCTTTTAGTGCATTTTGAAATGTATTATTACAGACTCTTGATATAACATCACTAATGAAATGGGAATGCAAAATCATGCTGAACAAGGTGCATTTGCATGTCCCAGCTGGGCTGTATGATTTTCTTTTATTGGCTTATATACATATTTTTTTCTTGATAGATCTTACTCATGATGAAGTTGCCAATTCGAATTGGATCCTGTCCAATTAAAATTTGGATTATTTTACACTAGTATCCAAGTTACGTAGAAGCAGATATCGATTTTTCTGCCTAGATTCCTTCGTCTGCTATCCAGTTTCTTAGCTTTCATTGCTTTTATGCTTTCGTTTCAAAGAGAATCTGGGGTTCTGTTGAGGCTTACTTGTATGTTAAATATTAATGAAATGCCAGTAAAGAGGTGGATCTTGTCCATCCGTGAAGGCCTCGCTGTAAACGAGTATGGAGGAGATCTTGAAGCCACCCTTTCAAACAACACAAATGCAATCGACAAATCATGCTTTGATGTGAACATTGAGCTTGCTCGTAAACGAATTCATTTTGACATTCTGAAGTCTAGGTTATAAGAGAAAGAACATCATTATCTGTGTGAACCGCAGTTATATTTTGGTCAGATCGGTTTAAGGGTTCGGCTCTAAATAAATGCTGTTCGAGAGGATTTTAGAAGATCAGGCAATGGGCTGCTCTCTTTCATATTCATTGTGCTATTTGGAAAACAAGTGGGCATCATAGTCCATTTGAGACAAATATGAAGCCAAAAACAATCTCGGCAATATAGCTCGAAGCTAGAGGGAAGCGTTTGATGGATGAAAGATGAATTTTGGTTATAGCTGCTCAAAAGCGGTGGCCTTGAAACCAAATATATTGTACTTGCTGTTCCTGTTAATGACTCAAAAATTCAAGCTTCAGAAGAGGAGGGAGGTGGTAGCTAGACCAGACGATCTTAGTCCTGGAGGTTTTGAGACAGGTCTCATTGCAGTGCAACAAGGGCACAAAGTGAGTTGGTGATGTTCAAGTATTGCATTTAAGTGACACATAGGTGGTAAAATAATGCATGATCAATCCAATGCAGCTTTTCTACTACTATAAATCTGCTCTCAACAATGATAATTTTGTTAGCAAGTCTGTTCTAAGGGCACAAAACCTTGAGATGGCAGATTAAGCCAATGTGGTCCATATTCCCACACTAAATTGGAAATGAACAGAAAAGTTATAGGCCATGGGCTTTCTCTTATAACCCCAAAAAAAGTACAATGAGAAAAAGAAGGGTGGAGATGTTAAAATGGGTTGGCTCAAGCTATATAGAAAAATACAGGGCTGAGTCGGAGAATTCTGACTCATATTTGAAACTGGGCCAAATGGCTTGGCCCATATGGCCTTGAGGGCTGACACGGGTTGGGTTGACCCATAGGGTCATAGGTCTGTTGGATATTAGATCAAGTCCATAAAACCTGATCCAAATCTGCTTGAAATCCAATCACAACCAAACAAAGTCTCTTTGCGTTCACCCAAATGAGAGCATTGAGAGTGTTAGTTCAATGGGAAAGGGTGCTCTAGCATCTTGTTGCTGGTGGGGAGTTGGACTATCAAGATGGTGGATGTGTGTTAGGATTCGGCCTCCTCTTATGACTCATAAAAAAGTACAATGAGAAAAAGAAGGGTAGAGATGTTAAAATGGGCTTGGCTCATATGGCCCTGAGGGCCGACACGGTTTGGGTTGGGCTGGCCTGCAGGTTTATGGGTCCGTTGGATATTAGATAAGGTCCATAAGACTATCCAAATCTGCTTGATATTCAATACAGATGTAATAAAAAACTATGTATATATACAACAACAACTAAGCCTTTTCCCATACTAGACGGGGTCGGCTACATGGATTCTTTGTTTCCACAGATCTCTATCGTGTGCCATGTTAGCAGTTAACTCCCAATAAGCTAGATCATTCTTTATTGTTTCTTTCTAACACTTTTGTGGTCGTCCTCTACCTCTTTTAATACTTTCCAAATTTAGTTTTTCTAACCTTCTTATAGGTTCTTCTTTTGATCTTCTTTCTATATGACAAAACCATCTTAAACGATGTTCTCTCATTTTATCCTCTATTGGTGCCACTCCTAATTTGTTTCTAATAACCTCATTATGTATGCGGTCTTTTCTTGTATGACCACTCATCCATCTCAACATCTTCATTTCTGTCAGAAACATCTTTTGTACATGTTGATGATTAACTGCCCAACACTCAGAACCATAAAACATAGCAGGCCTAATTGCTGCTCTATAATATTTACCTTTTAATTTTAATGGTATCTTTTTATTACAAAGAATACCTGATGCTCCTCTCTATTTTAACCAACCAACATTAATTCTATGTGTAACATCTCCATCAATTCTTTCATCACTCTGAAAAATTGACCCTAGGTATTTAAAACTTTCCTTTTGGGGAATGCAATGTGTGCCAATTTTAATTTCTATGTCCTCTGAAGTAACCAAATGATCAAACTTACATTCCATATACTCTGTCTTTGTTCTACTAAGTCTGAGGCCTTTGCTTTCTAATGTTTCTCTCCATAGTTCCAATTTTCTATTAACTTTTTCCTTAACTCCACTAATACAGTGTCATCTGCAAATAACATACACCAAGGTACTTCATCTTGAATATCCTTTGTTAACTCATCCATCACCATTATAAATAAGTATGGACTTAAAGTTGATCCTTGATGTAACCCAATATTAACTTCAAAGAAGTCTGTCGTTCCTTCATGAGTCCTCACACATGTTTTTGCACCATCATACATGTCTTTTATAAGGTTAATATATGTCAATGGGATACCTCTTTTTTCCAAAGTTCTCCAAAGAACCTCCTTCGGTACCCTATCATAAGCTTTTTCTAGATCAATAAATATCATGTGAAGGTCTTTTTTTTTGCTCTAAAATGTTCCATAAGATGTCTCAAAAGATGAATCGCTTCAATAGTAGATCTGCTTGGCATGAATCCAAATTGGTTCTCTGTTGTACTTGATACTTTTCTTAACCTACGTTCGATAATTCTTTCCCACAATTTCATAGTATGGCTCATTAACTTAATATCTCGATAATTCACACAATTCTAAATGTCTCTCTTGTTCTTATATATGGGCATAAGTGTACTCGCTATCCATTCCTCGGGCATCTTTTGGTTTCTCCATATTTCATTAAATAGTCTTGTGAGCCAAGTGATTCCTATTTCTCCTAGTATTTTCCAAACTTCTATAGGAATATTATATGGTCCTACCGATTTACCACCCTTCACATGTTTAAGAGCCTCTTTGACTTCATTCTTTTGAATACGTCGGTAGAAATTGTGGTTTATATACTTTTCTGACTTAGCTAAATCTCCTAAACTAATACTAACATCTTTATTTTCATTAAAAAGATTATAAAAATAGTTTTTCCATCTATTTCTTATATCATCATTTGCCACTAGAATTTTTTCATCCTCGTCTTTTATGCATCTAACATAATTAAGATCTTTAGTTTTCTTATCTCTAGCCCTAGCTATCCTAAAAATATCTCTTTTACCCTCTTTTGAGTTGAGTTTTTTATATAAGTCCTCCCAAATCTTAGCTTTTGCTTCACTAACGGCCTTTTTCGCTTCCTTCTTTGCTTTCTTATAAGCTTCTAAAATTTCACTAGTTTTCTTAGCATAATGTAATTTGTAACATGCCCTCTTTGCCTTGATTTTATTTTGTACTACTTCACTCTACCACCAAGCTTCTTTTTGTGCCGGTACACCTCCTTTAGATGCCCCTAACACATCTTTCGTCACTTTCCTAATATGTATAGCCATATTGTTCCACATATCATAGTGTGAACCAACATAATTCCAAACATCTCCTTGAAGGACTTTCTATTTAAATATATCTTCTTTCTCGCTTTTGAGGTTCCATCATTTAGTCCGAATAGCTCGATGCACTCTTTTCTTCTTTGTCCATTTTTTTATTTGTAAATCCATAACTAAAAGTCGATGTTGAGTGGCTAAGCTTTCTCCTGGAATTACCTTACAATCTTTACAACACGCTCTATCTTTTTTTCTACAAATAAAGTAATCAATTTGTGTTTGTGATAAGCCACTCTTATAAGTAATTAAATGTTCATCTCGTTTTTTGAAGATTGTATTGACTATAAAGAGATCAAATGCCATAGCAAAATTTAAAATCTCTCTACCTTCTTCGTTTACATCCCCAAAACCAAAGTTTCCATGAATCCCTTGATATCCTAATGCCTCTTTACCGACATGTCCATTTAAATGTCCTCCTAAACAAATCAACTCCCTTTGTGGAATCTTTTGAAACACCTTATCTAACTCTTTCCAAAAAACTATCTTTATACTATCTTCTAGTCCTACTTGAGGTGCGTAAGTACAAATTATATTCAAAACCTCTGCTCCTAACACTAATTTCAACGTCATGATTCGGTCACCATATCGTTGTATGTCTACTACACTCTCCTTTAAATCTTTATTTATGATAATACCAACTCCGTTCCGAGCCTTTTCTTTACCTGAGTACCATAATTTAAAACCTGTATCCTCTATCTCCTTTGCTTTTTATGAATCTTTCTCCGAATCATAGTATCTACCACCTCCATTAGTTTACCGGATAATGTTTTGATATTTCAAGAACCAATACGAATCTTATTATCTAGGACTAGCTTCCTTACTCCCCGCATCCGTCCATAATCAAAATGCGGAGACCCTCTCTGAAAATTTTTCACTACATTCGTGCGGCAATGTAGCGGGACTAACTTCTTTACCCACACCCGTCCATGATGTGGGAACCCTCTCTACAATTGATTTACTACATTCGGGCGAAAATATAGTGGCCATTGCTTACTTCTTACTGCATTCAGGCTCTGTAGTACGTCGCTAGGCAGGAACGCCCTAAAGCAATGCTCATAATTTTCGTAATCCATGTTATAAAAATTCGACGAAGTTTTATGCTGGCTGTCGGAAGCCTAACACAACCCTCCTCCTTTATCAGGGCTTGAGACCGGCAATACAAGGGTGATCCTTACATGGGCGGAGTTAAAAAAAAAAAACTATGTATATATGTAATGAAAAAAAATTATATAATATATATCTACATATATGCATATGCATATGTATATATATGGGCCTGCCCCGGCCCATATTGACATCTCTAGAAAAAGGTCATGTTGAAGCTGCCCTAAGAAGAACATGAAGGACGTGACATGAAGTTGCTGGCAACATAACAGTCAACACGAGCACAGGCATAGCCAGAATAAGTGGGTGGTATTGCCGAAAGTAACAAAAATGGTTGTGTTTTGGATTGACCTGTTTCTAACTCAAACAAAAAATGGCATGACACGATATGACCCGAAACACAAAAATGTCTCTCCTAGTTTGCTTAATCCCAGCTTGCCGATAAATGATATCTACACATGCATAAGGATCAATTTTATGTGCTCTATCTTCCCACAAGGGAACGTGCATTATAAGCCCTGGTTTCGTTATTCTAAACTGGAGTATCATACTAGCTGTGTGTGTGTGCGCGCGTGAGCGTGGGCACATGCAGATATGCCTTACTTCAAAATGAACGAGGAGATAATTGGTCTGTTCCTGGCTGAGACCTTTTTCATCCCATTATTACCCGATTAATGTCAGGAGATTTTTCGCTGTTAGTTTCCAAAGGACTATTGATCCTCCATCATGACCTAAGAAATAACCTAGTCTAATTGATAGGGACTTAGTGGAAGATCAAACGAAAAAATCCGGTCAAAGATTTTGGGAACTTGATCATTTGAAAAGGATGTGTTTGGATCTTATATATAATTAGTCTGAAAATGGTTTCCTTGCCTAATATCCTTTCCCAAGCTCAAAGAATATATATAGATAGAGAGAGAGAGTGAGGGGAAGTCGTTCATACTTAATGGTTTCTCAGTTTTAACTAATGGTCACTACCTTTCATCACCTTCAACTATTCTTTCATTGTCAAAACTACTTTCCACAAGTCAAAACTATTGTCCCTACCACTAAAATCACCCCAAAAAGTTAAATAAAATCATAAAATCACTAATAAATATTTAGGTTTCTTAAGTGGTTGTACAGCGACGGTGGTTTTAACCCCGTGGAACAGTTGAAGGTAATGAAAGGCAGTTGACAAAATGGTCTACTTTTGCCTACCATCCTTTCCCAAACTCATGCATTCAATTCACGATATAGGTTCCTAAAATCTAATACCATTTTGTGATTTGTATGGATCCGTTTGGGCCGGCTTTTGTAGGGTTGACCCTTGCAGTTGAAATCAGTGTTGGCTCGGCTCTCAAACTCACAACCAACAGTGGTGGATCTACACTATGGAAAGGAAAGGAAAGGAAACCAAACCAACTTCCCAAGTGCAACGGCATCGATGTTCAAGAGTTAGACTCGTGTCTGGATCTTATTGAGATCAGAATGAACCAATCCAAAAGATGAAAATTATTCAAAAGCGGCAGTGAAATCCAAGTTTAAACCTGAACTACAGAAAAACAAGACTCGGGATGCATTTAAAAAAAGAGTTTTCATTCAGATGAGTATTTTCTCTCAAATCTAAACCACTGAATGGCTTCCATCCAGTGGTTGAGATTAAAGAATTAAACATTTAGCGTAATTTCAGGATGCATTAAATATTTCGCTTTTTATTCAAATTATCAATTTACAAATCATGTTCGCTTGTGGCTTCCGCCAAACCGATACTCCCCAATCTAAAAGAAATCAAATTTGGGTACAGACCCAATCGAGTAAAACCAAATGTGTACGATCCAATCTTTCTTGAATCCCGTCTCCCCGATTAGGACCCGCTAATATCAATGGTCAACCTAATCATTGGTCATTTTGTAAGTTTGTAACTTTGTGAATGCAATTGCGTGGGGAGAGAGAGAGAGAGAGAGAGAGGGAGGGAGGTGACAGTGCAGGGTCTGAGGGTCCATGATGTCCTCCCCGAATGGGAAAAAGGAAACAAAAGGACTGGCCTCACACGTGTCGTCGCTGCTTCTGACACGCGACACGTCCTTATTACCAGCCGCCACTCCCGCCGTACCCGAAAGCTTCGCGCTCATTCGGGCCCACTCACCACGCGTCGTGCGTGTCGTACCATAGGAGCAGCGTCTTGATACGGAGCGATCCAGGCCTAGAATATACTGTTTTCTTAATTACTAAAAGCTGCGAAACTTCTTCCACCGAACTCTCTACATATGCTCAATGTGGATCTACCACTGGGCGAAGTGTAGCTGCCTGAAATGCAGCTAAGGTGGTCCATATATACTTTCAAATAATTCAAAATGGTGATGAGTACCTCGGCCATTGCTTCAACTTTTACTATATATTTGAAACAATTCTAAGGATAATAACATATTAAGATTATGAAAAAATTTAATCCAACCGCATACTTAATTTGCAATAAAAGAGAAAGCGGGAACGCCGCTTTTCTTCAACGGACTGATCACGTATGCTGGTTTTCGAAATTAACCAATCCTTGGGGAGCACTTCGGAAAAGAAACGAACCAGCAGAGAACGGGGAAAAAGCAAAAACTGGATATGCTATCCTTGTAGTGTCCACGTGGCTGAAACTGATTGGATAAAATTTTGTCCAGTCTCGTTGGTCCGTCACGCTGGGCGGATCTTCCAGCCAGCGACTGGGTCCGGATGTACGTACGAACCAGCCCTCCCTTGTGAGAGAACCCTCTATCGGGCTTCTGATATATGAATGTCATTCAAAAATGCCTCTGCTTTATGAATGTCATGGATTTGGATCCATACAGTAGTTATGGTCCAGTTCACGGTCGGATTAGGTGGAAAACAGTAGATGTGCATCTCATATAAAGTATCTCTCAACTACTTAGACATGATTTCTCCGAGTAAGATTTTGCGATAAGACTCACGGTTTCTAGGACCATGATTCGAACTCATTTGCTAGAGAGCCCAAGATTCTCTCATGGAATACTTACCTGAAAGTTTTAAATCAGCTCCCACAGACCAAGATAGTGGACCAAAATTGCAGGTTCATTTGGTTCCCATCTTAGAAGATCAATCATGCAAAAAACACTAATCTCAATTTGTTACATGAGGTGAAACGATTGTTAGAGTACCAAAAGGGTGTGTGAGTATTCGACATTTTACATCACAACACGAACACTAAAACCCTAAGCATTCGAATTCAACTGCACTGTTTACATATAAAATGTATCGGACTCGTTTTGGGGTCCAAATTGTCACCTAAAGCCAAACCCATCTTGAGTACATACATATTAAGTATCGAAATTTATACGTGAACCAACAACAGTGAGGGATGGTTAGAACTCTACTAGAATTATCTAAAACCCGACCCGATTAGGAGTGTGAAGTTGTCATGGATACGATCCGATCCACAATCCTACTCATCCCCACAAAGTGAGATGGGACCAACTTGAAGCTTATTGTTTGTCCCCTTTAAAAGATAAGACTTTGGGGAGAGGGGACCAAAAGAGAGGGACACGTAGGGTGAACGGTAGGCCGGAATGTGGGACCCACAAGAAGCACCTGATCAAACCTGACCCCACCTCGTGGTCTCCATACGTAGACGGTAAGTATACCTTTGCTTCTTGGACCTGTCAGGATGCGACTCTCTCTCTCCCTCTCTCTTGAAAAGCGACACAACCAGAGAGAGAGAGAATGGTGGGAAGGGGAAACTGGGAGATAAATACCGCCGCATTCAGCCGAATCTCTCTAATCAGTACCACCACTGACCACCATCTGTAGTCACAGGCATAGCATTCCTCAAAACCCACCTAAAACCATCAAAGCAAACGAAACATCCTTCTTTGTTCCCTTTCCATATTCTCATTCCTCTTCATAATCTCGGGAGAGAGAGATCACAAAGAGACAAGGAGAGCGTGGGGTATCTCTGTCAATATGGCAACGACATTGCTGCTATGGCCGGACAAGTCTGGCGAGGACCAAGAGTCCGGCGAGAAGGAGAGGCTGGATGCTGCTGCCGGCACCCCAGTGAGGCCTCGTAAAGGCGGGAAGCAGGCGGCTAACGCGCCGAAGAAGCAGCCACAGCGCGGCCTCGGTGTGGCACAGCTGGAGCGGCTGCGCGTGCAGGAGCTGCGCCGCAAAATGCTCGCGGACGCTGGGCTCTCTTACGGTCAGCTCGGCGCCGCGCCCATGCCGCCACCGGGCATTGGGCCGCTGCAATATGCTTTTCCATTCGTCGTAGATGGCCGGAGTGGATGTGCTGGTGCCGCTGCTGTCACGGCGCCTAGACTCGCCGCAAACTCACAGCACCCTGCTGGGACTGGATTCTGCGAATTTCCTTCGGCTGCAGCTGGAATGCAGCGCTACCGGATTGTCCGGGGTGGTGGTCGGGTTCCGGCATTATTGGAAGGGTCGGATCATGTCTTCACCGACCCGAGGTTTCAGAACGCCTTCCCTGCGGGGACGCCGGAGAAGGCGAAAGAGCTTCCTTCAAACCAAAATGTTCTTTGCTGGTCGGATCAAGGCGACACCTGCAACAAGGTATCATTCCAGAAGCTTCTCTAAAACATTCCAAAACTCTCCAGAATTCATTTTTTGATGATTTCCCCCTTTCTGATAAAATTTTGGAATGTCCGTGATGGCGATTGATGTAAAGAGGACGAGATCGAAGTGCAGCCAGAACTACGGGTTCTTGAGGGGAGGCCGGCAGCAGGGTGGTAGTCGGGCTGATTGCTGTGATTTGCTGAGACTGGGGCTCTGGAACTCCGGAGCCGCTGATCTCGATCGGGCTGGTCTAGAAACGACGATGGTGAAATGCGGTGAGAGGCATGGAGATTTCTTCATGCTCTCCGATGAGGTGATCTTATGCCTTCGACGAGAAAAAGAGAAAAATTGCATGAACTAATAAACCAAGAAATGTTTATTGCTGCCTTTCTTCTTGCTGGTCACAGCTTAACCACTATTTTCAGCTAAAGAAATGAACACAAAATCGAGAGAGGGTTGTTGTTTATTGATGGTGATTGCCCGTGGTGCTTGTTTGCAGGGAATAATGGAGAGGGAGGGGAAAGATGTAGTGAGGGAGTACGAATTCTTCCCGGCAAAGGTAGATGGAATTTCAGTGGACAATAGTGAGATGGCGATGGCCGAATTGCCGTCTGCGTCTGTGCTTATTCCTTCTTCATCTCGCCACGACTCCTTAGATTTGTCCCTCAGTCTCTCCAGCTACTCCTGTTAAGACAAACCGGAGATTCTCTTGTTTCTTTATCTGTTTTGTTTCCTCGGTTTCTTGAGTTTGTGTTGTTAGGAGCGTCTTTCTTGGTATTATAGAGCAGTATAGAAACATTCTCTTTCTTCATTATGCACAAAAACATGGCTCTCTCTCTCAGTATCATTTTTCTGGCAAAGAGAAGAGGCGTTTGTTTCTTTGCTGTTGCAGCATTCCCCTTTTATTGACGAGTATCTTTCCGTCTTCTTTTTAATGGATTTGGAATTGTCCTTACCATTAGAAATGGTGTACTTGGTCCTTTTGCACCTCTGCTGCCTGTGCTTGCACCCTCTGTTTTTTTTTCTTTGATTATGTGAAGTTATTTTAATTTATTTCTCAACGTGCAATGACGACTATGCCCTTCGTTTTGTAAAGGGGGGTTGGATTTCTTTTTTCCTTTTTTATGAAGGTTTGTTGCTTGCTTTTGGTCTTCTTCTGTCTGCCTCTCTTTCTTGGATGCTTCCTGCATGAGTGCGGTATTTTCCTTCTACTAGTAAAACTACCCATAAAGACTGAAAAAATGGTTGGTTTCGTTTTGTTACGAGCATAGATGAATTAGCTCTCTTATATAGAGAAGAAATCTATCAATTCCCATATCTGCATGATAAACATAAACCCATTTTTGTGGAGTTGGTTGTTAAAAATATTGTTATTAGTCCAAGTTAATGTGTGTGTGTGTGTGTGCGCGTGCATGAGAGAGAGGGGGGAGACAGTGTGTGTTCTTAGCTGGAAAGATGACTCAAACCGATTTAGATTATCGATACAAGTAAGCTTACCCTATATATATTTGGCATGCTTTGTTTGGTACTAGATAACAAAATCTTATCTTGTTAATGGCTCTCTAATATTTATATATATATATATATATATATATATATATATATATTTATAACCAGATCTTGTCACTATTGATGTTGACTCCTGTTGAACCATTATTTTTTTTAGTATATTTAGAAAATGATATAGGATAACCTTATCATATGCCCATACTATTAAAAAGAAATAGTTAATTATGAGGGAGGAGCATCTGTGATGGACAGGATCATATATATATATATATATATATATATATATATATATATATATATATATATGAGAGAGAGAGAGAGAGACTGGCGTTGCCGGTAGTCGGGACATGAATTAGAGTGTTGAAATACTACCAGAGAAGCATAAAATTAATTTGTTATCCCACATTTATTGGGGACAGTTCTCGCTTTTTCCAACAAAATATATGCAAGGAAAATTTAAATTTAATAATCATTTAGAATATCATCGTACAGGATTGCGAATATCACAGTATAGCTTTTTAGTGTAGGGAACTGATGGTTCTCAACCTTTTTTATTGTGATTTCAACTCGAATCGACCTTCAAGTTGTGGGTTTGCCGAAGAAACGGTGTTAGATGATCGATGGTGAAGTGGATGAGATGAGCTACAATAAACGAACAGATATTTTGTTGGAAGCTATCAATACAATCGAGCTTCAAGTTGTTTATCGTGCGTCTGAGTGCCATGCCGATGAGCTACCGCTCTGGGTGCCATGCTGCTTGTTGATTTGGTAAATAAAAAATAAGAATGTTGTAATTATTAGAGGTTCTGAATATGATTCCGTGCCGTCCCCTGTTCATCTACTGTAGCCCACGGTCATCCACCTGACAATCCGTTAATGCAAGTGTCTTAAATCTGATTCATTCATCATCCACATAAAACGCATTATCATTTGGAACTATGCATGCATCAATGATGAGGCAAACCGGCTGTGGACTTAGAAAATACCCATGGTTTTCACTGTGAACTATATATATTTTTTTACAAGAAGAGGCCGAAGCCTAATACACACATGCACCTTTTGAGAGTCGAATTTCCCACCACCACCAACAACAACAGCGCTAGAGCATCCTACTGTTGAGCTAATGCTCTGAGTGCACATCATGCGCGTCCTGCTGTTGAGCTAATTCTCTGGGTGCACACCATGAACTAATCTTGTAGCCGATGATTTCAACTACCGATTTATACGTCCAAAACAGGGTGAGGGGTCGCCTTTATATAGACCCACCACTCGCCCTAGTGAAATTGAAATTAGTGATCATTTCATTCCAATTCGCAACTCTAAATATCAGATGCCAAAATCCGGAAATTGCAAGATCAAGAGGATATCGTGCATACATTAATATTGACTGTGGAGCATCATCGCCCACCTCCAGTCAATGCCTGCCAAGTAAGAATGTTACTTCTCTTTCCTAAAGTTCCAAACTAAATGCATTGAGAACATTTAGCTCAACGGCAGAGTGCTCTATCTCCGTTGCTGTTGGTGGGAGTTCAACTTTCAGAGCGTACAGGTGTTGATGTGCGTTAGGCTTTGGCTTTCACTTGTCAAAAAAAAAAAGTTCCAGATGGTCTGTAGTCACCACTCCGAAGCCATTTCATTATAATTTGTACTACGTGGCGAACACTTATTGAAGGTATCGCAAGGGTGACCATCAGGTAGTCACAGTAGCATTGTTGTGGGATATATGGCGAAAACTAAGAACAGAATGTGGACAGTTTTGACGAGCGGTGGTGCTGTTTAATGATTGTGATGGCTCAAAAATCTCAACCGTTTGGATCTTCTTCGGCTACAATTGTCTTGTTATAGTTTCACAAATCGCCAGACTAGGGTTGGGTAAGTGAAGATGCAGATCTTAATGTCAGATACTCCCATTTCGTTTGTTGATGAGTGCCCCTCCATCCCCAACACCTACGAATAGAGATGTGTCCTTTTTGGACTTGAACATACTTTCAACACTGGAACGGAGATAGAGCACTCTGCCATTGAGCTCTCGATGAGGTTCTACGTTCTGAAAATGGAAATCCCCTTGTATTGCACTGTATCGGTACAAAAATTACTTATCGTACTGTATCAAGGTGTACGAAAATGACTTATCGTATCATATCAAGGTGTATTGCACGAACACATTTTTGAAAAGTGTGTTCTTTCGAAAATGAAGGTCATGGGTTGGTTTAAATCCCCTTGTAGACCACCTTTTTTTTTTTTGGCTTCTCTATCTCTCTCCTGGTATGGCTAATCCCTAACTCAAAATCTCAAATCTGAGGCCCAATAGCGATCCGTCCATATGATTTGGTTTGTTTAGTTGTTGTGGTCATTGTATCTTAGTGTGGTACATGTCACAGAAAATTTTCATGATTTTATAAACTTTTAAAAATAATCACAAAATCACTGTGATAGAGGCGTATCAGTATCCCGTCTAGTACAATATTTACAACATTGGTTTTTGAACTAGGCATGAAACTAGTGGAACAGAAACTAGAACAAGAACCTGAAGCGGCTGGTTCAGTTTTAGAATGAGGGGAAAATTTATACTCTCAAGAAAAATATGGGAAGAAAATCAAAAGGGTGTTTTCTTCTTTACTATTATTCAAATAAATTTAGATTTATCCCAAAGAAGGGCATCAGTAAACACCGTAAAAATATTTTTTAAAATAAACTGGGGCATATTTGAATAAGTCTCCCAAATTTCTTAAAGTTTCAAATAGGAAAATATATATTTTTGAAAACCCATAAATTTGAAAATAGCTGAAAAAATTGGATGTTTGAAATAATTTCGAAAAGGAAATGGGAAGCGCTGTAGGCAAACAAAGGTGATAAAGGGGACATTTACAACTACGGATTTGAAAGAGAAGCTATCATCATTACGCTCATCAGGGGTTTTGGCAGATCATCAACTTGTCTACTGCAAGAGCAACACATAAAAGGTCAAAGCCAACTTTCAATCACGGATATTGCTCAGAAGGCTTTTCTTCACAGTCATTTCATGGAAGGCCATGCAAAAAGTAGGCCAATCTCTCGGTTGCCTCTCATCACCGTAATTGATTCGAAGCACTATCTTAGAGATGTTCCTGTTTGCCAACCTTTTCATTTGGAGCTCAATTTCTTTAGTGGAGAAAGCAGAATTTTGCATTATCCTATAAGAGCGTTTTACTTTGATGGCGTAAATCTTATGGCACATAATCTTTGTTCTGAAGGTGATAGCATATACAAAAAGTTATATTCCACGACTCCTACAAAAGGTGAAATCTACCCAAAGAGCTTACACTACAGTTCAAAACAACACCTTTTTCTTGTTGTGTTTGAAACTAGTGGCAGTTCAAATGAAGTTGTGGTTTACCATGAGCAGACCGACCTCCAATCTACAAGATGCAGCTTTTATCGGAGTGAATGAAAATCAATATGCTATTCTTGATGTTGACAAGACTGGACTCACATTGTATATTCTTCAAACAACTGTTTCTGCCACAAAAGAAAGTGCAGAAAACGAAGCATTGGATCTAGAATCTTTCTCAGAGAATATTGTTGTATCTGATTGGGGCACTATGCAGTTTTCATTTGAGTTAGAGGTTGATCGCATATTTTCTTCACCATTAGAATCTAGGGTGATGTATGCTTATCATGGGAATCATATTGGGTTTGCCAAACTTATTCATGGATACAAACTTTCAACTGGCAATGGTAAAAAAATTATCAACAAAAAAGGATGGTAAAAAAAAAGATAATCAAACTCAAAGAAAACGAGATTGTGATCCAGGATCAAACTTGATAAGTTCGAAAGAACTCTTGGATCGAATAGTATATGTCAGATCAAGTTTGAAGAAATCATTGCTTAATGTATTTCGAGATGGAATCTGCCATCCTAAAATGGCGATGATAATTGGCGAGCGCTTGAAGGTATGGGATGATAAAGATCAGCCAAGGGTTCACGTTGTTCCTTGCACTATATTATGCTATGCGCTTTTCCGTCGACTGAGCTTCTTGTTCTCTTTCTGATTGCTTGGTTCCGGCATGTTGAAGCTTGCAGTTTCTTGACGTTCTGCCAGGTACACCTACAACGGAATAAGTTAAGTATGGTTTTTGGGTTGTTATTGAGGTTTCCACGCAGGAGATTTTTCGGAAGAAGGCCTTCTGCATGATTTTCCTTTTTTTGTTGTGTTTTATTATGTATGCGCTGCTCTTTTTATATAGAGCAGCGCGTGCTCCTTTTCCTGGTTTTTACTCCTTTAGCTTCCCTCATCTGGAGCATTATTCTTTATTATCCAGACTGTTACCGTAAATTGTGGTAACGTCCAGCTGTCAGTTCTTCCCAATCCGAGATTAAGGTAACGGTCTAGATGGCCAGTCCAACCGTTACTTGTGCTCGATTTCCGAGAATGGCCACAACATATCATGCTCCTCAAGTGGAGGCAAGTAATGCGGTTCCCGTTTTATGTGTTGCAAGAAATGTTGGCATGACATGCATGGTTTATTGCAATCAATGGATGAAAAGCATCAAGCTTCAATTGCAGAGCTTACTTCAAAGAACCAAAAGCATATAGAAAGCCTAGAAGGTCAACTTGCTACGGCTCTTGTTGATAGAACTAAAGCCGCGGAGACTATTTCATCATTACATATACTACCTACTGAAAAGGAGTCACAAATTGCTGAGTTGGATGTGGCCTCAAGTGGTGAAGCTGCTAGACTAAGGGCAACATTGGATGCTACAAAAGGAGAAATTCTTCATCTGAAAAATGAACATGAAAAAGAAAGAGAAAACAGGAAAGCTTCTATTCAAGCACTCAAAAGAAAAACTTGAGGAATCGGAGAGTGCGTATTTGTATCCCCAGATTGAAGACTAGGAGCGAATTAGAGTTACGACTGACTATGGTAAATCAACAGTTAAATGCCAAAGACGCTAAACTCTTGGCTGCTAAAGAGGAGGCGAGCACCTTAGAGAAAGAATATTCTTCGTAGAAGGTCCGCTCACATGCTCTTCTGCAGAAAAAGGATGCAGAGCTCTGTAGAGAAGGAGACAGAGCTAATTCAAACCCTGGAGGCAGCAGCAAGACAAGCCTTGCCTGATTTCAACACCATTAGACAGCCATGGCCTTGCCGATTTCGTGCATGATTGATAAGGCAACGTACCATGGGTAGCATTCGTGCCCGATTTGGTAAGCCATCAAGCCATTGCCAGCCCGTCGTTGAATCGCTTCAGCATCGGTATTGCGTTGGACCGAAGTAATCTGATGATAGTCTGCACCATACACCCATGTAGAACAAGTCAAGATTTTTTGGTTTTCCTTACTCTGTATCGAGCAACAAGGTATGTGGTCGAGCGAAGAGTGAGCTTGCCTTCTTAGTCGATGATAGGTTTGGTTTGGATTGAAGAAGGAAGTCTTAGACAGTTACCAGCCTTCTCTCTTTGGTCTTCAACAAGGTATGAAATGAGAAAGGAAATGTGATCAGCAAGGGGGATTTTCTTTCCCGTTTCAATGCTCAATTTTGATCACAACCATGAAAGAAAGTAATTAAGGTTGAATGATGACCCATATGAAAGTGACAACAGCAATAATTTCGACCAGGAAAGGAAGGAAGTGATTAAGGTTGAATGATGACTCATTCTCGGACAATCGTCATCTTTAATAGTTCAGGTAATTTGGAAAGACGATCCAACAAGCTTTCTAATTTTCACACTACAGGTCTTCTCAGCGCCAACTAATGGAAAGGAAATTCACACAACAAGCCTTCCTTGTTTACAGTTTGAACGATCTGCAGAGACCAACAGTAAGGAAAGTCAGCAAGCCATTAGGTAAGTTGAGCAGCAACAAAAGGCAATCCTACGTCTATAAAAGGGACTATTCACGACCCAAGAAAGAGGGAGAGGAAGAGTGAAAGAGAGAGAGAGAGAGAAAAGAAGGAGGTTGCCAACCATCGGCCACCATCGTATTCTTCCGCTCAAGGTCCCTTCTTCCCTTATCTTTTAATTATTATCTTCTCCTCTTTCAATAAACATTGTAATTAAGAAGCTTATGTCTCCCAATTGATGTAATAATTAAGAATTATATGCTACCCATTCCCTTTATATTCATAGATTATCTATTATGTGTTTGATTTTCGATCCGTTCTACCTTGATATATATTATAAGATCTTATACCTCCTAATCTCCTCTATACCTATGATATAATTATAATTTCATTCATTTTAAATTGTTGTAGATTGTTTTTAATTGCACGTATCTTATAAAATCTTAAAATCTATTTTCTGTACTTTGTACTCGTCTAATGAACAATTTTTATTTCCTTATCCCTGCTCCAAATGTGCTAAAATTTTACCCTAATCTACACACACAGACACATTGTCTATAAAATTTTCAAGAATTTTAGGATCGTGCACCACAATAAATAAAATCAAAGAAGATCAAATGAAATCGAAACAGAATCTGGAAAACTAGAAATTCCTTCAATAGAGGTTGGGTCATAATCCCATATCTTTATATATAGTGAACCATTTTGATTGAAAATTGTCATATTGGAAAACTGAAATCCAAGCTTTCCAACAAAACCAATTTTATAGAAATCGGAGATCTGGGTACCAAAATACAGTCACTTTTTCAAGCCTTTGTTTTTCTGTTACAGATTTGTCTCAAAAATCTAAGTGGGGTATATTATAGGATTTAATTGCATACATTTACAACACTTAAAATAAAAATAAAAATAGTTTTTGAATCTATATATAAAACTCTACTTTTTGTAAAATTTTGAGAAAATTTCAAGGTCTGAAAGCTATCCAAAAATATCAAGAAATAAGTCTATGAAAACAGAACCAGTTTCTATTTTTCAAGATTTGAAATGTTTTGAATTAAGAAGTAAGTTCATGATTTTTGTCAAGCTTTTGGAATTAAAATTTAGTTTTGAAAACTCATTGGATCTCAAACAATTTTGAAAGCATCTAGGCTGACCCTTGAGTATCGGTTCAAGAAGACCTACGTCGAAAAGAATTCACTTATCCACAATCGCTAAAGAAGTCAGAAATCAATTTTGATAGTTTGAGCAAACTAACTGGCATACTCGCACACACGTAGTTTGTGAATTTAGTTTTAAGTCTCTACATAGACTTCAGAATAAAAATTCATATCTGCAATGTTGTTGGTCGTTTGTTCAAGAATTTTGTGATTAAGTTGCTTCATGTTGTTGGTCTTATAATGAAACTTAATCATTGTTTGAAGACGCACTTATTGTTGTTTGATAACTTATTATCTTAAAAGTTACATTTTTATGTGATTAATGCCTCTGTATTGTTGGCCTTTTGTTGAAGACCTTTATGATTAAGGTGTTTTATATTGTTGGATATTGGTTGGAGGTTAGTCAATGTTGAAAATGCAATCATTATTATCTTGATAAATGTGTTTCAAAGTGTTCTTGCTTTATGTAGAAAAGATTCCTTATGAATGATATTTCAAACTTATTTTTGATCATCTAGAAAGATTGTCTTGTTCTTTGTAATCATGAAATCATGTTTGGAATTATGACTTCTCGGCCTTGAGTCTTATTTGATTTGGTTGGGTTCGAGTTTCGTCCTTAAAACAAGGGTTAATGCTTATCAATAAAGTTTTGGGTTCGAGTTTCATCCTTAAGACTCTGGTTAATGCTTATCCATAAAACTTTGGGATCGAATTTCATCATTAAAACTCGGGTTAATGCTTATCCATAAAGCTTATGTAGTATACTAAGGCCTTTAGTAATATTGTAGTGATTCATAAAATTGTTTATTATTCTATAAGACATCTCAAAAGGTGAATCGCTTCAATAGTAGATCTGTCTGACATGAATCCAAATTGGTTCTCTGTTATACTTAATACTTGTCTTAACCTACATTTGATAATTATTTCTCATAATTTCATAGTATGGCTCATTAACTTGATACCTTGATAATTCGCACAATTCTGAATGTCTCCCTTGTTCTTATATATGGGTATAAGTATACTCGCTCTCCATTCATCGGACATCTTTAGGTTTCTCCATATTTCATTAAATAGTCTTGTGAGCCAAGTGATTCCTATTTGTCCTAGTATTTTCCAAACTTCTATAGGAATATTATTTGGTCCTACCAATTTATCACCCTTCATATGTTTAAGAGACTCTTTGACTTCATTCTTTTGAATACGTCGGTAGAAATTGTGGTTTATATACTTTTCTAATTTGGCTAACTCTCCTAAGCTAATACTAACATCTTTATTTTCATTAAAAAGCTTATTAAAATAAATTTTTATCTATTTTTATATCATCATTTGCTAATAGAATTTTTTCATCCTCGTCTTTGATGCATCTAACAAAATTAAGATCCTTAGTTTTGTTATCTCTAACCCTAGATATCCTAAAAATATCTCTTTCACCCTCTTTTAAGTTGAGTTTTTTATATAAATCCTTCCAAATTTTACCTTTTGCTTCACTAACGGCTTTTTTCGCTTTTTCTTTGCTTTTTTATAAGCCTCTAAAGTTTCACTAGTTTTCTTAACATAATGTAATTTGTAACATGCCTTCTTTGCCTTGATTTTATTTTGCACCACTTCACTCCACCACCAAGTTTATTTTTGTCCCAGTACACCACCATTAGATTAACCTAATATATCTTTTGCCACTTTCCTAATATGTATAGTCATATTGTTCCACATATCACAAGGTGTACCAACATAATTCGAAGCATCTCCTTGAAAGACTTTCTATTTAAATATACTTTTTTCCTCGTTTTTGAGGTCCCACTATTTAGTCTGAGTAGCTCGATGCATTCTTTTCTTCTTTGTCCACTTTTTTACCTCTAAATTGATAACTAAAAGTTGATGTTGGCTTGTTGAAATTTTTCCTATATTACCTTACAATCTTTACAACACGATCTATCTTTTTCCTACAAACAAAATAATCAATTTGTGTTTGTGGTAAGCTACTCTTATAAGTAATTAAATGTTCATCTCATTTTTTGAAGATTGTATTGACTATAAAGAGATCAAATTCCATAACAAAATGTAAAATCTCTCAACCTTCCTCATTTATATCCCCAAAACCAAAGTTTTTATGAATACCTTAATATCCTAATGCCTCTTTACCGACATGTCTATTTAAGTCTCTTCTTAAACAAATCATCTCCCTTTGTGGAATTCTTTGAATCACCTTATCTAACTCCTCCTAAAAAGCCATCTTTATACTATCTTCTAGTCATACTTGGGGTGCGTAAGCACAAACTTTATTCAAAACCTCTGCTCGTAACACTAATTTTAATATCATGATTCGGTCACCATATCGTTGTATGTCTACTACACTATCTTTTAAATCTTTATTTATGATAATACCAACTTCATTTCGAGCCTTTTCCTTTCTTGAATACCATACTAACAAGGCGTTCAGTCAACAACTTTAATTCATCTGATTGAGAAGCACAAAAATGCATCCTTGTGGCATTTCGTACGCCGTGATGCTGCAAAAACATGGCAAAACATTTGATATTTTTTTGAATGTGTTTATATATATACAGTATCTTTCATAGCAGCCGAGTTAGTGAGAGTACTTTTGTCTAAAATAGAGGCGTCATCCGTGTGGAGTCCAACTTCAATGTTAGTGCGAGATGCTACTTTTTTACCATTTATTCATGTCTTCTGTTTTGTTATGTATTTGTGCATGAACCCCACACACGCACACACACACATATATAAAAGCTTGCTACTTTATAAACTTGATCCTTAAAATTTCAATCAATTAAATTCGAAAACAAAAAGTACATAGTGAATAATATTCACTCCAAAAAAACTTACTTTTTTTGTTTTTTTACTTTTAACCTCAACCATTTATCTCAAGATATGGATGTTGATACTTTAAAAAATAAGGTAGTGGTAAATCAATAATATCTTTTATTGTATAATTTTTCATAAAACCGCTCACATTGCATGATCAACTGTGAAGATTTGAATTAAAAAAATAAACAAAGTATGTTAGTATTTACTTTGCATTTAATCATGCATTAAATATTTTTTTATCACCTCAACTGTTCTGAAAGATCATTGCACTCATCAACCAACATGACATGGTCAACATTTTCTACAATTTCAGAATGAACTCTCGAAAAAGATCCACATGACCACACTAGGAGCAAGAAAAGAAATATCAAGTTATTGACATGTAAGCATACAGAAGGAGCAGGCGGAACTTTTTAACATTTCATAAAAAGTGAACCCATGACATGCAACCATAAAGAGAATCACAAGTAGCAGTCAACTCATCTTATTATCGGAGGAATGAAGTTGGCTAGTTCCTTCATGTTGTTGCAAGGTCTAGCAAAGAGAAAGATACGTACACATGTACAGAAACAAGAACCTGGTAAGATAATGCACATATGTGTGTGTGTGTCTGTGTCTATGTTCATCAGTATTGTAAGCAAATTATATAAGCATTACTGCTTAAGGTGTAGTGGTCGTGCAGTAACGCCCGAGCATTACTGCACAACCAGGTTGTGAAGTAACGCTTAGTGGCCGGTTAGTGGGTGCGTGACTCCCTTGACTGGCCAAGGCTGGTAACGACCACTAGTGGCCGGTTACCAGCCTGACCAGGCTATAAAAGGGCAGAGCAGGGGCGACCTGCAGGGGAGAAGATTCGGGAGCAGCCGCACGAGCAAGCCAGAAAACGTGAAGAGCCGCCGGAATCTGGTAAGAAAAGCCCCATTTTTATTTTTATCAAATTTCTCATTTTTTGTTGCTAAAACGGAGTTAGATCATAGGGCTTTTGTTTGTTTCATGCTAAATCTTCAAAAATGAGCCTTGTTACATGAAAATCGGTTCAAAACAAGCGTAGATTCATGAAAATTTTCTCAAATCTGGGTTACTATTTTTCATGAATTTTTTGGCGAAAACAACACCGCCAACGACCATTGATGAATTGGGTTGGAAGAAGAAGGGCAGGCTATCGGTTGAGGACCATCACCGGCCTTAATCGTCGTCAGAAACCGGTGAAATTGATGCCAGAAAACCATGAGAATCGGCCCTTTTGGGCATATCCCTTGTTTTCGTGTCGTGTCAAACACGACGTGTCATGTCTAAAATGTCATGAATAGACATTGGTTTGTGTCGTGTCCTCGTGTCGCATGTTAAGAACCAATTTTGTGTCAAAATAGGTTCTATGTCAAGTTTTGTGTCAGAAACGGGTCAAGTTTAGGTCGTGTCTTGAAATGGGTTTTTAGGTTAGGAACAAGACCCATGTCAGTAGTTAAAGGTTTTGTGTTGACATAGTGACACATGATACCTATTGTATCACTCATTTGGATCAGATATAGATATGGGTATCAATTTGGATCTCGAATAGCTTAAACGGACCCAGATTGGGGTTTGGGATCCGATTCAAATACAGTTTATTTCGTTAGATTCATAGTTAAATGAATTTTAATATTTTAATTATTTATAATTATTTAGAGATTAAAATTAGAGGATTTGGTGGTGATTAGAGTGGCCTAGTAGCTTGGGGACCGGATCTTAGCACTCCTTCAGGTAGGGGGTTATGCATTCTTTTACAGAACCATGCTAGAAATGATTTTTCTGTTTTAGATAGATTTAAATGTGCATGATTGATAAATATTTTATTGATGTTTGTGAAATGTTATTTGTAATTATGGGTTATTTGATATGTTTTCAAATCGAACATGTTTATGACACTGTTTGATAAAGAGCATGTTTTGATATGCATGTGTTGTATGAACATGGTATTTAATTGTTGTTTAAATGTTGTGTGGATATGAGTTTGATTGTTGATTTGGATATGATTTGTGAATGTGATGAGCTGTAATTGGTTTTAGAAATGTAATGATGTGTAAATATACGAGTCGTACTTGTGTGGTTTGTGTGGGGGCCTCTAGAGACTTATAGGTCCCTCAAGCGATCCGACTTGGGGCGAATACAGGGTGTGTTCCTGGGCACTCTGCCGTGAGAGTCGGCGTGATTACCGTCATGGACGGGGTTACCGAGGTCATGTTAGGGAGGGCCGAACGATTCCCGTGGCCTTTGGGGCAGACACAATATGGGTTGTAATTATCGAAACTAATGATGTGTGCGTGTGTGTGAGTGTATGCGTATGAATTTAAGATCATGATTTCAAGGTAACTATGCTTTGCTATGAAATGATTGTGAAACTATGCATGCTTTTAGTATGATTTCTATTTAAAGATGTTTAACCTCCCTACTGAGCTATGTATAGGAGCTCACCCTATTGTTTTACAGCTCATCCTGAAGCTAGCACTTCGAAGTCATACGGAGTAGAGTAGGAGTTTGATAGAGCTGCATTTTTATTTTAGATGGTATGATAAGTGTTGAATGATTTAGAAAGTCTTTTATTCGGGGTTATTGTTAGGTGGGCCCCGCACCATTTTGGACGTATTGTTTAGAACTTTGATATGAATATTTATTTCAGTTAGATATTTCTTGAGTTTGAATTAAATTAGTATTGTATTTGGTTATTGCTCACCATCACGCCCGCGCGAGAAGCGGTCACGTGGCATCGGCTCGTGCCGGGTCGTGGTCGCGACTCGAGCGGGTGTGACATAAGGCATCCTCTTAAGAATCACCACGAACATCACTACAACAGCCAGCATGAAAGATGATCTAACTGCCATTTCAACAAAGTCATTCTTGCCATCCTTAGAGCTTTTCTTAGGTTCCAACCACATGAAACTCGGGGCGATTTCAGACACCTTACTGAAAAATTCACACATTTTAAGCTTCATGTCGTTCATGAAACACCAAAAACTACCGTGTGTGGCAAACTCAGTTTCAAAACATTCATTTACTGGCACAGTTTCAGCATAACCGTTTGGAAGGATACCTGGACGTAAAGAGGAAATAATAAATCCAAAGGCAATAAAAATCATTTTCATAACATGTAATGTAAATCGTGTGGTTCAGTCGCTGACTAACATTAACTGTTTAACCGGCAGAACTCCAAAACCTTTTCATTTTTCATAACAGCTTCCCAAATGTGCTGGTCTGAGGCAAGTGAGGCAACCATATTCTGCATGCAAAAGACAGGGAGCTTACAGGCACTGATCCAAGAAATCTATGTCACATGGGTGCAGGTGCAGGTGCGGGATACGGCAAATTTCAAAAAATTTAGGTGCGACGACACGGCTAGGGTATATAATATTATATATTATATATAATATTCAAGCTACATAAATCAACAACTAGTATTTGCTAATTTTGGGTGCACATAGGTATCAATTAGTAAGTTCCCTCATAATGATATGAAACTTACAATGATGTCATACTCTTATGTTATGGATTTAACGAGTTTCGAGATCTTTTGTAGGATATAACATATACTAGTATTTGTGCTAGGATCCACTAGTGATGTCATACTCTTCTGTTCTATTGATCTGGTAATGTTCCTGGTCTTTAAATGTGTTTGGTGACAGAGATTATTCTATGCAAAGGCATACAGTATGGAGTCCAATTGTTCACACCCAAAATCATTCAAGCAGCTTTATATTGTATAAAGCTACAATAGTAAGTACACAACTTTATATTAAAGCAAAACATATAAATGGTAAACAACTACTAATTTCATCATAATACATAAATCAATCTTCATTATTCAGACACATTTATCTATGAGTTACAATTTTTTATTTTTTTTTTGGACATGCTGCACCGACATGGTGTCGGTGTCACACCATTGTCGGGGTCGACACTCCACCACTTAGAAGTGTCTGTGTGACTTAGCAAGAAATGACGTTCAACGTGAATAGCAACAATATTGACAAAATATGAAAGCAAAGAAGATCATTTCAAGTCAATTTTCCGTGCACGCCCTATCTGCATACTTCCCCAATCACCCCTAATTATGTAACAAGTTGCACATGTTCGCATCCATTTGCCCATCTATGTGTGTGATGCATCTCAACTAAGTCCATGTTCTTTTTATCTAAACAATTTGGCAACATAACAAACTAGAAAATCACTCATGTGATGGCAATAGCAAGAAGTGCTAAAGGCACTCAACAATGAATGTACTACTCCTGTCATGCCTTATCTTTCAAGCGTATGGGTGTGAGTGCGTGATCCGGAACTTACAAAACAATGGCTGTGGGAGACGGCTATATACAAGTATAATGTTATACTAAATATTCCTTCATCTTGCGAGCTGTCACTTGGAATTTTTAGTTGAACATTATTTAAAACAATTTGTTCTGAGTCAGACTGGAGTATACTATAGGCATCGTGTTCGAATGTTGTCATGGGTGCAGCGTCCTAGTAGAAGTGTTCATGTGACAGGTCATGCCTATTAGAAAACACATAAAATTCTTGTTTTTATTTTATTGAAAAATCAAATAATCTCTACACAATCAGCCACCAAAAAGCATGTTTACAATGTTACATATGATGTGTTTATATGCACAGAAATTTGTTGTTCGATACTTGCTGGTTGTGAAGGGCTGGTCCAATGGCTACTAGTTAAGCCCTATTGGTCTTGGTCCTCATGGTGGTCTAGCTCTCTAGTGGTTTGGCTAGGTGGCTTGCGTTCGTTGGGACCTGATTACAAACATAAAC
This sequence comes from Brasenia schreberi, assembly GCA_036023115.1. Classification (NCBI taxonomy): domain Eukaryota; kingdom Viridiplantae; phylum Streptophyta; class Magnoliopsida; order Nymphaeales; family Cabombaceae; genus Brasenia; species Brasenia schreberi. The sequence continues at coordinate 31,662,132 of JAYKKT010000091.1, forward strand.
TTATGGGCCCTATTGGCCGAACCCTATTACATTTTAACATTCCTCCTCAAACTTATAGTGTGTATACTGAAAGTTTGTTTCAGTCTTTTGTGTGTGAACTCGTACTCTTGTTCCAAAAAGAGAATGTTCAAGTGAAGAAATCTTTTCCAAAGCTTCAACCTTATTTTTTTCAATCCTTTTCTACAATCCTTTTCTATATGTCAGCATGCATTGGAACTCATCCTTGTAATATACCTTAAGAGATACCTACAACAAAACTTTTAGAATTAAACGTTAATGAAAGTATTAAGATCCCATAACTACAAACTTGAAAACGTATATTTTTTAAAGAAGTTATTTAATAAAAAACATTAATGATCTAAGTTGGATTGTCAAATATAACAAATAAGTTCATGAATCACCATAAACTCATGATATTAGAAAAAAGCCTTGGTATACCAAACAATCTTTAATGCTAACCTCACACCCAAGTTTTAAGGACAACCTCGAACCCAAACAAGCTTTAAGCCTAAGCTCAAATTATTTAAAACAATAAAAAAAGCTTTAAGGCTAAGCTCAAACCCAAGCTTTAAGGCTAAATTCAAACCATCCAATAAAACAATTAAATGTCAAGACCCTTAAACAACTAACAATCTCAAACGTGATTCTATGATTCCAAGGATAAGATAATCCACCAAGATGATCAAAATAAGTTTTAAATATATACGAAAAGATTTATAATCAACTTAATATTTTTCATTAATCTTTTCAACATAAAAAGTTTGTCTCAAAAAACAAGATTTTTTAAAATGTAATATTTATCACTCACACAAAATGCTCAAAATATACCAAATGAATAATCAATACTCAAGGCAAAAGTCTTTTTATGAATTATTTTCAAATACTTCTATCAATTAGAAGGTTACCAAGATAACAATAAGTGCATTTTAAACATTGACTCATCTCTAACCAATAGCCAATAACATGAAGCATATTAATCACAAAGATCTTCAACAAAAGGCCAACAAACGTAACATATAACCACAACATGGAGATCTTAATCACATAAAAATACAACTTCAAAGTTATCAAGATCACAAAATATCAAATAACAATTCTTCAAACATTGATTAATCTCCAAACAATACCACAACATGAAATACCTTAATACTAAGGTCTTTAACAAAAGGCCAACAAAAATGACATAGAGTCACAACACAGAGATCTTAATCATATAAAGATGCAACTTATTATCTAACAAACAGTCTACCCTTATAAAAAAAGTCAACCAATCGATATGTTAAATATCATAAACAAATATCAATAACTGAAAGGAACATACTTAGATTGACTCCAATCTAAATACCAAACAAGATCAAATCGTATCTACAACCAGCCAATATCTCATGTCTACCACACAATAGATATGCATCTAGGACTGGATCCACGACCCAACTGCATATAAACACCCCATTTCTCTCTATTGAATGAAGAAACCTCCTTATCCCTCTCTCTCCTATATCCACGTGCCGCTTGAAGCCATCGACCACCACCATCGATGTAGCACCACCATCGCTGCTTCTTGCGTCTTCCCCTCTCTCAATTGCTCTACTCCATCGGTGACCAAAATCTACCAAACAAAAGTGAAAAGGAGGAAGAACAACCTATACAACTACCGTCGATATTATCACTATCGTCTGACCCGTAGACGTTCTCATCGCCGCTACCGATTGAAAACTCTGGTTGTCACCCCATTGCTTCCTGCCTTGACTACCATAAAAGTCGGCTCGCTTTCAGCCTCCAATCACCTTTGCTTGAACGACCAATGACGAGTGTCCCCTTTTCCCCTCGCTTTCTATCACGCTTAGCTTTGAAGCCGTAAGATCAAGAAAAGGGCATCCCTTAGAGTTGACTAACAAGAAACCCTCATAAAAATCCTTCATAAGCAGGTTTCCAACTCTCTCCTGACGAAATGACGATCAAAGCACCTCCGAGCCACTCTCTTGACCGCTTCTCACTAAAAGAAGATCGTTCATCCTCAATCAGCGAATGAGTCCACCTTCCTCGACCACTGAAATCTACTGTCACTCCCATTTATAGCCACTGAAGCCATCTCCTAATCGCCCAACGCGCCATCGCCGGTTGCCCTTACCATCTCAAGCTACATTCGGCACCACTGTGACATCACCATTGCATAGGCTCTAATACCATGTTAGAAAACAAGTAAAATTCTTGTTTTTATTTTACTGAAAAATCAAATAATCTCTACATAATCAACCACCAAAAAACATGTTTACAATGTTAAACATGATGTGTTTACACACGGATGCTTGCCGGTTGTGAAGGGTTGGCCCAACGGCTACTAGTTGGGCCCTAGCCCAAGGCCCTGGTCTTGATGGTCTAGCTCTGGTGGTTTGGCCTGAGTCCATTGAAACTTGATTACAAACAGAAACTTATGGGCCCTATTGACTCAATCCTATTACATTTTAACAATGCCCTCACTAGTCTTAAGTCTTTGACATAAAGAATAATTGAGCCACAAACCAGCTTACACATGTGCATGTGCATGCACACTTGAAGGATACATCCCCAGAAGTGAATGGTAACCCACAAAATTCAGGCAAGTTTCATGTATCCAAAATGTGTTTAGTGCTGCTTAAGTGGCTAATCTCTGGTAGTTAAGCACCGGTTAGGGGATTTAGTGGCACACCAATAGAAAAATAGTGAATATGTGAAGATTGAGAATTAATTATATAAGAGTAAAGTAAATAAGTGCATATTTAACATATTACATGCATCTAACCATGGACACCTACCTCACTACCTTGCAAATACAAATTGTGCAGAAGAAACAAGAAGCACATGACAAACTAAGAATATGTGACTTGCAAAAAACTAAAAATTATTAGTAGTTATGCAAAAAGATGCCTCAGATAAAGTATTATGATGCAAAACAAGAGAAAAATACGACATTTGAAGACCATGTGAACTAAAATTTTAGTCCTTAATTCAATGACTCCCAAATGCTGCAAGCACGGATCTAGGAGCTCAAAATGAAATAGTAAAAAAAAGAACGAAAAGGGAGGAAAAGAGAATCGAAAATAAGAGGAGGAAAAAGTAGAAGAATGGAGAAAGAACAAGAAGAAATAATGGCTCGCATGGCCTGCTACAATGGACCACATAAGCAATCTTAGCAGGTTGCCTAGGCACCCTTAGCATGGCAATGGAGTGGATTGCCGATGGTTACATCTAAATAAAGCCCATACCCGAATTCCAACCCCAAAAAATAACATTTTCAAAATTAATACCATCTTTGATTGAAATCTGATCATTTAAAAATCTAATCCAACTAATTGAAAGTTTCTAACGTTCAGTAGTTGAAATAATGAAAATTCAATATATCTCCCTCTCTCACACACAGACAAATACATCTACTTATTTATTTGTTTATCCCAGTGTGCGTACTTCTTATCCCGTTACCAACCATACCTCATCAAAGATATTCGGGTTTTCACTACCCCATCCCTAAACCCAGTCAAGTTGGGTTATCTCCGCCTCATTCAGACCAGATTGGGAAGAGTCCCCATGGGTTGGGCCACTATTACCATGTCTATCCTTCATAGGTTTTCAGGTTATTTTAGCAGGCCTTAACAACAAGAAGCATAAGGGTGACAAGCATGCCTAAGCAGACACTTAAGCGAGCTAATGAAACATAGGATGCCATTCTTTGAAATGTTACAATGTGAACAAGTGCTTGGAAATCAAACTAAATGATGCCAATGCCAATGCCAATGACAACGCCAACCATATTGTACTCTCAGAACTTGAGAAGGCACTCTTTCCTGGCATGTAAATGGCAGGATGTTTTCCTATGTGGTTCTCATCACCATTTGAGAAGTTGCAACATCCTTTAATGTTCGCATTTGGTGTCAGACAAAAACATGAAGATCACCAGCAAACACGTTCTGTTGCTTCTGTAACATAATTTCAAGGAAAGAACTGATCGAAAACGCTCAGTCAAATGGGATCAATGTCCATATATAGCCCTAAAACATTTGCAAGGTTATACCTGTACATATGGTATGATACGCCCATTTGTTTATTTGACAGAAAAAGCCCAAGGAATAAAGGAAAGTAAAACAAAAAGATTCATAAAACAATAGTCAGATATTTTTAGATATAAAGAAGCTTAAACTCCAATAATCTGAAGTTCAACCATGACAACCATTCTAAAATCATTATCAGTTACATGTCTTAAGAAATGATGTTGCAACCAAAGCAAAGACATGCTACTAGAAACTATGCTTCATTGCTCAGGATGAATGTTTCATGAACATGAACATAAAACCTGGGCAGATAAGTTTTGAAACTGTAAATATGGTGAAAGCCAGTTATTTTTCATTTGATCCAGGAAGAATTAGAAGCTTTATTAACATCAAACCAAGCAAAAGGGTTGGATACGGCTCCCTTAGAAAGCAGCAAACCTTACAGAATTTTACAAAGTTAATTCAAGTGAACATTTGGTCCCTAGTCCCGATAAAGGAGGAGGGTTGCGTTAGGCTTCCAACAGCCAGCATAAAACTTTGTCAGACTTATTTACCATGAATTCTACAAATTATGATAAGGTTATATGGAAACAAAGAATCCATGTAGCTGACCCCATCTAGTATGGGAAAAGGCTTAGTTGTTGTAATTCAAGAGAACATTTCATACTCAGCGAAGTTTATTTATTAAGAAGAATGCTGAATGTTCTTTCAACTCGAGATTGAAAAAAAAAAGGTAACAAATACAATCAAGAAAAGGTAAAGTAATAATACTGAAAACAAAAGCCAACATTTAATGTTAGAATCTGGTCACCTGAACATCAGCTCTCTCATATGCTGTCAGCAAAACACAGTGAAGACGTATCGTGTATTGCAGTTAACACTTAGCGCCAAAAACATAACCATTAGATGATAGCTTCTTTAGGAGAGGAAGAAGGTTAGACGCAATTATTGGCTTTTAATGTACATGGAATATAGAAGGGAACTTCTCTCCTCCATTGGTATTATGATGGAGACAAGTTAATGGAAAGTAGTTCTTTCTCAAAATGCTTTCTTCTTTTTCTTGGCTTCTTTTGTCTCTACGTCTAGCTCTCTCTTTTTCTACTATTTCCCTCAATCTCTATTAAAGTCCCTCTCTCTTATCATCAACAAAAAGACGACCTCAAGGTGACATCCCATCCCTTGAAGAATTGTTATATAAGCTAGGTCATGTTATCGATTTGGAGCCGATTTACAAAGTTGTGCCATAAAAACCCAAGAAAGGAAGGAGAAATGTGTAAGAGATACCAATGTTTTATGGTGCCAACTGCCAGTGTTGGACATCAGTCATTGACTGGATATCAGTGGCAAAAGTGAAGATGATGCAGATATATGGTCATAAAAGGAGAGATCAAATTCTTAATGAGGCTATAGCTGAAACAAATGTCGTTTGTACCATATCATATCATGTATCATTTTTCTCCACGATAAAGGTGTATCATATCGTAAATTTAAAAAATATTTTAAAAATAAAAAAACAATTCCTATAATCAAAATTTGGGTAAAGATTAACATTAATTCAAATGACGAGCACTAAACAAATAGCAAATATTCTTTAAAATTATAACTTTCATAACTAAAAAGAAAGAATCACATTACTTTGGAAACTCCATTGTTAAAATTCACACATTCATTGACTTCTAAAAATGTATTGAAAACTATTGTCCTTTTGTGTTTTTGATCTTATTTTAGAAATTAAAAGATAAAGGACCATATTCAGTATTTTATTTCTGCTTTCCTTGGTATAGAATGAGATTAACGCTAATGTCATCCATATTGCTATTGACTCCTTGCTTTTACATCTTGCTCACATTATTTTGATGGGAATCAGCTTGGATGCCTTTCATTTATCTGCAAGATCAGGAACAAATAGTTACAGTACTAAAAGTATACATAGTTATCATTACTACATTATTTATTTATTTTAAAAAGTTTTTCATGTGCTTTGCATGCAAAAGTGTATATAATTTCACAATGGACACCGTATTTGTTAGAAAGTCCTTGGATATGGTGATGGTCAATCATTATAAATTATATAATTATGGTAATTGTTGACATGTTTTTTAAAAAGGTGTATCGTACGTGCGATATGGGACGATACACTATATCTAACGATAAAGTGTAGTGTACACAATATGATACGATATGATACGCCCAGTATCATACGATGCATCCTATATCGTATGATACTAGGCGATACACATAACACTGGCTGAAACAGTTGTGACACCAATACCAGTACTATAAAAAAAATCAAGTCTTTCTCACACTCTCACACTAAGTGGCCGACTCCATGGATTCCTACTCATCCTTGTGATCTTTGTCATCCTGGCATTTAACTCCAAGAAAGGAAAATTATACCTTTCTCTCCAACATTTTTTATACCTTTCCTATCTCAATTGGAGGTGTTCATTGTATAGTTTCCCGCACCTGTAAGAGTTCTCACCTCTCCAAATGTCCAAACCACCTTATAGGTGTCTCTTGTTTCATCTTTTATTGGTGACTCACCAACTTTCTTTTAATAGCCTCATTTGCAATTTGGTCTACCCTTGTATCCCTACATCAATATCTACATTTTGACCACTAACATCTTTTACACATCTTGATTGACATATTTTACACATGTTGATGGTTGACCGCCCATGAGCTCCATATGGTCACTGTTGCTCTAAATATTTTTCTTTTAACTCGAGAGTTATCCTCTCATCATATAGAATCCTGATGCACCTCTCTGATTCACCGAACATGCACAGATTCTATGTGTGATGCCCACAAACTCCATCTCTTAATAGGACACAAAACCCAAGTATTTAAAATGATCTTCCTTAAGAATGCAACAGATACAGCCGACATCTCAAATCTACACAAAGGCCCTTGATGTTTCTCTGTATAATTTAATTTTTATCTCGTCTCACCCACCAACACATGTCATTTGAAGAAAAAGATGCACCATAATAACTAGATGCCCTTATAATTGACATAAATGGCCTTTGTTCCAGGTAGGTTTTTGTCTGGCACAACTCAATAACCTGGATGCCCTTAAAATCGCCACAATTTTGGATATCTATGTTACTCTTGTATATGAATAGCATTCAATTATTCATTGAAGCATCATTCCTCTTGATATCCTTGCTTACAACGAGAACTTTCTTGGCATCTTTTGATAATATCACACTTAGTAAGATACTTCAGTTTTCATTTTTAGTATTAGCTATCTTAAAATTTTCTTTCCCCTTCTTTTTGTTAAAATTTACAAGTTTCCTCAACTTTTTGCTTTTGCTTCACTAACCACCTTTCGTCTTCCTTTTTCCCTGCCATTCTACCAAAGCACGAGAGCTGTTTTTCATAATCACTTAATTCACTCTCGCCCTAACTTTATCTTGAATGGCTTCATTCCATCACCATGCACACATCCTTTAGATTCACTTGCCACTTCTTTTAAAACCTTTTAAATAATTGTTGACATATCTTACCGGATTTTACTGCAATACCTTCAAAATTTCAACCATCTCTTTCAAGTGCTTTCTCCTTAACTAAACATTCTTACTCCATTTTGATTCCACTTTTTAGTCTGAGTGGCCTTATGCACATTTTTATCTTTTTGTTTCTTTATATGCAAATATATTATTAACAAATAACTTTAGGTTGTTAAACTCTCATGGATGAACTTGTGAGTACAAACATAATGCATTTTCATCTCCGTACACCAAATAGCTCTTCTTCTCAATTAAACCCCTCTCACAAGTAGCCATTGCTCATCCACCTTTTAAAAATATGCCTTAACTATCTCATATGTCATACCAAAACCAAGAATTTCTCCTTAATCTTCATTTTCTTCCCCAAAACCATATTTCCCCAAAAACTTTATATCCCAAAGTCTCTTTACTCACATCTATATTCACATTTTCTCATAACAAACTATTTTGCTGTGGAATTGTTTAAGTCATTTTATTTAACTTTTCTAAAAGTTCCTTTATTACTCTTTACTACAATCCATCCTAGGGTGCATAGGCACAATTAGTAGTAAAGTTTTTCCTCACAACACTAACTAGACCAACAATTCAATTAGCAGATTCCTTTATTTCCATATAACTCTCCTTTAAATCCTTATTTTTGAGACCACCAACTCCATTAAGATTCCTCTTACTTGAATACCATAAGTTAAAGTATGTTTCCTCGATCTTCTTAGTTTTTTGTCTAACCCACCACTTATGAGTAGAATATGAATCTTTCTTTTCACCATAGTATATGTCACATGTATTAACTTCTAAATTATGTTTCAATATTCTGAGTACCAATATGAACCAGTGTTGTTCGATGCGTATTATATCGTGTATCGTTTTGGTCAACGATACGATACATATCGTATCATCCTGTATCGTTGTTTAATACTAAAAAATTAGACAAAATTACAAAAATTCATACAAAAACATGTAAATTGAAAACAATTCATATAATCATAAATTGAGTACATGTTCATCAATCACCATTCAACGTATAAAGCATTTAAGCAATACATCTTTAGCAAAATTATAACTTTCATTATTTCATAATTGAAAAAAGAATTACATTTACATATTGTAATCAAGATCAACTAAATAATCTTAATATTCTCCTCCTTGTTCAAGATCATCAGCCTTTTAGCTTCAAAATTAAAATCATTCCAAACTAATCCATTAAATTTCTTTTTCAGTTAGGAGTGTATTTGCTTTGCTATCTTTCATAATCCACTCCTCTAAGGTATCACAATTATCCATACTTATTGGATCAAATTGATTCTCCTCCCTATTTAACTTTATTAATTGTCTACAAGAAAGATAAATAAATAACATTAATAATTAAATAAAATAAAATACTGAATTGAATACTTAATTAGTAAATAATCCTTTATTACCTTTGTTGGAGCCACATGTTGTAATAAATAAAAACTAGGTTATTGAGTCGCTTATATTCCAACCTATTGTGTTTTTTTGTGTAGTTATATTCGAAGACACTCTAATTCCTTTCACATCCAGTTGCATTATAGGTTTGGCTCACAACTCTTATTGCAAAATTACTCAAGTTTAGGCAATCTCTTTCAAACCTATTCCACCAAACATCTTGTAGAGAAAATCACACATAATGCAAATAATGAAAAATAATCAATCAATTTCTGAAAATCATGGAGTTACAAGGGGTTGAGAGTCAGTGTCACTTCCTTGGCAGCCGCCCTCTCTCTCTCCTTTCTTTCACTCAAGTCATTTAATGTAGGGTTTCATTTTATAATGTTAACTAACTTAAATTTCTAATATGCCCCTACTTAGCAAATGTTACACCATGCGGCTCCTATTGGACCAGATATGGATCCAATAGGAGTAGAGACCAATTCCTTTGTTATTCTTCAACACACCCCCTCAAGTTGAGACCTAAATACTCATAACTCCAAACTTATCCAAAATTCTCTTTAAGAGGCAAGCTGTAACAAGTTTAGTTAGCATATTAGTTAACTATTATTTTAACCGCACATGTGTGTAGGTAATTTCTCTCGAATAAAATGACAATTGGCCTCAATATGCTTAGTTCTTTCATGAAATATAGGATTAGATGCAATCTGTAAAGTTGTCCTACTGTTTGTTAAACACTTCACTGGAAGTTTTCTTCTAAACTCAGTTTCTTCCATAAGAGATAACACCCATAAACCTTCGCACATCCCAAGTGCAATAGCTCTATATTATGCCTCAGCACTGAATCTAGCAACAACTAATTGCTTCTTGCTTTTTCAGGACACTACATTTCCTCCCACACATAGTAAATAGCTTGATGTAGATCTTTCTTCAATAGCACCAGCCCAATCAACATCATTATAAATTTTGATTCCTAGCAAATGGTTTTGTGAATACAACAAATCGTGAGTAATAGAGGATTTCAGGTATCTTGTGATATGGAATACCGAAATCATATAATGCCTTCTAGGAGAATGCATCCATCTACTTATATAGCTCACTGCAAAGCTGATATATGCCTTGTAGGAGAATGCATTCATAAAAACAAGTTGCTATCTTTTCTAATGATCTCAATCCTTAAGAAGTAATGCAACTAACCCAAGTCCTTCAAGTTAAATAAACAATGCATTTTCTTCTTTAAAGAGGTGAATCCTTCATTATCAACTCCTATAATGATTATATCATCCACATATACAACCAATAAAATAGTTCTCTCATCTTGTTTTATGAATAAGGTATGATCACTTATACTTCTTTTGAATTCTAAGCCAAAAACCCCTTCACTAAATTTTTAAAACTATGTTTTGAGAGACTGTTTTAACCCATAGAAAGATTTCTTCAATTTGCATACCTTGTACAATCAAACTTCTTGATTGTATCCCGGTGGTAGATCCATATAAATATTTTAATTAGGGTTTTCTTGAAGGAATGCATTCTTGACATCAAGTTGTCATAATTCTCTTATTCATAGCTATACTTAGAAGAATTTAAATAGTATTAATTTTTGCTACTAGAGCAAATGTCTCATTATAGACGATTCCATATGATTGACTATAACCTTTAGCAACTAGCCGAGCTTTATACCTCTCTATACTTTCATGTGTATTAAATTTAATAGTGTATACCCACTTATAGCCCATGGTTTTCCTGTTTGGCGGAAGGTCTGAAATAACCCATATTTTGTTTTGTTCCAATGCTTTGATTTTCTCATCCATAGCAACACGCCATGTGGGATTATTATTTACCTCTTCAAAAGTCTTGAGAACGTGAGTACTTTCTGCATTCAACTCAAATAATTGATATTCTTTTGGAAAATTAGTATATAATACCATCTGATGTAATTGATATGTGGTAGTCCCACATTTTTCCTGTTTTAATGCAATAAGTAAATCATCAAAATATTAGAAGTATTAGATGTTACCTAAGGAGGTGGATGAATTGTTTCAAGGTGTGGATCTTGATACAAGATAGCATCTTAGTTTTGCATGACGACTTTCCTTTCTCCTCTAGAATAAGTTTTCTATTCACCCTCTTTCTGCGGCATGCTTTCCTTTATATCTATCTCATTTATTGGAACTTCACCTGAAGACATGATCGACAACACCATAGGAGGATGATTATTGGTTGATTGACTATCCTTGTTCTCATAAAATGGAACTTCCTCATGAAATATCACATCCATAGTAACATAGCATATTCTATTTTCTGTGTCATAGCATTTGTATTCTTTTTGGGTGGAAGAATATCCAAAGAAAATACATTTAATAGCTCTACCATTAAGCTTATCTCTAGCACTTTTATGTACATATACAAAATAAGTGCACCATACGAGCATAAAATTTGATATAAAATACATTAAGAATGATTTAAAAGAATTACTCATATACTCTGCCCCATTATCGTTGCGTATAGTTTTTATGGGCAAATGAAACTGTGTATGAATAAATTTTCAATACGGTGACAAAATATTTATGGTTTCATTTCTAGATCTCATGAGGTAAACTATAGAAAATCTGGTACAATCATCTATAAATGAAACAAAGTATTTATAGCCATATAAGGCAGTAATAGAGCATGGTCCCTAAATATCTAAATCCACAATCTCAAAGGGTTTTAAAGATCGAGTTTCATTTATGGAAAAGAAAGCACGATGATGTTTTGCCTTCTTACAAGTTTCACATCTCAAAATAAAGTCATTACAATTCTTAAATTCTAGTAACAAAAAACTGATTCTAGAATGGTCATTGTCCCAATCAACCACAATCTAGCCCGGTTCAAGTTGGTTCTGGATATGGTTCATGACTGGCGGTTTTGGTTCAAGTTATGGTTTGGAACTAAAACAAGCAAAAAAAATGGAAAGGATACATAAAATGAGACGCAAACTAGTGGCTTGAACTGTTGGTTCTGGTTTCAGTTTCATGTCTCCGCTTTGAACTGCCATGCTGGTTTCAAAGTGGCCATGTCTAACAACAATGTGGTGGATTCTTTGTAGACGCACAATAAATTTTGTTTATTTGACAAGATTTTTATTGGAAAACAACCCCTTCAACTTGCGCATGCAGATCATTAGCTAATCTGGTAGGGCTCTCTGACTCCCACGTCCCAGGTGACGAGTTTGATTCCTTGGGTGTGCATGCCTGGTGTGTTACACTCCGGCCTCCCGTTGTAACTACAAAAGAAATAAACTTGTGCATGCAATCATAAACTTCTATTCTTACGAGACAAGTTGTTTGGTGAACTTCTTTACATCAACGATGCCTTTTATGGAATTATAAGAGCTTGTAATCTCACAAGAACTTCCACTCTTTTGAGCCTTCACAATTAGGCCTTTTTTCATATTAGATGGGTTGGTTATATGGATTCTTTCTTTTCATAAAGCCCAATCTCAACTTAAGCTAGATCATTCTTTACCATATATTTTTCGATTAATTACCAACCTTTTTATCATGAAAGGCACACAAAATTGGCATCAAACCACATTTTCCTTCATAACAATGCCGAGGATAAGACAACCTATCACGTGCAATCCCCGGATATCGAACTCCTGACCTCTCCTTCAATCAATTAACCCCATTGCTTCTGTTCTATGGCCTGTTTGGCCCCCAATTATCTGATTCTTGCTTTAGCCATGTTATCTAAAGATTTCGGTCCTCTTCTAAAGGATGATAAACATCACATCAAAGCCGTCATTCAGATGTCATTAGATATAGGATCATTCCGAGTTCATTTCAAAGGACTCATAATCCTGCTTCGAGGTCTAAACAAACATGCTGCATCCTGCCACCTTATTAGAGACACCCTATGGTGAATGCTTGATTCCTGCTAATAGTTATTCTCTCTCTCTCTCTCTCTCTCAACCAAACTTGCTAAATTATTGGCCAAGATGCAGCCACACGTACAAGGGAACACTTTGTCTTGTTTAGAAATCGCACTGTCTCTGTCTTATTCTCCCTTCATGAAATGATCAGTGAACAGAAGAACAATAAGCCACCGATCACCGTCATCTAGCTTCATTTATTGTTAATCATCATCATATGGTGTCACAACGATAGGATGACAAAAAGTATGACTTGATTGATGACTCTTCTCCGTGTATAATGTGTTCGAATCTCAAAATGGTAATGTAAAACGAAAGATCATTTCGATTCTGTCTTCCATAATGTCATTTAATTTATGCCTCTTATCAACACTTAACAGCAATAACTACAAGGGGCATGAAGCTAATAAGAATCAGCACACATAATCATAGAAATTGGTTCGCAGAAAACGCGAAGGAAGAGAAAAAGAACATAAGATTTATGTGTCTCCTCAATATCCAAGTCAATCAACTCGAACCTCTACATTTCGTATTCACTTCGGGTCACACCGCGTGCTTTCTGGGTCGAGTCAAAATTTGTGTCCACAAAAAATTCAAGTCATATCAACAAAATCAAACCCCAATAACCCAAAAGCCAAGCCAAGACAATTACTTGGACAATATTCTGTAGATTAACAAATCCCATGTGCTTATTGTATTATAGTATGCCAAATCCGCTGTCTACCATAAACTATGGCGCAACATTACCAGGTGTAGGTAAGATGCTTCAACTGAGACATGCATTAAGAGATAATCACAGCCCTACGATCTTTCCAAGATTAGTGGTTCATATCATGTATTCATATATCACATCGTGATCAGTGCTTGCGTGACACTGACTTTTTTTATTTTATTTGTCAAAATAATCTCTTAAATATCCACAGTCTAAGCTGTCATTACGAGGAGGAGCAGAAGCTGTCACCATATTCATGAACATGTTAGTCATACTTGTCTGCCTTGACAAACCAGTTGCCCTCCAGTCATTTCTTATAATTTATATGTAAGATGCTCTTACATATTTATTGCTTGTCAAATGCTAAACACAAGTACCAACCAAGCCAACACATCACATTGCTTAATTGTATCAGGAAACTTCAACCAATCAACGGCTTTAATGTCAAAGAGAGGTTGGCAATGAAACATTATAAAAGCACTCACGGATGGATCATTTCCTCATCTTCGAGTGCACTAAGAGATTGCAGCATAGCCCTAACACAGCACAGAGAGATTAGTTAAATGTCTACGGCTGAGTGGCATCTGATTTGCTTAATTATAGCAGCATCTTATGTAGTCTCCATGGCTTCAGATGCTGCGGACTTGCAGCATGATCAATTAGTGAAAAGCATCATCTTCGCAGCTTCTCCTACTGCAAGTGAGGGTGTCAAAGAGATAGTAACTGGAGCACAGGCACCCGCTACTCGGCATCTTGGCCGCCATCATGAGGTCGATAGCTCAGTCGCTGGTGGGGGTGTCATCCTTGGTGGCCTTGGTACAGCTATGCTTGTTGCTGTTCTTTGTTATATTCGTGTCACCAGAAGGCAGAGTGAAGAGTCCCCAGAAAGGGACTCTGTAGAATCTGTGAGCAATGTATAGGCGTCCATAGCGCATTCAAGAGTATATCATCCTTGTATATTTGCAGAAAATGAATGAAAAGAAATCATACCTACCTTTTTGTTGCCTCTTTCTCTCATCTTGTGTTTTGGTTTCTTCATTTTTCCCATTTCATATATTACGAAAAGCTCATATAGTCTGCAGCATTAGGTTTGATGCTGCTCATCTGAGTGAACACATCTGTAATGTCAATAAGGCTTTAGTTGTGCCCAAAAGATAGTAGTTTTGCTTCTCCTTGTAGTTACCATGGCAATTCAAAAAGAAACATTTCTTGGTTCATAAAACGCCAACTACTTTGTATACAAGGATAGATACCAATAATTCCAAAGTTTCTGAATGAAGCTGCCTTCCATCCCTGTTAATGACTGAGAGAACAACCTAGTCGGATTCTTTTTGGTATTTGTAATCATATTTGTGTTGTTTTAGGAGGGAGATTACTAAAACTTCAAAGGTTCCGTATGAAGCTTCTTTTCTTCCTGTAAATAATCACTGCAGAAAGCCATACTTGATAAACCCTGGTGAGTACGTGCACAGAATAGCCGAAGTTGATTGTCGATTGCTGTTTGTCCAAGCCTGTTTCACATTTTGCACGGGGAAGCTGGCTGCATAATCTGTTGTCGTTAATTTATCTTATATGCCAACAACGGAACTGTTTAAACCATTGCCTGACGTTCAAATGATTCCAATGCTCCTAGCGTACAATGTTTTGAAAATTTTCTTCTTGTCAGTTGGTGTGGAGTAGAAGATAAAATAAAAGAGACATCTTTATGGTAACCAGGATATGTCGAGATAGAAGAAGTTGATAAGGTGTGAGAAATTAGATGGTTAAAACTTTGAAAGAAGCACAAGAAGTTTAGAAATAAATAATAAAACATGGTATTTAAAAGTCACAGGAATAAATAAATAAGTACAGTACACAAGTTTTGGTACTGTTATTCGTTAATATGTACGATGTCACTTGATCTTTCCATCTCTGCTAAGTCGAACTGTGTGACATGGTATTTAAAAGTTTTTAATTGCGTCATTTTTACTTTTTCTTTTCAATTCAATGTTAAAATTCAACAAAATTTTACGTTGAATCTAAGAGACCTAACACAACTTTTTCTTTCGAACTTATTTTGACAAAGTTTTACGTTGGCTGTTTCCTTTGCCGAAACTGGATAGGTCTAGGTGCACACGACAAGAAGAGGGAGAGTTTTCCAGTTAAATCAATTGGCATCTCATGAAATGACTCATGTATTGATCTATATTGGTGATTGATCATGTCGCCATCTGAACTTTCACTTCCCTGAGGTGCAGATACTGACGTTCATAAATGCCTCTTTCAATCCAGCATGCTAAAATTCCAAATATCAGACCAAGGTTCAAACCAGAACTCTGTTTCTCAATCCGACTTTATCTGCCCATTTGATGTGCTCTTTGAGACAGGTGAGTCCTTCCTTAAATCGATTTCCATCTTAAGTTTGCCTCTCTTTCCAAGGTTACCAAAGGCCATTGAAGGCCAGGTACTTTGCTTTTATCAATCTAGTACACGGGTGATCGAGCTTTGTTGCAACTTTCCGTGCCATCTTACCAAGGTTATCTTGCTCATCTGTCGAACACCCACGCCACCCTCACTGCGAGGCTTGAAAAGTTCTCTCATTTCGTCAAATGTGTTGCCTTCTTCTCCGAACGTTGATCAAGCTTCTTCTCCGAACGTCGATCAAGAGTAGAAAGGTTCTCAAAATAGACTATCTTTGTTAGCACACCTTGCGGGACTTTCACTGTCTGCATCCAATACACTGGTAAAAATGCGAAAACAAGTCCCATCATTACCACCACCCAATTATTGGGAGAAGTTTAGTACTTCATACTTCTAATTTATGTCGAAACTTACGAGCGATAGGAGATTAGAGGGATTCTTTAAGTCTGCTAGTATTCATAGCCATTCTCACATACTTCGTAGGCAGCTTTCCCTCATGTCATTCTTAAAATTAATGCTAAATTAATTGTTGGGTTAATCAAATTCATCTATATTAATTGTATTAAGTTTTTGTTAAGCATTTATATATTCATTTGATGTTTCTTTGATATATATATATACAAGTGATATGTGAAGGACTTGTGTATGTGAATGACTAAAAGACAAAGTTTAATCTCATATCAAACGATGTAACAAACCCACTTTTTCTTTTATATAGTTGGTAGTTTATAAACCTTAGTTTAAAGACCATAGACCACACATGCATGAATTAGCATGGGTTGGGTTTGGAAATTATCTTCGGTCCATCCTTTTGTATGAAAAAATTTTGATCTAACGTTTAATGAATCTATGTTCAGGAACGGTTACGAGATAGAAAAGTGCTAATTTGATTAGATCTTTGATTTGTGATCTACTATGTTGTCTATAAATAAGAGATTAGGACTCTTTAATCCATACTTATGTATTTTGTACTCTCTCTCCTCTTCTGCACTCTACTCTCTACATTCCCCTCTGCCAGCGGTGTGCTCCCTATGGTTTGTGATTGCTCCCTTACCCTTCCACTTTTTAGCCAAGGTGATTGAGGTGGCTTAAGCAAGGTACGTGCTTCTATCGTGTGTGCGTTTTATCTTGAAAAAATAGTGTAGATACTCATATATACTCTATAGCGGGGTGTTGATTTCTCTAAAGCAAGTTTGAAGGAAGACTTAAGCAAGGTACGTGCTTTAATCGTGTGTGCGTTTTATCTTGGGAAAATAGTGTAGATACTCATATATACTCTATAGCGGGGTGTTGATTTCTCTAAGGCAAGTTCGAAGGGTGACTCATATAGATAAGTTTTTTGCTTCTCATTTTATTTGTGGTTTTTCGTACGGTTTGTTTATGACAATCTTTGGGTTTGTAGCTATATATGATTTGGTTATTTTTGCGATTATTGCATATATTCATACGGATTTTTTAAACAATCTTAGAGAAATCAATATATATAGTAAACATGTCTTTGTTTCCTACCCTTCGACTAAAGGTTGATTTGACCTTGATGACGAAAAAGTTTTTAGGTCCCTATTTTATACGCTGGCAATAACATATGAAATTTTTGTTAACCATGTTAGGGATGCATATGAATATCGAGTTGGATTATCTCCTGCTTGATGATATTTACCTCAAAAACTCACATAAAATCGCCTAGTGGAAGGAGAAGAACACCTTTTGTCATTGTTGCATTTTGTGGGCACTATCGAATATTTTATTAAACGTTTACAATTTTTTTCTTCAATGACAACAAAGGATTTGTGAGCTCCCTTGGACGGGAAATACAATACTTAAGATCTTGGTCTTGAAAAGTATTCTATGGTCAAGTTACTTAAGTATCAAATGGTAGAAGAAAAATATGTGATCGAACATGTGCATGAGTTTTAGTTTTTATACCATGGTCTAAAGAAAGTTGAGATAGAGTTTCCCAACAAGTTTATTATTATATCTATCATTTTGAAAAAAAAATTAAGTCTTAAGAGGATTTCTGCTTAGATCTCCAACATAAGAAGGGTAAGATAACTCTTAATGATCTAATGGTAGACAAAACAATAAAGGAAGAATATAGAAGATAGCATCCTAGGGTAAACCTTACGGTTGAAAAGAAATAACTTAGTGATCCTTAGAGAAAATAGTTAAAGTACAAAGCAAATGCCAATATCTAAAAGAAACTCAAAAATAAACTATGTTGGCTTTGTGATCATATTGGACTTGGGATAGATATTGTACGTCAAAGAAATGCAAGAAACCTGTTGTAGTTGAAGGAGATATGGTCAACATGGTGACTATTGCACCTACATCTGGTGACGAGTATCTTTCTCTTAAACCCCATTCATATATTTTCAATTTATGAATCACAATAATGAATTATAGACATTGAGGGTAATATGCATGTTTGTACTAATTAGTCTTTGTTTGTGTCTTATTAGATTATTTATGATAGAATTATGACCTTAAGGAATTATTCGAATGCTAAAGTGAAGGGTGAAGGGTGTGTGTATCTAAAGTTTCTTTCGAGAAAGGTCATAACTCTTAAAGGAATTAAGCATATTCCAATGATACACCGAAATATCTCTAGTGGTTTAATTTTAGTTAGTAAGTTGTTAAGGTTAGATTGTAAATGCAATAAAATTATAATTACGTAACTTAGTACTATGTATTCTTTTGGGAAGAGTTATTTGTGTGATATAGAAGGTCTGTTTAAGATTTATTACAACCAATTACTAATTCTTGTAGAAATTTTAATGTTAATAAAGCCTCTACTGCCTTTTTTTGTGTGAATAATATTAAATTATCTCATGTATGATATATTAGGTTGGGTCATATAAATTTTGATTTCATAAAAGAATGATGAGTTTAAATCTTATCCTTAAGACTATTATAGATAGAAAACACAAGTATGGTCTTTGTGTGCAACCAAAACAACTTAAGAAACATTTTCATTCGGTTGACAAACATCCAAAATTTTGGATTTGGTGCATACTCACATTTGTGAATTCAATGGAATGATAACTTAGGATAATAAAAGTTATTTTATTACATTTATTAACGATTGTAATAGATATTATTATATTTATTTATTGAAAAGTAAAGATAAAGCCTTAGAAAAATTTCATATATTTAGAAATGAAGCATAAATCCAAACTAAGAAGGTACTTAAAATATTAAGATCTAATGGAAGAAGAAAGTATACTTCAAATCTTTTTCAGAAATACTGTCAAAATAACATTATTGTTCATGAGGTTACTGTTCCATATTTACCCCAGTCTAATGGTATAGTTGAACGTAAGAATAGAACCCTTTGTGATATGATAAATGTTTTAGTTCAAAGTTTTGGGTTACCTACTTAAATGTAGGGAGAGCTTTGAATACGATTTATCATATTTTAATCAGAGATCCTCATAAGCATAAGAAAAGTAGTCATTTTGAGCTTTAGAAAAGTCGAAAGACTAGTCTCAAATATCTCAAAGTAGGAGTGTCTTACAAAAGTTCTCATCCTTCAACATAAGAGAAAAAAATTAAGACCTACAACAATAAATGGCATATTTTTAGGTTGTGTGGAGACAAGCTATACATATAGATTTTTAGTCATTAGATCTAATGTATGTATCATAGATATCAACATGATCATTGAGTTCTATGGTGTTATGTTATTTGAGAATATGTTTTTGATGAAGACTGGAGTTTTTCAAAGTATATATGGTAGATATCATAACCCTACCACTTATTCTATTCTCGATCACGTCAAAAGGATGACAAATATAGGGCATGACCTGAAACTATTATCTTAGAAAATAACTAACCAAGGAGAAATAAATGACCTAGGATATAAAAGAACTTTGAAAGTGATTTACAATGTCGATGATCATATTACTTTTGGCAGGTTATAACCTCACATAAGGTTAAGTATTAGAAGAAAGTTGTTAATGATGAAATTTAGTCAATTTTTTTCAATGATACTAGAGACTTGGTGGATTTGTCATCTCGTTGCTCTACTATGAGTTGAAAATGGATTTTTAAGAAAGAATTGAAAACAGACGAAACAATTAATAAGTATAAGGCCAAGTTTGTTATCAAGCGTACACACAAAATGAAGTAATAGATTATTTTGATACCTATTCCCTAGTTTTTCACATGATCATAATCGAAGTTCTTATAATACTGACATTCGTATATGTCATCACAATCCATCAAATGGATATGAAGACCACTTTCCTTCATGGTGACTTTAATGAAAAATTTATATGGATTAGTAAGAGGGATTTTAGCTCTTGGGAATGAGTCTAAGGTGTGTAATCTTGTTAAATCATTATATGGTTTGAAAGAAGTCCCTAAAACAATGATATAAAAAGGTTGATTGTTTGATATGATCTTTTAGCTTTGTTTCTAATGATTTTGATAAGTATGTTTACTAGAAGTCAGTTAAAAATGTATTAATCATTTTGTGCTTATATGTAAATGATATATTATTTTTTAGTTATGATATGAAAATAGTAAATAAGACTAAATCATTCTTGTGTAATAAGTTTGAGATGAAATATATGGGTATAACTAATATGATTTTACATCTTACTATATTGCAAAGATATAAAAGATATAAGTGTAACTAAATCACAAGGTCTACTGATGGTATGGTAATATCTCAGTCTCATTATATTGACAAAGTTTTAAAAGGATTTGGATATATAAACTGTAGACATGTTAAGACCTCATATGATTCATTAAAGGCTTTGTATTAGAATGAGAGTGAAATTCCTATATTTCAATTATGATATTTTATGATTATTGATAGTTTGATATATTTAACCAACTATACGTGACCAAATATTGCTTTTATTGTGTATAATTTGAGTATATATACCAGTTGTCCAAATAAAATCCATTGAAAAACTCTAGACATAATACTTTGCTATGTTAAGGGAACTATTTTTCTTGGGCTGCATTACGATAAACATCATTTTGTTCTTTAAAGATATGTATTTTGTTCTTTAAAGATATGTATTTCTTGTGAATGGTGGCATTGTCACCTAAAAATCCAAGAAACAAACTATTTTGGCAGAGAACCATATACTTTGGATGAGAGTGCATTGTGAGTTAAATGGCTGAAGGGACTTATGTCCAGTTTACCTATGGTAAAGAAGTCGTTTCCTGTAATTTCAGTACATTATAATAGCATGATTATAATTGTTAAGATTAGTAGCCTCAAGTATAATAAAAAAACAAAAAGATACATCTAAGTCAGGTAAATGTTTGTAATGGTTCTTGTGTCTAATGGCGTTGTGGTTGTAGATTTTGTTAGATTCAAAGATAACACAATTGATTGACTAAGGATTGATTAATAGCTATAGTCAAGAAATTTAGGTTGAGGATGAGACTCAATCCTAGATTTATTCACAAGTAATGATAACCCAACCTAACTGAGTAAAGATTGCACGAAGTAGGTTAAATACGATAGTAACAAACCGTTGGGTGAATAAGATGACACTTTATATTATGTAATACTTTTAATATCTGTGTGTTTGTCCCTTATAAACTTAAAGTGTTATGACTATAAGTTTATCAAGAGATTATTGTCGAAATGAGATTGATTATTAAGACATGATTCCAGTAATACATCCTTGGAGATGTCCAACTAGATATTGTGAGACCGCAATAAGAGAATTGAGTTATTTCCTAAAATCAATTATGATACAGGATATAAATGCATGACCATTAATGCATCACCCCTTAAGATCACATCATAACTTTTATTATATAAGTACTAATAGACACCTTTATACCCAAAGTTAAGGTTCAAGACGTATGTTTACTTAATTCTTCTAAGAGTAATATTAGATAGCTAAGGTAATGATTCAAACTAAAAGGTACCATTACTGAAAGGATAATATGATGACTGATTTGATAGGACACTTTACACTTTAGAACTTTGTGAAAGATTGTTAAAATCAATGCTAAATTAATTATTTGGTTAATTAAATCCATGTATATTAATTACATTAAGTTCTTGTTAAACATTCCTATGTGAAAGCCCTAAAGTGTAAAAGTCACATGCAAGAGACTTGTGCATATGAAGACCAAATGACAAAGTTTAATCCCATATTGAAGGATGAAACAAACTCTCTTTTCTTTTTATATAGTTGGTAGCTCATGAACCTCGGCTCAATACATGCCTGCTAGCTTGAGCTTGAGCTTGAAAATTGTCTTTAGTCTATCTTTTTGCACAATTTTTTTTTTGATCTAACAATGGTTACAAGATAGAGAGGTGTGTCCATTGGATCAAATCTTGGATCCGTGATCTACCATGTGTATAAATAAGGTATTAAGGATCCCTAATTCGTACTTATGCGTTTTGCACTCTCTCTCCTCTCCCACACTCTACTCTCTTATTTCCCTTTGCTCGCAGTAAGTTTGTAACTGCTCCATTACCCCTTCCACTTTCCAGCCAAGGCGACTGAAGTGGCGGTCAAGAACGACTCAAGCAAGGTACGTGCTTCTTTCGTGTGTGCGTTTTATCTTGAAAAAATAGTACTGGTACCCTACATACTCTGTAGCGAGGCACTGATTTCTCTAAGGTAAAGTTCACAAGAGCAATCTGTATGTGATTTAGGCATGTTGCTGATTATTGCATATTGATTATTTATATATGTATTCATTTTTCCAATAAGTCTGTCATATGCTGAATTGCTAGACACCATCCGTGACTTACATTAAAGGTTAAGAATGATGATTTCTCACTACTAACTTTGAGACAGAAGACTTCTTCCAACTCGAGAGCGATGTAGAGAAAATTTTGAAGAGATCGTTCCTTCTTTTCGATGAAAATAACGCATCATCATCGGTGTAGAAGCGATGATTTCATGAAAAGGATCTCCGGATGACTGAACTGACGCTCGCTTATTTCTCACTACGAATAAGTCTTGGGAAGGATGATATGTATACCTTACTCATACCCTCCCTTTCCTTATACCTTTCTCTTTTTTTTAAAAGGCATGATGTCTATTATATTTTCTCAAATACCACTGTAGGGATGGATGATTATGATTGAGTGCTGAAGCACAATGGGTTTTTAATTCAATTGAATCGAATTGAATCGAACCGAAGCGAAATTTTTTGTTCAGTTTAGTGCAGTTATTCATGTATATCCAAATAATGCTCATTACTAATTGCAGGCCTGATATTTTACATCTCGATGTAATTGATTATCGACTATATATATATATATATATATATATATATATATATATATAACTGTTATACAACATTTCGTCAAATTTGGTGCTAAACATTATTAACTATCATCTTTCATACGAACGAAATATATTCATATATTATTGACTATCAACATCATTCACAACATCATTCATACGATCAATGAGATATGTTCATACGATCAATGAGATGATAACGAAGCTGTTTGTCTCACATTACAAAATCATCATTACTTCCTAAGTCTCATTCTCTATAAAGATAGAGCAGAGCCACCAGTGCGAAAGGTCATATAGTTAGTTGGGTGCACAACAGGTGATGTGCAAGTAATGAGTTGTGAACACTTGATGCTGAATGGCCATGGAAACACACACACAAGCATTCCGTGGGGGATGAACTCGTGACCTGCAGCGTGGGAGTCATGCCAGTCGAGCTGACGCCGTGGGTGCACGCAACCCCTTCATATCTCTACACCTGGCTGAGCATTAAATACCCTTAAACCTGAATAATTGTTAGCCGTTGGATGCTCCGGTCCCCTGAAGGTGCGTCTCGTTCGTGTTAAGGGCTTTCTCGCCAGACCGCATTCAAGGGAACCCTAGAATTTCCAGTCGCACAAGCGACAGTCTCTCTCTCTCTTCCCCTCCCTCTCCGGGACCGACAGGCATCACCATTATCCTGCCGGGAAACGCCATTCCACAATCCCCAGAGCAATCGTGTCTCTCCAGAGACTCTTTCTCTCTGTTGCTTAGCCTGCTCTCGTCTCTGACGTTCTCTTTTCTCAATTCGATCGCACGCCTGTTGCTCGTAGCCTCTTCCCCAATCGTCAAATCCAATGAAGTCATCTTCCTTGTTCTTTCGATTGAACCGTTGGACGCCTCTAATCTGGGGTGGTGATTTCTTAATTTTTTGAGGTAATGCTTGCTAGTCAGTTTTTCCAGAAGACCCATCTTGGAAGCACTGAGATGTGATCTATATGGTTTGGTTACTGAAAGAATTAGTCCACGCACCTAGTTATGATGTGTAGGAAATTACTTGACGGGGTTTGATCTAATGAATCTATATTTAGGAGTTTGATTAACACAAGGTTGCCTATCAATCTCCTAACACAATAAACATGGATTTTGGTTTGGTTTTGTTTGTTAATTTGAGGCAGTTCATTAGATTTTTTCTGAAGGCATTCTTCTGTGTACAGTTGCTCTTATCATTCACAGAAAAGCAAGTGAAAGGGAAGACATTTGATATGATCACCACTTTAGGTCTACTGCCATAATTGATTTAGTGCCTTTTTTATTTAATTTTGAAATTTCTTTTAGCTAAGGAAACTTTTGCACAAGAAGACTCAGATACAGCTCTCCTGGCCGGGGGTTGACTAAAAAACATTCAAGTTGAAGGTCCGCAGATCAATAAGGGGCTTGCTCATATCTGGTGGGAAATTCCCTAACCCCATCTTGCCTATCAAAAAATGTATTTTCAATTTCAATTTCAATTTCAATTATTTCATTCTTTTATGACGAGAGTGTGACAAGAAAGCAGGACTTTCAAGTTCTGGTAAGAATTTGGCATGAAATCAATCATTTTAAGTTGAAATCATTCTATAAACCTATCTCGCAATAAATTGGTATAATTTCTGCACAGTTTAGATTGAAGGTACCAATATAATGTATTTGTCTTCTTTTTGACGTCTCTCATTGTCATGTATTGTGCTTAAGATCTTGTTTATGAATCTCTGTGCATGATGTTTTTTCTTATGAAAAATAGTCAAAAAGTTACATTTGATACAAGGTATGCATTCTATTAAACCTTTAATTAAAGGTTACATGCTTTTATGATAATTCAACGACTTTTTTCTTATATGTTATCTCTAATACAGTACGGTGTTTGCCCCACCAGAAAAAATTTCTAGAACCGCCACTGGCGCAAAGAATGGTTGATGATGACGAAGAAGAAGAAGAGGAGGAGGAGGAAGAGGATGACGATCTAGACATGGGCGTGAAGGAAGAGGAAGACGAAGATGAAGAAGAAGACGAAGACGGGAGAGAGAGGAGGAACAAGAGAATGTTGATGGCGGGAATGGACGGGATCGAAGGTGCGGTAGCTCACCACCTCCATCATCACCAATTCCAGCAGTTGCAGATGCACCATACCGGAGGCGGAGTAGGGATGGAAATGGACAGCAGTGGCGGTAGTGGCAACAGTGGGGTTAGGAGGAGCAGACCGAAGGAAGAGAAGGAAAGGACGAAGTTAAGGGAGAGGCATCGAAGGGCTATCACGGCGAGAATATTGTCGGGGCTCAGGCGCCACGGCAATTACAACCTGAGGGTGAGGGCGGACATCAACGATGTGATCGCGGCATTGGCGAGGGAAGCCGGCTGGATGGTTCTCCCCGATGGCACCACCCTTCCCCCTCCCAGACCCGCTCACGTAGGCATCTCTCTCTCTCTCTCTCTGGTGGCACAGTTTTCCCCTCTTTGCGTTTTTCTTTGTGCCTCTCGGAGTTATAATTTTGGTTTCGGTTTTTAGATAACTTGTCCCGTTTCATAGGTGGTCTTATGGTGCCTATTGGTCCCTGTGTTAATTCTTGCGGCGGTCTGAGCGGCTTGTGTGTGTAATGTGGGTTTTGTGAGGTCTTGGGTTTATTATGGGGGCAGGGGTGGTCAGCCCAGTGGTCTTGTGTTGGTTCACTTACTTAAGTGGGTCTTCGTCTTTTCTAGATGGTCATTGTGCATTTTGTTGCTAGTGGTACCGATTGGCTTCAGTCCAACGATGTTGGCGAGGTTGCATTGTGCATGGTTTGATGGGGGGGTGACCATTAGGCCTCGATCCTCCCTTACACTGGTAAGCTCGGGATGGCTCGTGATGGTGATCCCTAGCTACTTTGGCATGATTATTGGGGACTTCACTGCTTTTGCAGAAAATCTAAAATTTCTCTCAACAACGTTGGAGGCAATATTGTCCTGTCCTTTCGGGATTTTGTCAGAATGTAAACTCAGTCAGGCATAGCGTAAACCTCCAAATTGCAACCTTTCCTCCGTTTTCTTATGGCGATCCGAATACGTCTTCCAATTCCTGTGATTGTAAGATTCCGGTTGCATTTGGGCTGGCTTTTGGTGGCTGGTTATGGGAAGCTGATGTCTTCAGCGCTTCTTTTTGGTCCTCTATCTCTATTTGTGTTCCTTCTAACATGTTATTGGCTTGCCACTCTTTTCCTCATCTTGCTAGACTCACGTTTCCTCTGTGAACCTTGAAATTGTCTAGCTCTCAGCTATAGGCTTTTACTTTGTCTTGACCTTTCAATAACTTGTATTAGAATAGAATTGGGCCTTTCTCATTTTATTGTTTTTCAGAATGCGAGGTCGCCAGCTCCTTTGACGGTGTTGACGTCACCTCTTATGCTTGCCTCTCAGACACCACATGTTTCATCACTTAGAGGGGTGCCAGGATTCAGGAATTCAGTGGAGAATCGGCCATGCCTATTGAAGGGTGTTTTCACTCCGACCACAACGTCTTTAGATGGATCATCTGGTGGTGGGCCTAGGCTCGGGGCCATGATGGGTGATGGCAGTGACAACACCCATTTGTTAGGTAGCTGCCTAGAGGGTGATGATAACCAGGTAAATTAGTTGCCTTTAAAGGTTTCATATGCATACTTCGGAGTTCAGACCAATTCTTATGCTTTGGCTCTTTCTATGAACTTGCTATCATATTAATATACTTGATTTTTACGGATGGTGTGACAGCGGGACATTGTCTATGGCTAGTCCATTCCTGATTGGTGATTATTGTCCCCATTTCGCTTGTCGGTCATTATCATGGTTAAGGAGATTAGGAACTGCGGCTAGATTTAATGTTTGTCCAGGAAGGGCACTTCTATATCAGTTGTCTTCACTGATCTATGTTTGATATGCAGCGCCTCAAATATTTTAGATATATCCATTCACTTCTCATGCAAGGATGGTGCGATTTTCATTTTTATGTCGTTAGTCAAGTGAAATGCTTCTCTTACCTTTTGGTTGATTTAAAGATGCTCCTTTGTAGCCTAGGTTTTCACCGAAACTGGTGTAAGATTGTATTTAACAACTCCGGTTGTTTGACCTTGTACAATGTTGTTCGACGCGTATCGTATCGTGTATCATTTTAGTCCATGATACGGGGGTACCGTAGCGTATCATATCGTACTTTAATATAAAAAAATAGTAAAAATCTAGAAAAAATCAGAAAAAATCCAAAAAAATGAAAAGAATTTAAGAAAAATATGATAATTACAAAGAATTCAACATGGATTACAAAAATTATGAGCATTGCTTTGGGGCATCCCCGCCTAGCGACGTGCTGCAGAGCCCGAATGCAGTAAGAAGTAAGCAAGGGCCACTACATTTTTGCCCGAATGTAGTGAATTAATTGCAGAGAGGGTTCCCACATCATGGACGGGTGTGGGTAAAGAAGTTAGTCCCGCTACATTGCCACCTGAATGTAGTGAAAAA
The DNA here is from genome assembly GCA_036023115.1 of Brasenia schreberi. Taxonomy (NCBI): domain Eukaryota; kingdom Viridiplantae; phylum Streptophyta; class Magnoliopsida; order Nymphaeales; family Cabombaceae; genus Brasenia; species Brasenia schreberi. The sequence continues at coordinate 31,689,821 of JAYKKT010000091.1, forward strand.
TTTTCAGAGAGGGTCTTCGCATTTTGATTATGGATAGATGCGGGGGGTAAGGAAGCTAGTCCTATATAATAAGATTCGTATTGGTTCTTGGAATATCGGAACATTATCGGGTAAGCTAATGGAGGTGGTAGATACTATGATTCGGAGAAAGATTCATATTCTATGTTTACAAGAGACAAAATGGGTTGGAGAAAAAGCAAAGGAGATAGAGGATACAGGTTTTAAATTATGGTACTCAGGTAAAGAAAAGGCTCGAAACGGAGTTGGTATTATCATAAATAAAGATTTAAAGGAGAGTGTAGTAGACATACAACGATATGGTGACCGAATCATGACATTGAAATTAGTGTTAGGAGCAGAGGTTTTGAATATAGTTTGTGCTTACGCACCCCAAGTAGGACTAGAAGATAGTATAAAGACAGTTTTTTGGGAAGAGTTAGATAAGGTATTTCAAAAGATTCCACAAAGGGAGATGATTTGTTTAGGAGGAGATTTAAATGGACATGTCGGTAAAGAGGCATTAGGATATCAAGGGATTCATGGAAACTTTGGTTATGGGGATATAAACGAGGAAGGTAGGGAGATTTTAAATTTTGCTATGTCATTTGATCTCTTTATAGTCAATACAATCTTCAAAAAACGAGATGAACATTTAATTACTTATAAGAGTGGCTTATCACAAACACAAATTGATTACTTTATTTGTAGAAAAAAGATAGAGCGTGTTGTAAAGATTGTAAGGTAATTCCAGGAGAAAGCTTAACCACCCAACATCGACTTTTAGTTATGGATTTACAAATAAAAAAATGGACAAAGAAGAAAAGAGTGCATCGAGCTATTCAGACTAAATGGTGGAACCTCAAAAGCGAGAAAGAAGATATATTTAAACAGAAAGTCCTTCAAGGAGATGTTTGGAATTATGTTGGCACACCTTGTGATATGTGGAACAATATGGCTATACATATTAGGAAAGTGGCGAAAGATGTGTTAGGGGTATCTAAGGGAGGTGTACTGGCACAAAAAGAAGCTTGGTGGTGGAGTGAAGTAGTACAAAATAAAATCAAGGCAAAGAGGGCATGTTACAAATTACATTATGCTAAGAAAACTAGTGAAACTTTAGAAGCTTATAAGAAAGCAAAGAAAGAAGCAAAAAAGGCCGTTAGTGAAGCAAAAACTAAGATTTGGGAGGACTTATATAAAAAACTCAACTCAAAAGAGGGTGAAAGAGATATTTTTAGGATAGCTAGGGCTAGAGATAAGAAAACTAAAGATCTTAATTATGTTAGATGCATAAAAGACGAGGATGAAAAAATTCTAGTGGCAAATGATGATATAAGAAATAGATAGAAAAACTATTTTTATAATCTTTTTAATGAAAATAAAAATGTTAGTATTAGTTTAGGAGATTTAGCCAAGTCAGAAAAGTATATAAACCACAATTTCTACCGACGTATTCAAAAGAATGAAGTCAAAGAGGCTCTTAAACATATGAAGAGTGGTAAATCGGTAGGACCAGATAATATTCCTATAGAAGTTTAGAAAATACTAGGAGAAATAGGAATCACTTGGCTCACAAGACTATTTAATGAAATATGGAAAAACCAAAAGATGCCCGAGGAATGGAGAGCAAGTACACTTATACCCGTATATAAGAACAAGGGAGACATTCAAAATTGTGCGAATTATCGAGGTATCAAGTTAATGAGTCATACTATGAAATTATGGGAAAGAATTATCGAACGTAGGTTAAGACAAGTATCAAGTACAACAGAGAACCAATTTGGATTTATGCCAGGTAGATTTACTATTGAAGCGATTCACCTTTTGAGACGTCTTATGGAACATTTTAGAGCAAAAAAGAAAGACCTTCACATGATATTTATTGATCTAGAAAAAGCTTATGATAGGGTACCGAGGGAGGTTCTTTGGAGAACTTTGGAAAAAAGAGGTATCCCATTGACATATATTAACCTTATAAGAGACATGTATGATGGTGCAAAAACATGTTGAGGACTCATGAAGGAATGACATACTTCTTTGAAGTTAATATTGGGTTACATCAAGGATCAACTTTAAGTCCATACTTATTTATAATGGTGATGGATGAGTTAACAAAACATATTCAAGATGAAGTACCTTGGTGTATGTTAATTGCAGATGACATTGTATTAGTGGAGGAGTCTAAGGAAAAAGTTAATAGAAAATTGGAACTATGGAGAGAAACATTAGAAAACAAAGGCCTCCGACTTAGTAGAACAAAGACAGAATATATGGAATGTAAGTTTGATCATTTAGCTACTTCAGAGGACATAAAAATTAAAATTGGCACACATTGCATTCCCCAAAAGGAAAGTTTTAAATACCTAGGGTCAATTTTTCAAAGTCATGGAAGAATTGATGGAGATGTTACACATAGAATTAATGCTGGTTGGTTAAAATGGAGAGGAGCATCAAGTATTCTTTGTGATAAGAAGATACCATTAAAATTAAAAGGTAAATATTATAGAGCAGCAATTAGGCCTGTCATGTTTTATGGGCAGTTAATCATCAACATGTACAAAAGATGTCCTTGACAGAAATGAAGATGTTGAGATGGATGAGTGGTCATACAAGAAAAGACCGTATACATAATGAGGTTATTAGAAACAAATTAGGAGTGGCACCAATAGAGGATAAAATGAGAGAACATCGTTTAAGATGGTTTGGACATATAGAAAGAAGATCAAAAGAAGAACCTGTAAGAAGGTTAGAAAAACTAAATTTGGAAAGTATTAAAAGAGGTAGAGGACGACCACAAAAGTATTAGAAAGAAACAATAAAGAATGATCTAGCTTATTGAGAGTTAACTGCTAACATGGCACACGATAGGGATCTGTGGAAACAAAGAATCCATGTAGCCGACCCTGTCTAGTATGGTTAAAGGCTTAGTTGTTGTTGTATGATAATTACAAAGAATTCATATAATGCAAAGTTTAGTACATATTGATCATTCACCATTGAACAATTGAAAAAAATTACATATTTTGTAGCAAAAAATGAAATACATTTACATTTACATATTGTAATTTTAGATCATCAACTAAATAATTTCATCTTCTCCTTCCTTGAGATCCTCACCACATTCTGCTTCAAAATCAAAATCTTCATCTCCTTGATAATGTTGTTGCGTTCCTTCCAAATTAATCCATGCAATGCCTTCTTCAGTTAGGAGTGCATTTTCTTTGTTATCTTCCATAATTCACTCCTCTACAAACAACAACAACAACTAAACCTTTTCCCATACTAGACGGGGTCGGCTACATGGATTCTTTGTTTCCACAGATCCCTATCGTGTGCCATGTTAGCAGTTAACTCATAATAAGCTAGATCATTCTTTATTGTTTCTTTCCAACACTTTTGTGGTCGTCCTCTAGCCCTTTTAATACTTTCTAAATTTAGTTTTTCATACCTTCTTATAGGTTCTTCTTTTGATCTTCTTTCTATGTGTCCAAACCATCTTAAACGATATTCTCTCATTTTATCCTCTATTGGTGCCACTCCTAATTTGTTTCTAATAACCTCATTATGTATACGGTCTTTTCTTGTATGACCACTCATCCATCTTCATTTTTGTCACAGACATCTTTTGTACATGCTGATGATTAACTGCCCAACACTCAGAACCATAAAACATGGCAGGCTTAGTTGATGCTTTATAATATTTACCTTTTAACTTTAATGGTATCTTCTTATCTCAAAGAATACCTGATGCTCCTCTCCATTTTAACCAACCAGCATTAATTTTATACGTAACGTCTCCAACAATTCTTCCATCACTCTTAAAAATTGACCCTAAGTATTTAAAACTTTCCTTTTGAGGGATGCAACATGTGCAAATTTTAATTTCCATGTCCTCTGAAGTAACCAAATGATCAAACTTATGTTTCATATATTTTGTGTTTGTTCTACTAAGTAAGAGGCCTTTGCTTTCTAATGTTTCTCTCCATATTTTTAATTTTCTATTAACTTTTTCCTTAGACTCCTCCACTAACACAATGTCATATGCAAATAACATACACCAAGGTACTTCATCTTAATATGTTTTGTTAACTCATCAATCACCATTAGAAATAAGTATGGACCTAAAGTTGATCCTTGATGTAACCCAATATTAACTTCAAAGAAGTCTGTCATCCCTTCCGGAGTCCTTACACCTGTTTTTGCACATCGTACATGTCTCTTATAAGGTTAATGTATGTCAATGAGATACCTCTTTTTTTCAAGGTTCTCCAAAGAACCTCCCTCGGTACCCTACAATAAGCTTTTTCTAGATCAATAAATATCATGTGAAGGTCTTTCTTTTTTGCTCTAAAATGTTCCATAAGACGTCTCAAAAGGTGAATCGCTTTAATAGTAGATCTGCGTAGCATGAATCCAAATTGGTTCTCTGTTGTACTTATACTTGTGTTAACCTATGTTCAATAATTCTTTCCCGCAATTTCATAGTATGACTTATTAACTTGATACCTCGATAATTCGCACAATTCTGAATGTCTCCCTTATTCTGAATATATGGGTATAATTCATTCCTCTAATATATCAAAATTATCCATACTTATTGGATCAAATTGGCTTTCTTCTCTATTTATCTTTTTTAATTGTCTACAAGAAAGAAAGATAAGTAATTAGTAAATAACATTAACAATTGAAGTATAACAAAATATTGAATTGAATCTTTAAGTAGTAACTAATATAAGATTACCTTTGGCAAAACTGTATGTTACAACGGATGAAAACTAAGTCATTGAGCCACTTATGTTCCAACCTGTTGCTCTTTTTTGTATGGATGTGTTCAAATACACTCCAATTCCTTTCAAAATCCGTTACACTATAGGTTTGACTCAGAACTCTTACTACAAAATTTCTAAGGTTTGGGCAATCACTTCCAAACCTATTCCACCAAACATCTGTAGAAAAAGACAAGCATTAAGGACTTAATCCACAATAATATAAGATTTAAGAAACTTAAATACAAATACAAACAATTTACCTGGGCACATATTAGTGCGGTTGCGAATTGGTACAGGCAAACCCATTAAGCGAAGAGCATTATCATAGATCTCCGTCTCTCGATGTATAGCATATGCTCTACTCTCGTTAAGGACTAATATGTCTAACAATCAATGATGCCTCGATTAACCTCACCGTCCCTTTTGAAGCTTGTTGAGTACCTGAATGCTGGGTTTAGGTAATATGCTGCTGCATGAATAGGCTGATGTAATTGTTTATTCTATCTATTATCTATAATTTTTCACACAGGCACATAATCTATATTTTTTCTATTAAAATTATTTCTAATGGCTTCTTTTGTCCTATCCATGGCATTATAAAGATAGCCCATAGATGGTTTCTCCTCACTATCAGCCAATCTCAAAACCTTCACTAAGGGACAATCCTCAACAATCTAACACATGCATTCTAAAATGTACTTATGAAGACTGCCTCTGAAATCTCATTCAACTTTCTATTTCTTTTATTTTGAGGCAACTCTGTAAATTGTTGCAACTCATCTGAGGAGAACATTCTCTTCAAAGCTTGCTTATGTCTCACAATACTCTCTACAGATAAGAAATTAGTTGTAAATCGAGTTGCAGTTGTACGAAGAAGCTCTGCACCATCTGTATATTTCCTTATCATACACAATACAAGGGCATGGTTGTAGATAAACTTGCTGATATCTTGGCAACACTCAATTGCTGCCTTTATCTCATCCATCTCACCAATATCCTAAGGATGAGATATAAATAATGGGTTGCACATGGTTATAGTTAGCTGCACTATCTGTAATGAATTGGACTACATTCTCTAGCCCAACCTCGCATATCACCTTATCAAACTCTTGCCTTAGGATATCTGCAATGTGCCTCTCCTTTGGATCTCAAAAACATAAGTCCTTTAGGACAGTATATAAGAAAGTTTAAAAAGATCCTTCCTCACTTATTTGTCCATCCGTTTGTCATGATAGTGCATCCTATCTCCTTTTATGACTCTCTCAAAGTCGAACAATATTCTTGCACTTCAATGACAGTCTTATCTAATAACTTTCCTCTTAACTTCTGATAAGAGGGCATCTTGTATTCTGGACCAATATTAGTAATTGCATCTATCATTGGTTGAAAATGAAAACTATTTACTGTATTAAATGAAATGTATGCATCATAGAACCATCTGCCCACTAGAAGGTCTGCCTGATCATGTAGTTATTCTGAAGCCATAGCATCACGAATTTGAGGTTGAGCACCATGTGTAGTGCTAAGAGGGAAAAATGAATGTATGTTAGAAGAAACTCTTTCTCTACTCCTTCCTGAGCTTCCTCTTCTACCACTTCCACTTGCAAAATCTTCAGCAATCCTCTTTCTCCTGTTTGATAGACAAGAACTACTACTACCAATCTCTGTTCTAGCATCTGAAGGAATATTATCATTCAATCTAATAGCATAATCATCATCTTCCTCAAACATCCCTAAATGATCCTTCTGTTGTATGCTCTCAATCATCTGAAGATATTGCCATTTAATGCCTTCTGACAAACTTCTAACTCTGCTCGTGGAAGGAGCAACTTCTTTGTTAGTCCTAACTAGGTGGTGTTTCAATCGTAAAATTCCACCACTAACCACCTTCTCACAAAACAAGCATTTTATTTTCAATCTGGAACCCTCAACTATTGTACCCCACTCCTATGTTGGATCATCATACCGAGATTGGGAGTCCCTAACACCCCTTCCTGCCATCTCAATCCCAATCTTCACGTAACACTCAAATAAAGTGTCTCCCACTCTAAGTCACGTAGACACCTCTAGGAGGTGGAGTGTCGACCCCGACACGGGTGCGACACCGATACCGATGCGGCATGGATATGCAAAAAAAAATGTAATTTTTTTTAAGATAACTCACGGTTCTACCATCTATGGTGTGTTTATCAAGGAGAACCCAATCGAAGAGGGAGTGATCCGCGAAAACGATGAAACTGAAGCCTCTTAGTCGACTCGTGACCTTATCTCCCTTGATGAACACCTGAGTTATCTCACCATAGTTTCCAAAATGCTTCTTCAGCTTATCTTCCATCATCTCCCATGAAACCTTGCCGATGAACAAAGGAAAATATCTCAACGCGGACCTTCTTCACTTTCTTTTGTGTAGATATTCCACGCTTCCAAATCTGGTACCGACTTTGAAGTTCGGGTCTGTTGGATAAATGGGCCCAGATTCATGAAGATTGAGTTGTGTATTACAATGAAATTAATAGTTGTTTACCGTTGATGTGTTTTGCTTTAATATAAAGTTGTGTACTTGTTATTGTCCTTATGTTAATTGATGTCTCACTTGTTCTAGCTTGAATATTATATATAATATATATAATATATAATATTATATACCCTAGTCGTGTCGCTACACTAAAAAATTTTGAAATTTGCCGTATCCCACACCCACACCCGTGTGACATAACTCCCACTTCATGTATGCAATAAAAATCATATCGATGTACTTAATAACTTCATATTTTGTCATTCAAAGAAAGAAAGATGCAAATAACACTAAAAAAACAACGAATACAAAGAAAAAAATTTCGAAAAAACTCAAAATATACCATAATCCGAGTTAGGAGGCTTGCATAAACACCGTGGAGCACTTTTTGAGGAGCTTTGAACACCAAGGAGGGGGAGAGCCTCCGGACGAAGGCTTGAGCGGCGATGGGGAGCTGTGAACATACCTCAGAAACCTACATTTTTGCGGGTTTCTGTTCGGCCAAAGGGTCCCTGCCCCTGGGCGTATCGCCCGTATCGTATCACGTACCGTATCATACGATACGGATAACAGTGCCTTCATATATTGGTTTTTGAGTGATTTGTTGAATTTTGGTATGTGAAAGATGTTGGCAAACTGACTACCTTCCAACATCTACTTGCCATTGTCTACCTTCTTCATTTATTGTTGAACTATTGTAAAATCTCCTTTTTTTCCTGTATGCTGTGGTGCTGAAACAGTTCAAGCCATTTTATATACCTTGTATGCTCTGGAAAAAATATCGGCATAGTTCGAATTGAAATACATGGATAAACTTGGCTTGCCTTTAGGAGTGTTGTCTCATGTGAACCAGAAATGGGAATGTTTGTGCATTTACCAGTGACTGGAATTCATTATTTCAGATGAGTTTGTCTCGGATGCATCACCAACAAGTTATTAATGCAGAACCCTTCATTTCAAACTCCATATTTGAAAAATCTCTGCTTCTTTCAGATGAAAAATCTCTATCCAAATGAACTAATGTGTACCTAGAAACCAAGCAATTTTTTAACTTAATGCTGGCAAACTATCACTGTCCAGTATCCATTAGCCACTGTGGTACCTTCTTCATCCGGTTAAAACATAAAATAGTGGGTGCTTTTTGTGTGTATGTTCTAGTATTGGAACAGCTTGAGACACATGAATGCCGTCTATCTTTAAAACTATGACTGCTTTCTTTGTTGAACTTAAAACTTTGAGCCAAATTTAGAACATATCTATTGGAGAAAAGATTGGTGTAGTTGGAAATGGAAGACATGAGTAAACTTTGATTGTGTTTGAGAATGCTTCCTCGTGTTCACCAGATATCAAAATATGCATGTACCAATAACTGGAATGCACTCCACATAAGTCTGTCTTCATGCATCAAGGAAGTTATCAATGCAGAACCCTTAGTGTCAAACCCTATGTTTGAGGAATCTTTGCTTCTTTGTGAGATTGGTATTTGTTGCTCTAATCAAATGAATTAGATGGGTACTTGGAATAAAAAAGGTTAGTAGCAAACAGCATTTTTGAACTTCTCCATACAGTTGTTCTGTCAAGTTATTAGCAGCAAAAGCTACAATACTCTTATGACGTCTTACATCTTGTGTGTCAAGCTTCATAATTTTTTTCATACAGTGCTCATAGTTTTTTCTGTGGTAGCATGACAATTTTCATTGGTCCGTAATGATATTTACGGTACTTACTGCTGGAGATCGATGGTGATTTACTTTTAAGCTCCTGGATTTTATCTTTTACTTTTGGTTGTATGACTTTCTGTATTCTACTGCTTTCTGCTTTATAGATCATGCAGCTACCTCCAAGGACCGAAGAGCGTGATTTTGCTGGCACTCCATATGTTCCAGTTTATGCAATGCTACCTGTGAGTTGTATATGCATACAAAGATGACTATTTTACTTGTTATGTTTTGATTCCTGACAAGCATTTTGCTAAATGACAAGCTTGGTGTCATCAATTTGAAGAGTGAGCTGGTTGATCCTGATGTTCTTATTAAGCAGCTGAAAACTTTGAAATCTTCTAATATTGATGGTGTTATGGTTGACTGCTGGTGGGGCATAGTGGAGGCCCATGCTCCACAGCAGTACAATTGGCATGGTTATAAGAGGCTGTTCCAGATTGTACGTGATCTAAAGCTTAAATTACAGGTCCAATCTCTTTCTGGGGCACAATTGCTGCTTGAAAATGCTTGTAGTACTATAGTTTGCAAAAAGTACCACTTGATTTCCTTTGCTTCATCATGTTAGCATGACTTTGAATGGCCAAAGACAGTAAAAAGTCTAAATCAAAAGTAGAAAAAAGAATCTCCCAAGTATATTATTTTTCAAAAGGTTAAAGAAAGTTGTTACCGGGAAAAGAGAAAAAAGCTACGGAGAACTCCCTGGCTAAAGTCCTTTTACAAGCATCCAGTTTGAGAAACTCTTACACACAAAGCAAATAATGAAAAAAATCAATAATGGATGGATTGGATGGTGTTATGAGAAAAAGAGAGAGGGAGAAGGAGAAAAGCATGAGGGTAAAATAGAAAAAAGGAATAGTTAACTTATTATGATTAGTCACCCTAACTCTTTATTTATATTAAACTATTAGCACTAATATTGCAGAAAGTAATCGGATATACAAAAGCAAGTAGTCCAAATTAATAGATCAACCCTAATTATATTTCACTAACACTCCCTCTTCAAGTTAGAGCATAGATATTGATCATGCTCACTTAGCCATACAACATATAGTCAACTCTACTTCGCATTGAGTGCTTTGGTAAAAATATCTCAGCAAGTTGTTCTCTTGTCCGTACATGTCTAGTAATACTAAGACTTTATTGAACCTTTTCTCGCACAAAGTGATTGTCGCCTTCAATCGTGCTTTGTCTCGTTTCATGAAAAACAATGTGATTAGAAGCAATATGGATAGCAACTTGATTGTTACACCACAACTTCATAGGCATTACACTCTTAACTCCAATCTCATTAAGAAGATGATGAATCCACACCAATTCACACTTTTAGCTTCAAGTCATGGCTCCTATATTCCATCGACATCACCAAGACTAGAACGAGCAACAACACTCAATTTCATACTACCTCCAAGAAACAAGGTTACCTCTAACAAGAACAATTCATAACCCGAAGTAGATCTTCCTATCTACGGGAGAAACCCGCATAGTCAAGATCAGTAGAAGCCCTTTAGTCATGTTATATCCACTGATCTCTATACAAGACAGTCACAACTTCCCGGAGCCCTTTTAGATACCTGCAAAATATAATGAAGAACAACCTCCCTGTATGTGGTCTTGGGAGACATGCATGAATTGACTAACTATACACTCGACCGCAGAGAAGACAATATCAGACGAGAAAGTAAGCGTGCTGCCAAGTAAACAAGCTTGCCAACTAGTCTCGATATATCGACCTCAGTGTCGCATAATCTCCATCATTGGTAAGAGTTCTGGACATTAGGGACCATCTTGTGATTTTGCTCGATGGGAACACTTTTGGTTTACATCCAAGCATACCAAGTTTCTTCCAGTAAATCAAGCACATACTTCCTCTCCGAGTAAGAAAATAATGCCCTTCGAACTCCGTAAGCCACTTCAATTCCCAAGAAGTATTTTCAGCACCCAAGGTCCTTCATAGTCAAATCTCGCAAATCGTTTAAAGAAAGTCCTTAAGCGTTTTATCTCTCAACTAGGTCATCGCTCCCAAAAGTAATGATAATGTCATCCACACATAATCACCAAGAAAGTATAGCCACTTTCCTTGGTGGTTTGCATCGAAAGAATAAGCAGAATGATCTCCTTGGCTTTGCTTGTAACCCAAACCGATACCATAGCTTTTGTAAAGCGGCCCAAACCACACTGTGGAGACCTTGTTTCGAGACCATATAAAGACTTCTTTAGTCTTGCAAATTCGTTCCCATTCCACCCCCTGAGAACAAACCCAGAGGTTGCTCCATGTATACCTCCTCCTAAGTCTCCATGCAAGAAAGGCATTTTTGACATCAAAGTTAGTGGAAGGACCCAATGATGACTATCCAAGAAGAGAGTAAAGATACGAATGCAGGTTCAAGTTTTGCCACCGGAGAGAAGGTATCCTCATAATCAATGCCATAGGTCCGAGCATATCCCTTAGCAACAAGATCTTGCTTTATACGGTGGCCTAGAGGTACCATCCGACCGGTAACCTTCACAACATACGATCCATCTTACAACCACTCGGTCTCTGTTCCTTTGCTAAAGGCGTAGAGAAACTAATTTCCCAAGTTTCATTGTGGTTCAAGAGCATGCATCTCATCTAACATAGTCCGACGCCACCCCTCAATCCAATTCTTAGGGCCTTCAAACAACAGATAGGGAAGTGGATTCTCGATGGGGAATCAAGAGAAGCAATAAAGACTAAAACCGTGAGTGCCGATAAGACCAAGGCTATAGGGAGGAAACAAATTTGAAGAAATGGGTACAAGTAGCACAAGATCTTTACCTTTTCTCAAGAGCAATTTGAAGATCAAGACTTGAATCAGAGGAGTGAGAGATCCTGAGAGTGAAGGAGGAACCTGAACAGCAGTTAACCAGTAGGGTCCGGGAGTAGTAGGATCGCTTAGGGTGCTTGTTCGCCAACATAGATGGTGCTTGTCTCCGTCGAACATAATGGATCATTGGAGTGGACAGGGAGGGATGGTGACCAGAAGTTAAGGAGAAGAGTGAGGCACCTGAGCAGGGAAAAGAATATGCACGTAAAGTCCTCATCATCATCCGGGGGGGAGAGGAAGGGGTAGACTCATAAGAGAAAGCAGCTTGGAGCCCAAAAGAACGTCACATCTCATGGTAAACAAGATACCGACGTAAATCAAGATAGTAACACCGGTACTTTTTTTTGACTTCGAGAGTAACAAAGGAAGGATACATTTCGAGGGAGCAAGAATCCAATTTGAGACTTGAGAGGCTGGCCTCTGTCCCGCACAAAACAAGTGCAACCAAAAATTCTAGGAGGGAGTATTAAACAGAGATTTAGAGTGGGAAGAGCAAGGAATGAAGGATTTGACCATTAAGAACAGTGATTTAAGTGGAGACGACAATTAAATAACACATGCAATAGACACAAAGATTAGCTCCAAAAGTGTTTGTAGAAACTTTCATTTCAAATAAAAGAGCACAAACAACTTCAAGTAAATGTCTATTCTTTCTTTCATAAACTTCGTTCTACTGTGGAGAATAAGAGCATGAAGTTTGATGTAAAATACCTTTACCGAGGAAGGATGCTATCAAAGTGTTACTCATATACTCTCTTCCATTATCACTGCGTATAGTTTTTATAGGCAGCTGAAACTGTGTCTGAATAAATTCATAATAAGCTGGCAGAATATTTCTAACTTCATCTCTAGATCTTATGAGATAAACGATAGTGAATCTGGTACAATCATCTATAAAGGAAATAAAATATTTATATCCATGTAAAGCAGTAATAGAGCATGGTCTCCAAATATCTAAATGTGCAATCTCAAATGGTTTTAAAGATCGAGTTTCATTGATAGGAAAGGAGGCACGATGATATTTTGCCTTGTGACAAGTTTCATATAACAACAACAACAACTAAGCCTTTTCCCATACTGTGACAAGTTTCACATCTTAAAACAAAATCATTACAGTTTTTAAACTCTGGTAACAAAAATTTTATTCTAGAGAGTGGTAAATGTCCTAATCGTTGGTGCCACAAAGTAAGATCTGCTTTATGTTTTTCTGTAATAAGAGCCAATCCATCTCAAGTGATGTTAGTATCCTCGTAGAAGTACAATCCTTTCTTCATACTACCCTGTCCACAAATCCTCCCCGTCTTCAATTCCTGGAAAACACAATGAGTAGAATAAAAAATCACTAAGCAATGTAAATCTCTAGTCAATGCATGTACAAACAACAACAACAACAACTAAGCCTTTTCGCATACTAGACGGGGTCGGCTACATGGATTCTTTATTTTCACAGATCCCTATCGTGTGCCATGTTAGCAGTTAACTCCCAATAAGCTAGATCATTCTTTATTGTTTCTTTCCAACACTTTTGTGGTCGTCCTCTACCTCTTTTAATACTTTCCAAATCTAGTTTTTCTAACCTTCTTACAGGTTCTTCTTTTGATCTTCTTTCTATATGTCCAAACCATCTTAAACGATGCTCTCTCATTTTATCCTCTATTGGTGCCACTCCTAATTTGTTTCTAATAACCTCATTATGTATATGGTCTTTTCTTGTATGACCACTCATCCATCTCAACATCTTCATTTCTGTCACAGACATCTTTTGTACATGTTGATGATTAACTGCCCAACACTCAGAACCATAAAACATGGCAGGCCTAATTGCTGCTCTATAATATTTACTTTGTGAATATCAATTTGTGTTTGTGATAAGCCACTCTTATAAGTAATTAAATGTTCATCTCGTTTTTTGAAGATTGTATTGACTATAAAGTCAATGCATGTATAGAAATTAAATTGACTGAGAGAGTAGGAACATGTAGGACATTATTTAGAGTTCCCAAATATGTAACTATACTCCCTTTCCCAATAATAGGAGTGTTAGACCCATAAGCCATCTTGATTCCCATATCTTTCTGAATTGGGAAGTAGTCTTGGAAAAATGATCTCGTTCCCACCGTATGATCCGTAGCACCTGAATTAATAACCCAAACTCTGAAATTAGACATAGAATGATTATCCGTCATCATAAACGAGAATGTATATACCATGGTAGCGTGGGAATCTGTGGTGGAAGATGTGGAGGCCTTCTGCGATTATGCAAGTCGAGACTCTAGTTCATTTATCCTCTTTTGCATTTCATTCATTGAGTTCTGACCACCCTCTGTTATACTCTTCTCATGTTGGTCACTAAAGAGAGCCTTAGTTGACTGAGTTTTGTCATATATTGGCCGACCATTCAACTGCCAACAGGTTTCACGTGTATGCCTTGTTTTTTCACAATGTGTACATGAAAGTTTATCTTTATCATCTGATAACTATTGAATTCTTCCTCTTCCTCTTCCATATCCTCCTCTACCATTAAACCCAGAGGTAGAATTTAGAAGTAGAGTATAAACTATACTTAGTGATGGAAGTTCTTCTCTACTAAGGATATTATTTTTTACAGCTTCATAATCAAGTGAGATACCCCATAACAAGTCAAAGATTTTCCTTTCTGCAAATTCTTCATGTCTTTCCTTCATACAATTTTTACATTTTGTCTTTGAATACATCAATAACTCTTCTCACAATCCACGAAGTTCAACATAATATTCACTGACCGATCAGCTGCCTTGTCTAAATTTTCTAACTCTTTCAATGATTTCATACTTCTTGGTTATATTCTTTCGTTGTGCATATGCATCTTGTACTGCCAACCAGATTTCATGGGGTGTCTCTAGAAACATGAAAGTGGAGTCAATAGAAGGAATCATGGATTGTATTAACCATACACTTACCAGAGTGTTTTCCCTACGTCATCTGGAATATGTCGAATATGTCAATAGAATAACCTCTAAGAAGGTTAGAAAAACTAAATTTGGAAAGTATTAAAAGAGGTAGAGGACGACCACAAAAGTGTTGGAAAGAAACAATAAAGAATGATCTAGCTTATTGGGAGTTAACTGCTAACATGGCACACGATAGGGATCTGTGGAAACAAAGAATCTATGTAGCCGATCCCGTCTAGTATGGGAAAAGGCTTAGTTGTTGTTGTTGTTGTAGTAGGGTCTGGTGCTGAAATCTCTCCTGAAAGATATTCCCATCTTCCTGTTACCAATACCGCAAGTTCAATGGATTGTGCCCATTGTAAATAGTTTTTCCCATATAATTTGATGCTTGTAATTTGAAATGTTTCGCTCTTGTCAATGCTGAATATTTCTGTACTTTCTAACATTTTCCCCTTTTCAGACATGATTGCGCCTCTCTAAATTACAATCTCAAGTTTTCCTTGACTTTTCTTTTTCGAATCTTCGTCGAATCTGATGTAATACAACTTTCACATGTTTTCTTGATCGTTTCTTGAATAAACTTCAACCCTTTTGACATAAACACTGCTGCTGACTAATCGTGAAACCCTAATCTCACGGATTAGGTTCTGATACCATGTAGAAACTCTTACACACAAAGCAAATAATGAAAAACAATCAATAATATCATAAAAAACGGAGTTACAAAGGATTGGGGGTCGGCGCCACACTCTTGGCAGCTGCTCCCTTTCTCTCACTCCTCTTTCACGTTAATCACTAGGATGTAGGGTTTTTCATTTTATAGTGGCTTCTAACTTGAATTCCTAATATACCCCTACTTAATAAAAGTTACACCATGGAACTCCTATTGGATAAGATATGGATCCAATAGGAACATAGATCCGTTTCTTTTTTTTTCCTTCAACACAATGGATTTCCTTAATATTTATCTTATCCTTTCAAAAAAATTAAATAGTGCAGCAATTTAAATTCGTCCAACTAAGGGTTGGTCAATCCATGTAAATTTTGGTTTCACATTTTCTTGCTTACTGCAATGAGTTATACTTTAAAAGATCTGTTTGATCATACCTCTGAGCGTGCAAATTAGTTTCAAGTTCAACCTGATGTTATTTCAGGTAGTGATGTCCTTTCATGAATGTGGTGGTAATGTTGGTGACGATGTGTGCATTCCCTTGCCTCACTGGATTGTGGAAATCGGAAGGTCAAATCCAGACATATTTTTCACAGACTGTGAGGGAAGGCGCAATCCTGAGTGCCTTTCGTGGGGAATTGACAAGGAGAGGGTTCTAAGGGGTAGAACAGCCGCTGAGGTATTTAGGAGTTATATTCTGTCTATGGTCGTTTCCATTTTTGCTTCTAACATTGCTACTTTTAGACTTCTTTATTGAATTAGTTCATGTGATCTTGTTGAGCATTTAAATGTTAGTTTATATGGCCTGATCTCCTGGGTCCTTCCTTTGAATTTAGTGTTGACTTGTTGCCCCATGCTTGTTATTCAAGCAATTTTTCTTTTACATTAAAAAGTTAATTGGTGCCATTTCTTCTTCTTGAGATTCACATGCACACATGCATGTGCCAACACACACACATATATATGTATAGATAGAGACAGCATAGTCCATGCGCACACTCATCCATTTTCTAATCTTCTTAAAGATCTCAACCATTCGATCTTTAATATCAACGGTTGAGATCTTTAAAGCAGAAAACAAATAATTCCGGGTGCATTTAATACACCTACAAAAGGTACCAAAGGTATTTTTTTACTTTTGAAATTTGGATTTCAACCACTGATTTGAACGGTTAGAATCTTTGAGAATTTTTAAGCATGGAGGGATGTGCGCATGGACTAATTTCTCTCTCTCTCTATATATATTCAACTTATTGGTTCTCAAGCCCTGTGTAGGATTGTGTGGGATGATTTGCAGTTCATTTGAATACACAGATTTCTTTTAAATTAAAATATTCTTTAATGTTGTTATTTTCTTTTCCTGATGATGTGTTCTTTGTTCATATTTTATTTTATTATATATTAGAGTGGTTGGTTCATACTTCCTGATCTTAAATCCTTCTTGACATTGCAAATTTTAACTGCTTGGTTGTTAAGCCATATGTATAATCACAGGTAATGGTGTTTGCACTTGTCTTGCATATAACTGCCATTTAACCGTTCCCTTGGGGTGTATCCTGTAGGTTTACTTCGACTACATGAGAGGTTTTCGTGTAGAATTTGACGAGTTTTTCAAGGATGGCACTATTTCCGAGATTAATATTGGTTTAGGTCCATGTGGAGAGCTGCGGTATCCCTCTTATCTCATAAGGCATGGTTGGAGATACCCAGGGATTGGGGAGTTCCAGGTAACTTCTAGCTCGCCTTCACTCTTGAGCAGGTGTCCTTGTTGTGCAGATGAGTTTTCTATGATCATCCTTCGGTGTCTCAGGGTTACATTCATCATTAGTCTTCCATGCTCAGTATTCTTTTGCTGGTGGCCCACCTTTGAATGAAGTTTGTTGTTTGACTTTTGAAAGCATTTGAAGCTCAAGTCCTCAATGCCTTGCATGATTTTAGTGCACTAAAAGATGCCATTAGGATATTCACATGCTTTGCTTCTTGTTTTCAGCATTTCTGCTGTTGAGTTTCCTCTGAATCAAATTGAATTTGCATGAAACAAAATCATACTTTTTTTCTTAGAAAATGAAATTATACTTGCATCAGTTGATGGACGGAAAGTAAGGCATGAAGCTGTCTGGCGTTCCTCTCCACTGCATTCCGACCTGCCTTTGCTCTTATTCCCACTTCCATCGGTGGTGAAAGGGTTGGTTTTGTCAGGTAAGTGCTTATCATTATCTGTAAGCAACCTTGACAGCAACATAGTCCCGGCTCTGGTCCATTTTCTGCCCAGATGCTATGGGAAAAGGCTTAGTTGTTGTTGTTGTTGAAACCTGGACTTAGAAACCAGTGGAAGATTCGAGGATCACTCGGAGTCTTAAATGTTGTATGAAACTGCATCATCCTCGCGCATATTTCACTGACCATTATCTCCCTATGTTTCTGCTATACCTAGCAGTGATATGGGCTGCCCTTTCCAGCCAACCATCACATCCCACTTGCTTGTCTGGTTATGGCAAATAATTTCCTTTTGACATCTAAAATTGGGTACTCAATCTCACCTTCTTATCACTGGTGTGTATAGAGGGTCGGTTTGTACTTTGTGTGTGGCTCTCTTCAGTGTTGATAATTTCATGAGGATATTTAGTTCGTGTAGGCAAGGATTGGGGACCCCATCTGGTATGGAAAAAGGCTTACTTGTAGTAGTTGTAGTAGGCAAGGATTGGGGAGTTCTCTAATATTTCAATGGATCTGTTTATTTGTTTATAAGATATCTTTTGGTGGCTTTGAAATGTGGAAGCATGTTCAGGAAGCAACTTCTGTAGCAAGTGAGCATATCCCATGAAAATTGAGATTCAGATACAGTGGAAGGCAGTTATATGTTTGCTTTAGCAACAAATATTCTAAAACTATCACTGACAACTATATTCACATGAATGTTTTGAAATTCACTTTATGGAGAATGGTACATTTGGTGTGTTAAATGGAGGTCGTAAGATGTCCTAGCCCGCTTTATATCCCAGAAAATCAGAAGTCATAATTTGGTTTCATTTGTAGAAGCTCCTGGAAAATCATTGATTTGATTTACTTGATCCGTCCTGTCTCCTGCGACAGTTTATTTAGCTTTCAGTAAGAACTTTTATTCTGTCAATTCTTGCTGCATTACATGTGCAATAAGCTGGTAGCCTTGCCTGACATGGTTACTATTTACTTCTAAGGGGATAACCAGTGCCTCTTTCATTCTTTATTGTTCTGATTAAGATATTGTAGTTTGACCAAAATCCACCTTGGTACATTAAAAGAGGAAGATGACGTGACACCATGGTGTGACTCTTAACTCAATTAACAAAGTTCAAAACACAGTGTACACCGTGAGTACATGCTGTTACACCATGGTGTGACTCAATTAACAATGGATGATGATGTCACAAAATGAGTTGCTTAACCATTTACTGGGGTTTAATTAATAATTAAACGAGTATAATTAATCACGAGTTCATTAATAAATATAATATATATTAATTGTTAATATTTTTTAATCAAACTCCGCACATATAAGGGATCACCCTTGCATGGCCGGTCCCAAGCCCGAATAAAAGAGGAGGGTTGTGTTAGGCTTCCGACAGCCAGCATAAAACTTTGTCGGACTTATCTACCATGCATTCTAATTATGTAGCCAACCCCATCTAATATGGGAAAAGGCTTAGTTGTTGTAATATTGTTCAATACAACAACAACAACTAAACCTTTTCCCATACTAGACGGGGTCGGCTACATGGATTCTTTGTTTCCACAGATCCCTATCGTGTGCCATGTTAGCAGTTAACTCATAATAAGCTAGATCATTCTTTATTGTTTCTTTCCAATACTTTTGTGGTCGTCCTCTAGCCCTTTTAATACTTTCCAAATTTAGTGTTTCATACCTTCTTATAGGTTCTTCTTTTGATCTTCTTTCTATGTGTCCAAACCATCTTAAACGATATTCTCTCATTTTATCCTCTATTGGTGCCACTCCTAATTTGTTTCTAATAACCTCATTATGTATACGGTCTTTTCTTATATGACCACTCATCCATCTTCATTTTTGTCACAGACATCTTTTGTACATGCTGATGATTAACTGCCCAACACTCAGAACCATAAAACATGGCAGGCCTAGTTGATGCTTTATAATATTTACCTTTGAACTTTAATGGTATCTTCTTATCGCAAAGAATACCTGATGCTCCTCTCCATTTTAACCAACCAGCATTAATTTTATACGTAACGTCTCCAACAATTCTTCCATCACTCTGAAAAATTGACCCTAAGTATTTAAATCTTTCCTTTTGAGGGATGCAACGTGTGCCAATTTTAATTTCCATGTCCTCTGAAGTAACCAAATGATCAAACTTATGTTTCATATATTCTGTGTTTGTTCTACTAAGTAAGAGGCCTTTGCTTTCTAATGTTTCTCTTCATATTTTTAATTTTCTATTAACTTTTTCCTTAGACTCCTCCACTAACACAATGTCATATGCAAATAACATACACCAAGGTACTTCATCTTAATATGTTTTGTTAACTCATCAATCACCATTAGAAATAAGTATGGACCTAAAGTTGATCCTTGATGTAACCCAATATTAACTTCAAAGAAGTCTGTCATTCCTTCATGAGTCCTCACACATGTTTTGCACCATCATACATGTCTCTTATAAGGTTAATGTATGTCAATGGGATACCTCTTTTTTCTAAAGTTTTCCAAAGAACCTCTCTCGGTACCCTATAATAAGCTTTTTCTAGATCAATAAATATCATGTGAAGGTCTTTCTTTTTTTCTCTAAAATGTTCCATAAGACGTCTCAACAGTAGATATGCCTGACATGAATCCAAATTGGTTCTGAGTTGTACTTATACTTGTCTTAACCTACGTTCGATAATTCTTTCTCACAATTTCATAGTATAACTCATTAACTTGATATCTCGATAATTCAC
Organism: Brasenia schreberi; assembly: GCA_036023115.1. Classification (NCBI taxonomy): domain Eukaryota; kingdom Viridiplantae; phylum Streptophyta; class Magnoliopsida; order Nymphaeales; family Cabombaceae; genus Brasenia; species Brasenia schreberi. The sequence goes on from JAYKKT010000091.1 coordinate 31,710,228, forward strand.
ACAATTTTGAATGTCTCCCTTGTTCTTATATATGGGTATAAGTGTACTTACTCTCCATTCCTCGGGCATCTTTTGGTTTTTCCATATTTCATTAAATAGTCTTGTGAGCCAAGTGATTCCTATTTCTCCTAGTATTTTCCAAACTTCTATAGGAATATTATCTGGTCCTACCGATTTACCACCCTTCATATGTTTAAGAGCCTCTTTGACTTTATTTTTTTGAATACGTCGGTAGAAATTGTGGTTTATATACTTTTCTGACTTGGCTAAATCTCCTAAACTAATACTAACATCTTTATTTTCATTAAAAAGATTATAAAAATAGTTTTTCCATCTATTTCTTATATCATCATTTGCCACTAAAATTTTTTCATCCTCTTCTTTTATGCATCTAACATAATTAAGATCTTTAGTTTTCTTATCTCTAGCCCTAGCTATCCTAAAAATATCTCTTTCACCCTCTTTTGAGTTGAGTTTTTTATATAAGTCCTCGCAAATCTTAGCTTTTGCTTCACTAACGGCCTTTTTCGCTTCCTTCTTTGCTTTCTTATAAGCTTCTAAAGTTTCTCTAGTTTTCTTGGCATAATGTAATTTGTAACATGCCCTCTTTGCCTTGATTTTATTTTGCACTACTTCACTCCACCACCAAGATTCTTTTTGTGCCGTTACACCACCTTTAGATACCCCTAACACATCTTTCGCCACTTTCCTAATATGTATAGCCATATTGTTCCACATATCACAGGGTGTGCCAACATAATTCCAAACATCTCCTTGAAGGACTTTCTGTTTAAATATATCTTCTTTCTCGCTTTTGAGGTTCCACCATTTAGTCCGAATAGCTCGATGCACTCTTTTCTTCTTTGTCCATTTTTTTATTTGTAAATCCATAACTAAAAGTCGATGTTGGGTGGTTAAGCTTTCTCCTGGAATTACCTTGCAATCTTTACAATACGCTCTATCTTTTTTTCTACAAATAAAATAATCAATTTGTGTTTGTGATAAGCCACTCTTATAAGTAATTAAATTTTATCTCGTTTTATGAAGATTGTATTGAATAAAAAGAGATCAAATGCCATAGCAAAATTTTAAATCCCTCTACCTTCCTCATTTATATCCCCAAAACCAAAGTTTCCATGAATCCCTTGATATCCTAATGCCTCTTTACCGACATGTTCATTTAAGTCTCCTCCTAAACAAATCATCTCCCTTTGTGGAATCTTTTGAATCGCCTTATCTAACTCTTCTCCAAAAAATTGTCTTTATACTATCTTCTAGCCCTATTTGGGGTAAGCACAAATTATATTCAAAACCTCTGCTCCTAACACTAATTTCAACGTCATGATTCGCTTATAATATCGTTGTATGTCTACTACACTATCCTTTAAATCTTTATTTATGATAATACTAACTCCGTTTAGAGCCTTTTCTTTACATGAGTACCATAATTTAAAACTTGTATCCTCTATCTCCTTTGCTTTTTCTCCAACCCATTTTGTCTCTTGTAAACATAGAATATGAATCTTTCTCTGAATCATAGTATCTACCACCTCCATTAGCTTACCAGATAATGTTCCGATATTTGAAGAACCAATACGAATCTTATTATCTAGGACCTATGTCACATGGGTGCGGGTGCGGGATACGGCAAATTTCAAAAATTTTGGGTGCGGCGACACGGCTAGGGTATATAATATATATAATATTCAAGCTACATAAATCAATCGTAATACAACTAGTATTTGCTAATTTTGGGTGCATGTAGGTACCAATTAGCAAGTTCCCTCATAATGATCTGAAACTTACAATGATTTTACAAGCTGCAAAATATCCAAGTTATGGATTCAAAGAGTTTCGAGATCTTTTGTAGGATATAATATATACTAGTATTTGTGCTAGGATCCACTAGTGATGTCATACTCTTCTGTTCTATTGATCTGGCAATGTTCGTGGTCTTTAAATGTGTTTGGTGACAGATATTATTCTGTGCAACATACAATATGGAGTCAAGAATCCAATCAGATTGAGTAATAAGAAACCAATTGTTCGCATCCAAAATCATTCAAGCAACTTTATAGCTTTATACTGTATACAGTTGTAATAGCAAGTACACAACTTTATATTAAAGCAAAACATATAAATGGTAAACAACTGCTAATTTCATCATAATACACAAATCAATCTTCATTATCCGGAACAATTGATCCGTGAGTTAAAATTTTTTTTTTTGGCCATGCCGCACCGACACGGTGTCGGTGTCGGTGTCGCACCAGTGTCGGGGTCGACACTCCACCCCTTAGAAGTGTCTGTGTGACTTAGTATAAGACTAGCTTCCTTATCCCCTGCATCCGTCCATAATCAAAATGCGAAGACCCTCTCTGTAAATTATTCACTATATTCGGGCGACAATGTAGCGAGACTAACTTCTTTACCCACACCTGTCCATGATGTAGGAACCAGTGTTGTCTGACGTGTATCGTATCGTGTATCGTTGGGCTCCACGATACGGGTGTATCGTATCGTATCATATTTTAATATTAAAATAATACAAAAATTAATTAAAAATTAGTAAAAATCAGAAAAAAATCGAAAAAATCAGAAAAAAAAGAAAAAATCTGGTAATTGCTTTAAATTCATATACTGTAAGTTTAGTACAGATTGAGCATTCAACATTGAACAATTGCATCCACCAAAAAATGAAATACAGATTACAGACAGTTACATTTTACAAATTGTAATAAGGATCATCAACTAAATAATCTTCTCTTCTCCTTGTTGCAGATCTCCCTCATCATCATTAGCGACACCTTCTTCTTGGAAATCAAATTTTTCATCTCCTTGATTTGTTATTGCGCTCCTTCCAAATTAATCTAAGCAACGTCTTCTTCAGTTAGGAGGGTATTTTCTTCAGCGTCTTCCATAACCCAATCTTCTAATATATCAAAATTATCCAAACTTATTGGATCAAACTGACTTTCTTCTCTATTTACTTTTTTTAATTGCCTACGACAAACAAAGATAACAATTAGTAAATAATATTAACAATTGAAGACTGAAGTTAAACAATATTGAATTGAAAATTTGAAAGTAATACAACATTACCTTTCATGAAGGCGCATGTTACAACGAATATAAACTAAATCATTTAGTCTTTTGTATTCCAACCTGTTGCGCTTCTTTGTATGGATGTGTTCAAAAACACTCTAATTTCTTTCACAACCTGTTGTACTGCAGGTTTGGCTTAAGACTCTCACTGCAAAATCTTTATGGTTTGGACAATCAGTTCCAAACCCGTTCCACCAAATATCTGTAGAAAAAGATAAACATTATAGACATAATCCACAGTAATGTAAGATGAAACTTAAATATGAAAATAAATAATTTACCTTGACGCATCATAGTGCGGTTGCGAATTGCAACAGGAAAACCCATCAAGTGAAGAGCATTATCATATATCTCCATCTCTCGATGTATCGCATCTGCTATGCTCTCATCAGGGACTAATTTGTCGATACATTCAATGATTCCTCGATTAACCTCACCGTCCCTTTTGAAGGTTGTTGAGTACCTGAACGATGGGTTTAGATAGTAGGGTGCTGCATGAATATGCTGATGCAATTGTTTATTCCATCTACTATCAATTATTTTCCACACGAGCACATAATCTCTCTTTTTTTCCATTAAAGTTATTTCTGATCGCTTCTTTTGCCCTGTCCATGGCTTCATAAAGGTAGCCCATAGATGGTTTGTCCTCGTTGTCAGCCAATCTCAAAACTTTCACTAAAGGAAAAGTAATTTTCAATAATCTGACACATGCATTCCAAAATGAACTTCTAAAAATTGTTTCTGCAATCTTATTCAACTTTCTATTCCTTCTATTTTGAGGCAACTCTTCAAATTGTTGTCACTCATCTTAGGAGAACATTCTCTTCAAAGCTGCCTTCTGTCTCACAATACTCTATACAAATAAGAAGTTTGTTGCGAACCGAGTTGCAGCTGTGCGAAGAAGCTCTGCACCTTTTGTGTATCTCCATCATACACAAAACAAATGCATGGTTGTAAATGAATTTTGTAATATCTTGGCAACACTCAGATGCTGCCTTTATTTCATCCATCTCACCAATGTCCTTGAGGATGAGATCTAAACAATAGGCTGCACATGGTGTCTAGTAGAAAGTCTCATAAATATTAGCTAACTCCTTCCCAGCTGCTTTGTAGTTAGCTGCATTATCTGTAATCAAGTGAATTGGTATATTAGTTAGCTGCATAATAGTGCGGTTGTGAATTGCTACAAGCAAACCCATCAAGTGAAGAGCATTATCATAGATCTCTATCTCTCGATGTATAGCATCTGCTATGCTCTCATCAAGGACTAATATACCAATACAATCAATAATGCCTCGATTAACCTCACCGTCCCTTTTAAAGGTTTTTTTGTACCTGAATGATGGGTTTAGATAATATGCTACTGCATCAATAATTTTCCACACGGGCACATAATCTCTCTTTTTTTCATTAAAATATTTATGATGGCTTCTTTTGCCCTATCCATGGCTTCATAAAGGAAGCCCATAGATGGTTTCTCCTCGCTATCAGTCAATCTTAAAACTTTCACTAAAGGAAAAGTAATTTTCAATAATCTGACACATGCATTCCAAAATGAACTTCTAAAAATTGTTTCTGCAATCTCATTCAACTTTCTATTCCTTCTGTTTTGAGGCAACTCTGCAAATTGTTGCCACTCATCTTAGGAGAACATTCTCTTCAAAGTTGTCTTCTGTCTCACAATACTCTGTACAGATAAGAAGTTTGTTGCGAACCGAGTTGCAGCTGTGCGAAGAAGCTCTGCACCTTTTGTGTATCTCCATCATACACAAAACAAATGCATGGTTGTAAATGAATTTTGTAATATCTTGGCAACACTCAGATGCTGCCTTTATTTCATCCATCTCACCAATGTCCTTGAGGATGAGATCTAAACAATAGGCTGCACATGGTGTCTAGTAGAAAGTCTCATAAATATTAGCTAACTCCTTCCCAGCTGCTTTGTAGTTAGCTGCATTATCTGTAATCAAGTGAATTGGTATATTAGTTAGCTGCATAATAGTGCGGTTGTGAATTGCTACAAGCAAACCCATCAAGTGAAGAGCATTATCATAGATCTCTATCTCTCGATGTATAGCATCTGCTATGCTCTCATCAAGGACTAATATACCAATACAATCAATAATGCCTCGATTAACCTCACCGTCCCTTTTAAAGGTTTTTTTGTACCTGAATGATGGGTTTAGATAATATGCTACTGCATCAATAATTTTCCACACGGGCACATAATCTCTCTTTTTTTCATTAAAATATTTATGATGGCTTCTTTTGCCCTATCCATGGCTTCATAAAGGAAGCCCATAGATGGTTTCTCCTCGCTATCAGTCAATCTTAAAACTTTCACTAAAGGAAAAGTAATTTTCAATAATCTGACACATGCATTCCAAAATGAACTTCTAAAAATTGTTTCTGCAATCTCATTCAACTTTCTATTCCTTCTGTTTTGAGGCAACTCTGCAAATTGTTGCCACTCATCTTAGGAGAACATTCTCTTCAAAGTTGTCTTCTGTCTCACAATACTCTGTACAGATAAGAAGTTTGTTGCGAACCGAGTTGCAGCTGTGCGAAGAAGCTCTGCACCTTTTGTGTATCTCCATCATACACAAAACAAATGCATGGTTGTAAATGAATTTTGTAATATCTTGGCAACACTCAGATGCTGCCTTTATTTCATCCATCTCACCAATGTCCTCGAGGATGAGATCTAAACAATAGGCTGCACATGGTGTCTAGTAGAAAGTCCCATAAATATCAGTTGCACATTATCATAGATCTAAACAATAGGCTGCACATGGAAAGAACGAATGTATGGTAGAAGAAGTTCTTCCTCTATTCCTTCCTAAACTTCCTCTTCTACTACCTCCAAAATCTTCAGCTGCAACACTCTTCCCCTGTTAGGTGCTCGTGAACTGCTATTACCAATTTCTGTTCTAGCATATGAAGGCAAACTATCAGTGAATCCAATTCCAGTGGCAGTAGCATCATCAGCTTCTTCACACATCTAGAAATCATCCTTTTGTTGTCTCCTTTCCTGTATGCTCTCAATCATCTGCAAGCTGCCATTTAATACCTTTTGGCATACTTCTAACTCTGCCTGCGCATGGAGCAACTTCTTTCCTGGTTCCTGCTAGGTGGTGTTTCAATCTTGAAATTCCACCACTAACCACCTTTTCACAAAATAAGCATCTAATCTTTAACCTGGAACCCTCAATTGGTATACTCCACTGCCATGCCGGATCATCAGACCGATAATGGGAGTCTCTACCACCCCTTCCTGCCATCTCAATGGAGTACTTTAATTCAAACAAAACCTGAAAATAAAAGCACTTCGTAAATCCCCAATCTTCAAATAACACTCAAATGGAGTGTCTCCCACTTCATGAATGCAATAAAAATCGTATACACACATTTAATAACTTCATATTTTGTCATTAAAAAAAAATGAAATAACACAAAAAAACAATAAATATAAAAGCAATAAATGGAAAAAAACATTAAAAATATACCTAAATCCGAGTTTGGAGGCTTGCACGGACACCGTAGGGCACGATTTTAGAGCTTTGAACATAAAGGAGGCGAAAATTGCAATAAAAATCGTATACACACACTTAATAATTTCATATTTTGTCATTAAAAAAAATGAAATAACACAAAAAAACAATAAAATAAAAGAAAAAAATGGAAAAAAACATTAAAATATACCTAAATCCGAGTTTGGAGGCTTGCACGGACACCGTAGGGCACGATTTTAGAGCTTTGAACACAAATGAGGCGAAAATTGGCTCTTAGGGAGCTTGAGAAACCCAAAAGAAGAGAGGAAACCCGCAAAAAATTGCGGGTTTCATTCGGCCGGGGACCCTTTATAAGGGTCCCAGGGCGTATCACCCGTATCGTACGATACGGGAGATACGCATCGTATCGTGCGATACGGCCCGTATCGCACAATACGGTGCGATATTTTGGTTATAGCGATACGGATAACACTGGTAGGAACCCTCTCTGCAATTGATTCACTAAATTCAGGTGAAATGTAGTGGCCCTTGCTTACTTATTACTGCATTCGGGCTCTGCCGCACATTGCTAGGCGGGGACGCCCCAAAGCAATGCTCATAATTTTTGTAATCTATATTATAAAAATCCGACGAAGTTTTACGCTGGTTGTCGGAAGCCTAACACAACCCTCTTCATTATTCGGGCTTGGGACCGGCAATGCAAGGGTGATCCCTTACATGGGTGGAGTTGTTGTAATATTGTTCAGTAAAATGTTAAAATTAAATTCATGTATAATAATAACTAATTAAAACAATAATTTACTTATATTAATTTATTTTATTTAAATATTTATTTGTATTGATAACTTCTTAATTATAGTAACAAAGAATATTTTGTTACTAATTAAAATTTTTATTACTTCAATATTATTTATATTAATTAGCTGTCTTATGTAATAATATGAACTAAAGTATGACAATTTATACTTATTAATTAGCTTATTTGGAATTGATATTTTACCTTGAAATGAATTTTCTTACTATTGTTTACATTATTTTATTTAAAACAAACTAATCACTTATTCAAAAATCAATATGATTGTTAACGTAGCATTATTTCAATTAAATCTTTGATATGGTGCAAGCTTTGAGTTCAATCAACATGACCATGACGTTTAGAGGTTTATGTGAAACATATTCTTTTCTTAAACTTGTATCATAAGGGGTCTTTGGCTTGCTAGTGTGATGTATGGTCTTGGGTTTAGAGGGTCACGAGTTCAATTATATGAATTCCATTTTTGTTTGTTGAGATGGGATATTCTTGCCTCTCTACTTCCTAAAAAAAAAGAACCTTGAGTTGGGTCCTTCTCGTCGCTCATTGATGCATTATACAGTTTGATGGTGAATGAATGAGGCTACTGTATGAGTTCGAACTATCATGCTAATGGGGCTTTAAGGTAAATAAATTTGATCTGTCACTAGAGCAGACAGGAAATTGAGGCCAAGTCAGGTGACGCTTTTAAAGGTCATTTCAAAAGCAGGAGCACCTCGAGTTTATTTCTTTGTATGGTAAGCAATGTGCGCCAAGCTCTTTGCTTTGATAATCTCTAAAAGAAGGGCTTCACTATGGTTAGACATGTCCATCTCCAGGTATATTGGAATTGACAATTAAAAACCATCAGTTCCAGTTCGCCTGGAACTACTAATCCTAACCAAACTGGATTGGATTCAAACTTGTTTTGGTTTTGGTTTTGGTTTGAATCAAAACTGTTAAAAACTATGAAAAATTTAAAAAGGATGCAATTGACAGCTTGAACTGCTGATTCTGGTTCCAAAGGAGGAACCATAATTGAACAATCCCCCTTGATTCTGTCAGGTTCTGGTCAGTTTATGGCCGGATTCAGTTCTAATTTGAACTGTCAGTTTGGTTCCAAACTAGACTTTGTCTAACTATGGTGAATAGATGCCCTATGTGCAAGCATGGGTTTGAATTGGTGGATCACTTGCTTTTGTTTTGTGAGTTGACTAGGCTATTTATGGTGGCAACCTTTAAGGTTATGGGGGTTGAATGGGTGCCTAGTAGAAAAGTTAGAGAAGAGATTTAAGCATGGGTTTTTTTCTTCAAATTTCACAACAGGAAAGCTTATTTTCTCTTACTCCCTTTTGTCATTTTTTGGCAAGTCTTGAGAGTTTTTCAAGGGATAGGGAAATTGTCAATGAGATGGCTCAGCGTAAAACTTCGTCGGATTTTTATAACATGGATTACAAAAATTATGAGCATTGCTTTGGGGCGTCCCTGCCTAGCGACGTACTGTAGAGCCCGAATGCAATAATAAGTAAGCAAGGGCCACTACATTTTCGCCCGAATATAGTAAATCAATTGCAGAGAGGGTTCCCACATCATGGACGGGTGTGGATATGGAGGTGGTAGATACTATGATTCGGAGAAAGATTCATATTCTATGTTTACAAGAGACAAAATGGGTTGGAGAAAAAGCAAAGGAGATAGAGGATACAAGTTTTAAATTATGGTACTCAGGTAAAGAAAAGGCTCGAAACATAGTTGCTATTATCATAAATACATGATGTTGAAATTAGTGTTAGGAGCAGATGTTTTGAATATAGTTTGTGCTTACGCACCCTAAGAAGGATTAGAAGGTAGTATAAAGACAACTTTTTGGGAAGAGTTAGATAAGGTGATTCAAAAGATTCCATAAAGGGAGATGATTTGTTTAGGAGGAGACTTAAATGGACATGTCGGTAAAGAGGCATTAGGATATCAAGGGATTCATGAAAACTTTGGTTTTGGGGATATAAATGAGGAAGGTAGGGAGATTTTAAATTTTGCTATGTCATTTGATCTCTTTATAGTCAATACAAACTTCAAAAAATGAGATGAACATTTAATTACTTATAAGAGTGGCTTATCACAAACACAAATTGATTACTTTATTTGTAGAAAAAAAGATTGAGCGTGTTGTAAAGATTGCAAGGTAATTTCAGGAGAAAGCTTAACCACCCAACATCGACTTTTAATTATGGATTTACAAATAAAAAAATGGACAAAGAAGAAAAGAGTGCATCAAGCTATTCAAACTAAATGGTGGAACCTCAAAAGCAAGAAAGAATATATATTTAAACAAAAAGTCCTTCAGGAGATGTTTGAAATTATGTTGGTACACCCTGTGATATGTGGAACAATATGGCTATACATATTAGGAAAGTGACGAAAGATGTGTTAGGGGTATCTAAGGGGGGTGTACCGGTACAAAAAGAAGCTTGGTGGTGGAGTGAAGTAGTACAAAATAAAATCAAGGCAAAGAAGGCATGTTACAAATTACATTATGCTAAGAAAACTAGTGAAACTTTAGAGGCTTATAAGAAAGCAAAGAAGGAAGCGCAAAAGGCCGTGAGTGAAGCAAAAGCTAAAATTTGTGAGGACTTATATTAAAAACTCAACTCAAAAGAGGGTGAAAGAGATATTTTTAGGATAGCTAGGGCTAGAGATAAGAAAACTAAAGATCTTAATTATGTTAGATGCATAAAAGACGAGGATGAAAAAATTCTAGTGGTATATGATGATATAAGAAATAGATGGAAAACTATTTTTATAATCTTTTTAATGAAAATAAAGATGTTAGTATTAGCTTAGGAGAGTTAGCCAAATCAGAAAAGTATGTAAACCACAATTTCTATCTACGTATTCAAAAGAATGAAGTCAGAGAGGCTCTTAAACATATGAAGGGTGGTAAATTGGTAGGACCAGATAATATTCCTATAGAAGTTTGGAAAATACTAGGAGAAATGGGAATCACTTGGCTCACAAGACTATTTAATGAAATATGGAAAAACCAAAAGATGCCTGAGGAATGGAGAGCAAGTACACTTATACCGATATATAAGAACAAGGGAGACATTTAAAATTGTGCGAATTATCGAGGTATCAAGTTAATGAGCCATACTATGAAATTATGGGAAAGAATTATCAAACGTAGGTTAAGACAAGTATAAGTACAACTGAGAACCAATTTGGATTCATGTAAGGCAGATCTACTATTGAAGCGATTCACCTTTTGAGACATGAGCAAAAAAGAAAGACCTTCACATGATATTTATTGATCTAGAAAAAGCTTATGATAGGGTACCGAGGGAGGTTCTTTGGAGAACTTTAGAAAAAAGAGGTATCCCATTGACATATATTAACCTTATAAGAGACATGTATGATGGTGCAAAAACATGTGTGAGGACTCATGAAGGAACGACAGACTTCTTTGAAGTTAATATTGGGTTACATCAATGATCAACTTTAAGTCCATACTTATTTATAATGGTGATTGATGAGTTAACAATACATATTCAAGATGGAGATGCTACGCATAGAATTAATGCTGGTTGGTTAAAATGGAGAGGAGCATAAGGTATTCTTTGTGATAAGAAGATACCTTTAAAGTTAAAAGGTAAATATTATAGAGCATCAACTAGGCCTGCCATGTTTTATGGTTCCGAGTGTTGGGCAGTTAATCATCAACATGTACAAAAGATGTTTGTCACAAAAATGAAGATGGTTGAGATGGATGAGTGGTCATACAAGAAAAGGCCGTATACATAACGAGGTTATTAGAAACAAATTAGGAGTGACACCAATAGAGGATAAAATGAGAGAATATAGTTTAAGGTGGTTTGGACATATAGAAAGAAGATCAAAAGAAGAACCTCTAAGAAGGTTAGAAAAACTAAATTTGGAAAGTATTAAAAGAGATAGAGGATGACCATAAAAGTGTTGGAAAGAAACAATAAAGAATGATCTAGCTTATTGTGAGTTAACTACTAACATGGCACACGATAGGGATCTGTGGAAACAAAGAATCCATGTAGCCGACCCCGTCTAGTATGAGAAAAGGCTTAGTTGTTGTTGTTGTATTGTATGACAAGGAAAATATATTTCTATTAGTACCCTGTGCTAAACAGGGTCCAACGTGATTACAACATTGAGTTGTCCTTTCACTGGAAGTAACTGAATTTTAAAATTTAAAGTATGAAAAGTAGTTGATGTGAAGGTGTATTGCGGTAAACCTCATTTGTGAGGGAATATCTATGGATTTGTTTGTCCTTACGTCTATGTTCTAATATATTTGTATTCCCATTCTTTCCTGCCCAGTGTTATGATCAATATTTACTGAAAAGTTTGAGGAAGGCTGCTGAGAAGCGGGGAAACTCCTTCTGGGCAAGAGGGCCAGAAAATGCAGGAACATATAATTCACAACCTCATGAAACGAGATTCTTCTGTGATGGTGGCGACTATGATGGCCATTATGGGAGATTCTTCCTTGGTTGGTATTCACAAGTTTTAATAGATCATGCGGACCATGTGCTATTTCTTGCAAGGTTAGCTTTTGAAGGCACCCGTATTGGCATAAAGGTAGCAACTTTATCTTCTTGGCTGAAGAAATAGCACTCATTTGCAAGTTGACTGCTACACAACTGATTCTCTTTCTCTCTCTCTCTCTCTGTGTGTGTGTGTGAAATGAGCAGCTATCTGGTATTCATTGGTGGTACAAAACTGCAAGCCATGCTGCTGAGCTGACTGCTGGATTCTACAACTCTTGCAATCGTGATGGCTATGCCCCAATTGCACAGATGCTGAATAAGCATCAAGCTACACTTAATTTTACATGTGTGGACTTGCTCACGTTGGACCAACAAGAGGACTTTTCAGAGGCATTAGCAGATCCTGAAGGATTGGTGTGGCAAGTAAGTAAACGTGTCTTTGTAGTGTTGCATCCTGGTCAAAACTTGGCTTCGTTCTCTGGATATCAAGCATGTGGTAGCATCTGCATGTTGATGAAAGTGAAGAATAACGAATGTATTTCTTTGAGGAAATCTCAGACGTAATGGATTGATGCGTTAATTTGAGTATTATATTTGTACTTATGTCATCATTCATGAATCCCCATAGTTAACCTTGCCCATATAAATTCTCTGGATGAAGTGCCATCCGGAATTGGTTGCACATCAAGAATTCAAGTCAGCTTGGTATAGTTCTAAACCTAAGTTCGCAGAACCTGGTTAAAACAGTCCACCCCTGTTATGCGTATTGACTAGTATTATGTGTTCCACTTATAGCAATGGGAGGGTAATAGCTTTGTGCCATTTGCACTCTTTCTGGGAAGATGTTTCTCTTTACAAAAGTTGGTCACAAAGGTTCAAAATGCTGCTCTTTGCAGGTTCAAAATGCTGCGTGGGATGTTAACATAAAGATAGCCAGTGAGAATTCTCTGCCTTGTCATGATAGAGATGGTTATAACAGGATTTTGGAGCATGCAAAGCCTTCAAGTGATCCTGATCAAAGGCATTTATCTGCGTTCACCTACCTCAGACTTGGCCCAACTCTCATGGAGGGACACAACTACTTGGAATTTGAGCGTTTTGTTAAGAGAATGCATGGTAAATACCTTCTGTTTTTGTACTGCTATTCTTTTGCTGTACTTAACCACAAAGTTTCTTTACTTCCTGAACCTGTTCATCAGATATATGTTGTCTTCGACAATTGGTGCTTAGTAATCTCTCTCTCATGAAACTGTTTGGAAGATGTTGAGATCTTTCATGTCTCAGTTTTACAGATATTTGTTGCACTAATTGGTTAACATTTCCTAGGGCTAGATCTTTAACTGTAGGAGCTGTTGGTATTTTCTTCAACATCTCGGTTCTCTAATCCGTATGTGCTTGCGGGTGCACATGCTGCTTTTCTTCTCGGAGTGTTCTTGGTTGCTAAGTCTGTTTGTCTGTGCGGGAGCATTAACTTTCTTCTCGGAGTATTCTTGTTTTCTAAGTTTAAAAATGGTTTCCCTTTGTTGCAACATTCATCTTTTTGCTTGCCTGGGCACTTGAAATTGTAGGCCTATCTGCAATTTGAGGAGAAATACCCTGCTCTGCTGTTTCACTTTAACTGCATCTGCTTGAATGCATGCTGTCAACGACAACTGCTATTACATCATAATGTCTCTTTGGTAGGTGTTTGCTCTCTGAACTTCTTTACCCTTTGCTTTTATGTGCATCTCCAATGTGGTAGAGTTAACAAAAGCTGCTTACTTATTTGTCGATTAGCTCAGTAAAATGAATCCATGTACTTTCCCTATCATTTAATCTTGCATCAAATACCTTATTTGCAGGTTGAAATGGGGAAACAACTTTTATTGATTTTCAGGAGCTGTGGGGTGCCCAGACTGTAAAGGGAGAGGAACATCACATCCATTCTTTAAATATTTGGTCCGCAAATCTCAGGCTCTTAACGAACGGAAATGACCCAAAACTAATGTTAAAACAAAGAAATTTACAGAACTTGCTTCCTGATGATTTTCTCTGAACCATGTGTCCAGACTCGTCCCCTGTGAAATGTTGAGGTTAGTCTGTCAAAGTTGCCCTTAGGGAGGGGATGATGTATGAGCGTGGGAGCTGATAGTGTTGCTGCTCTCTGTAAGTGCAGCTGTTGCTCTGTTCTGTCTCTAGCATTCTTGTGTATCTCCATTACCCTCCCAACATCAAAACTGCATGGGGAACAAGATAACATTAAGCGGGTATTGAACCAGCCACAAGAAATTGTCAACATTGCAAATTATAGCTAATTAGCCTTTACGTCCTTTTTTTCTACAGGAATGGTCTTTGTCCTCTGCGTTTGCTTAAGAAAGTCAAGATTAACTAAGGTTACCGCCCAGCGGCGTTCCATTCACGCTACTGCGTAAAAGCTCCTACCTTGAAAAGCTTTTCCCACTTTTCTTATTAAAACGCATCGTTCAGCGCTCTACGTTTGATTTCTCTCTTAGGAGCTTTTTGGTACGACAGTTTACGGTGTGAGATGCTGACTAATTGCAAGTTGGAACACAAATACTGTTGCAAGTGTCGACATTAATCGGGCAGGAAAGCCATGATAACGCATTCACCGGAAGCTTATGGCCATCGGTTCGTTTTCTGATAAGATTTCAACCATGATATTTTTTGACTTTTTAAATTTAAATTTTAGCTGTTGGTCTCATTGATCGAATGATTTTTTTTAGCATGGATTCGGTGGACACATTTACTACATTCTATATATACATATATATCGCCCTGCCTTGTAATGGTTAATGGTGTCAATGGTGATAACTCCAAAGAGAGTAATGATCATGGGCCTCTTGAAATGAAGGCACTTCAAAAACACTTATAGAGCGGAAGCCAACCAGCCAGCAAAGGATCAAGAAGGAAGAGCTCCAGGATTCGACTCTTTTAAACACTTATTTTTTCTTGATGGAAGACTCTTTTGCACACTCCAGAAACTGCGTCTATACATGCACTTCCCAGGTCGAAGATTCCCACAAAGACCGGCAGCCTGAATTACTCCTTAGGCAGCAGTCTTATCCCAATAAAAAATGCCCAAAACAGTAGCCTCATTTGAATTCTGAACTTGAGTTTGTTTTTTTCTCCTACTATAATGGGGCTGACGCCTAATTTTCACAGAACCACACATGCATGCCTTAGAAATTGAATTTACCACCTGTGAGATGGGAATCGGCGAGCCCTACCAGATGAGCTAACACTGTGGGTACTGAACTTGAGTCAAAGTGGGGTAGCACATTTCGCCTCACTTTCACACCAGAGATGGAACCCTCATAAGATATACTTAAGGACCCTATTTAACAAGTGAATATCGTTGCAAAGAAACAATGGGAAACATTACTTTGTCACCTAGAGTATATGGGGATTTGGATCTATTGTTCTCTTTATGCTTTCAAAAGCCCCCCATATGTAGACATTCCATGACAACCAAAACAGGTATGGAAATAATGTGTTGAAATAATGTATTGATATGGCTTGAATTTGTTAATACCATCGTGACCGGACCCATAAAACTCACAGTGTGATCTTAATTGGACACGGAAACTAGAGGTTCGTTTCATAAGAAAACTTTCTTTTGTAATTATCTATTTCCGATATTTGGAAGAGAGCATATAAAAGAGATGTACATTCGGGTTATGGTTTGAGAAATTGATAGAGAGCATTATATTATAAGTATCTCTTGTTTATAATGAAAATTTCAAAGATTGAACTACATATATATATATTGGTGCTCCCGATTAGGCTGGATCATCAAGCTCTAGCTTTCCACCACTTGTAATACACACACACACACACACACACACACACACATATATATATATATATATATATATATATATATATATATATATATATATATATATATATATATATATATATATATATATAGAGAGAGAGAGAGAGAGAGAGAGAGAGAGAGAGAGAGAAAGTAGTACCTGCACACATCTTATCCTATTTAAAATCATCTTAAACATCTTGACCATCCATCTCGTTGTATCCTAGCCGTCCAAATATGTGCCCGACCATCAACCTGTCATAGTGTCTCCAATGCATCAACTTCTTCTCTCTCCGATAGTCGCATCCCCTGTGCATCCACTGACCATCTCTCTCTCTCTCGGATGCCAAAAATGGAACAAGGCAACAAACGGCAAATGATCCAAGCCTAATAGCACATATGTTCTCTCTCTACAAATCACAGAGAGCCTCGTCATCCTCTCTCTACAAATTGTAGAGACCTTTCCCACTCTCATGCTCGATTGCAAAAGACCTTTATAACTTTAGGAGGCACAAGTGGAATAAAGTTATTTTTATATTTTCTACAAACCCTTATAACTTTTCAAATAATACTCATATCCCTAAAAAAATGGGAGCACATGAGTATAGATTGTGAAAGATTGATTTGTAAACTTTATCAAGAAGCAGTAGCCATAAATATTGATAGATAACATACATTCTAAAGCCCCACTCGTACAATACTTGTTGGCGAGATAGAGATTGATCTTGTAAAGGAAAACAAAGAATGTGCCTAAGATACAACTACAATAAAATACCTTCTATATATGATCCTTAGAGTGCAATACATCCCTTGTCAGTATGATATAGAGGGGTGTCATATAAAAAATCATGTCAATATGTATCATATGATATGTTTGGTGTCGGTTGATGTACTAATAAGGTGCTAGACAAATTCTCACGTAAGAAGGTGTCATATGCATAATTTGAAAAGCACTTTATGGAAGGCATGCTATATTCAAAAGTAGAAGCCACTAAAAATCTGGGATAAGCACATGCATACACATAGAAATATGTATATATATATGGGTATATATTTATATATCAAATACTATAAAAATCAAGAGAAAATATAGGTTGACCTGATCATTCGCTGCTCTTCCCATTTTAGAATATATGTTAGATAATACATACTGTATGCTATGTTTGGTGTCAATTGAAGCACTCATAAGGTGCTATTATTCGTATGATCCTTACAATGCAACATACCCCCTTGTCAATACATACTGTATGCTATGTTTGGTGTCAATTGAAGCACTCATAAGGTGCTAGATGTTGCCATATACATAATTTGGAAGGCAGAAGGCATTCTATATTCAGAGGTAGCCACTAAAGATCCAAGGACACACATGCATACACACATAAATGTGTGCATATATTTATATATCAAATGCCGTAAAAATTATGAGTTGAAGCTTGCCAAGTGAATGTAGGTGAAACTGATTATTCGGTACTCTTCCCATTTTATGATAGATAATATTATTATTGTCTTGTTTTAAAAAACATGATCGAATTTCAGATTTGCCCCACATGTAGTGGGTAATAAAGCAACTAAGGAAACCATCTAGACATCCACAATGACAAAGGAAGCCTGATCATTCATGGTCATTGATCATCCCGAGTGAATTCCAGGATTTGGGGTCCAAAGTTGTTGCACAAAAGTTGGACAGGTTGGCAGACCTTCCTAAACATAGGTGTTGCCAAGTTGTATGGTCAAGGACAAGCTGGCCAAGTTGTATCTTTTGTTCTTCTATCAAAATCCAACTATACACACAAATACTAAATTTAGTGACTGCTTTGTATATATAAACTCTACCAAAGTAGTAATCCAAAGACGAGCAAGAATCGCAGCTTGAAAACAAGCCATAACACAAAGAACCGAGCGACCAGACATGGCTATCTCTTCTTCCTCTGCCTGGGTGGTGCTTCTCTTCCTTGTTTTTCTTCTGTCTGTGTCAGCCCAACCAATTTCGTTTCCACCAGAGATGGATGGTTGTGGTGATGCACTCAACGCCATTAGTGAGAACTGTGACAGCCTACAAAACGGTGGGGAGCCCGACAGCCGGTGTTGCAAAATCCTCGTTGGCATGTCCAAATCATGCTTGTGCAATATCATCATTCAGTGCAACACTCCCTCGTCCCCTATCTTCACACCCATTGGTTTCTTCTTACTGGGTGCACCACAAGAGTGCAACTTTCACATAGACTGTCAAGGTAATATACTTGCAGCTCCCCCATTACAAATATATCTATATATATTATTGAGAGAGAGAACAATATATTTTGAATGAGACACTAATGTAACTTTCTGTACTTCTTAGCTGTGTTGCATCTTCCTCCCAATTCCCCTTCGTTAAAAATATTCGATGCTGCTATGATGCAAGAACCATCATCATCACCATTGCCATCATCATTGCCGCCGGAGCTAGCGGGATCACCCTTCTCATCAAGAGACTCCATGTACCAACCTAGTAAGGGAACCACTCTGAAGAATTACAGTTTGACAACAGTTATCTTAATGGGAGCTATTTCATGGATCGTGGCATAGGTCCCTGCTTTCCGTGTCAACCAAACGATCTTCCGTTAGGATTGTTAATTTTGAGGTGTTCCAAACCCTGTATCAAAAAAGAGAATGGCACTTAAAAAGGGGCTTTATTATTCTTTTTATATCAAATTAAATGCACCATACATCCACACAAGTTGAGAGACGAAATGTTCATGTCAATTGTACAACTTTTATCTCAAGATGTTTGGAGTCTTGGTATGTATACGTGGGGGTATAACAATATTAATTTATATGGACAAGGAGTTGGGAAAAGTTTCCTATAAGGCGGCACCATTTAGTGGTAGTACTACTCTATTTTAGATAATAATTTGCCATTATTTTTAAATTAATATAATTTTTTGCATTGTATTTTGGGTACAAATTTATGAATATTTTATTGCTTTTAGAGTTAGCTTGTGATTGAAACAAGTTGATGAACAATCTCGAGCAAACAAATGGATAGAAATGTTAGTCATAGGCACTCTAAGCATTCTCCAACTTTTTTACTTGCTTTTTGTCATCAAGAAATAGAATTGATGACAATAAATTTGGTACACAGTCACTAACACAATGCCATTTGATTTCTCTTTAGTTATACACAAGTGTTGGCGATACAAGTAGGTTTCCAGGTAAATGAAGAGAATCCTACTATTTGATACCTGCTCTAAGTATTTTCATGACCATTATATTGGAGCTGACATGACCCCCACATTCTCCATCATGGAATTCGTGCAAGATGGTCCTAGCCTCATCATGGTCGACACACCTCAACGAGATGTCGAAAAAAATCTTTTTATAGAGAGCCTCCCCTAAGACAACATATCGAGTTGAGATTTTCAGAATAAAAGTTGTCTTTAAAGGAAGCAAATTGGGGAAATCCCCCATTTTTTAAAAAGTATTTAATGTCTTGAAACCAAGGTTTTTCTTCTTAATTTTGGTCATTTTGGTAAATCTCTAAATCATTGGTGGATGGAGTGGATAAGTGTAGGATCTCTAGGGATCGAGCACCGAGGGTGGGATCGATCCTTAAAGTTGACCCTAATGAAGAGACAACATCAACTATGGTGTTGTCCTCTCTACCTAGTGAATGTGCAAGATTTGAAAGAATCAACCAACTTGGTGGCCAATTCGTGGTATGGAATGAGTTTTTCATTTTTGACTTGCCAACTTTTTGAAACTTGGTTTACAACAAGCATAGAATCTCCAAAGACTTCAATACGTGATTTTCCTAGATTTTTCAAAACTTTTAGGCCTTGTATGGGTGTCTCATATTCGGCCACATTATTGGAACAAGGAAAATTTAATGAGAATGACATTGGGATTTCTCCCTTTTTGGGGGATATGAGAATGATTCTCACGCCTGCCCCTTGTTGATTCCTTGTCCCATCAAAGTACATTTTTCATACTTGATTCTCATTACAACAATTTGATAAAACAGGAAATTTCAATTCATTTGTCTAAGATACCCTCATTAGGCATTTCATAAAGTATGGGATATGTATCTTTAAGGGGTAAGTCGGCCACATGATCGGCTAGGGATTGTCCCTTAATGGAGTTTTGATGATGGAATTAAGTCATACTCCATTAGGAGGAGTTGTCATTTACCTAGCCTACCCGTTAGGATAGGTTTTTCAAAAAGGTGTTTGATAGGTCAAGTTTAGACACTATCCAAATTTCATGATCCAAGAAGTAGTGTTTAAACTTTTGGCATGCCCATACCAAGGCGATGGTTTTCAAAACAAGGTCTCTCACGTTGAAATGGCGAGCCTTCATGTGCTTCTCATAGTGTCGGGATATCCTTCGTAAGAGAGGTATCTCTCTCTTTTGTATTTAATCTTGAAGGAGAAGCCTCCATTGTTAACGGTTGATCACTCCTCTCATGCTCTCTCTCCTTTTGTATTCTATCTGGAAGGAGAAGCCTCCATTGTTGACGGTTGATCACTCCTCTCGTGCTCTCTCTCCTTTTGTATTCTATCTGGAAGGAGAAGCCTCCATTGTTGATGGTCAATCACCGCACCTCGTGACTCCTCTCTCTCTCTCACGTTGGGTTAGAAAGGTAGGGTTTCAATTTGAGGTGTTAATATTAGGGTTTAATGTTTGTCATTTTTATATTTGGTTAACTTGTGCATCAACTTCCTGTCTCTCTCTTCGGCATTCACAACTCCTCTTTGATTATAGGTTAGAAAGGTAGGGTTTCGATTTGAGGTGTTGATTTTAGGGTTTAATGTTTGTCATTTTCGTGTTTGGTTAACTTGTGTTACTCTTTAATGTTTTTGCTCTTTGAGAATGTTTAAACTTCTCTATTAGTTTTTCTTGATTATGCATTTTGTTTGTATGCACTCAACCTTTCGGATGATGTCTTGTAGCACCGGATCTTTTGGTTGATGTCTCGCAGCAAGTGACTTGTAATATGACAACATGTTTAGTTAATGGGATCTTAAGGTTTTTGCCTAGTTTCTTTTTTTATTTCATCTACTAATCTTTCTTAGATTTGATTTTTGCTTGTGGGTTTTGATAATCAAGGAGGATAACTCGAATTTCACTACGGATAGTTGGTCTAATTTTGAATGTTTGTGTAATGTTGCATGAAGAGTATAACAAATCAACACATTTGAAACACACTTTGCAACTTACAAACCGGAAACACCCATGCCCTTGTCATGGTTTTCTTATCTCATATGATCTTATGGTCTTACTCTTTTTTACTCGTTCTCTCGTAAATGAGAGAACTTCCTTGTGAATACGGAGGTTATTTGTTTGATATCTTTTTAAGAAATCGATAGGTTTTATGTTTCATATCTTTTCAGAAATAGACGAGTTTACTTGTTTTATATGGTGGTCATTGAAAATCTTTTAGGAACTCAATCAATGAGATTGATATTTGATAGTATAGATTTTGTACAATCAACAATTGACAAGCAACAATTACATAGTAGACTCGTACCTTATGCTCCAACAATGGATTCAAACGAACTTAGTTTGGCAAGGCTTGAATACTTTGAAAAAAGTCAGAAGGAGTTACGATGGATGAAATGTGAGAAAGGAGGTATAAATTTTAGTACATGTTAATTCACGTCCTTCCATTAGTTTTATTAGGTAATTATTTTTCTCATTATCAATCATTCTAATGAAATTTTTAGGTCTAAGCCACTTAGGACAGAACCGTTCACAAAACTTTTAGTAAAGACATTTTATATATTTTAATTGATTCTGATTATTCTTTCATATCACACCTTAAATGCTATTTATTTATACATGCACATCTTTAATGTTGGAATGTTTTTATGATTGCTAAAGCCACACTCTAAGGAAGACATACATGCACCTTAATGCTATTTATTGTTCATTTCAGTGTGAAGAAGATGCTCTTGCTACCTATACAAGTTTCATTGAAGAGAGCTCTTGATGTGGAAAGATAACTATAAACATTGGTTTTTAAGGCATTGATTTGAACTTTAAATAATGTCATTACTATGTCTTGTATTGCAGACGACTCATCAAATGCCCAACATGTAGTGGGTCAATGAACATTCATATTTCCAATTCTCATCATAGGATTGGCTACCATTATTTCCAATGTATGAATGATGTTAGTATAAGTATATTATAGTATTGAAAATTCTCATGCTAGGTGCAACTTGGGTCATGTACTAATATCGCTTTTAAACTTCATCTTACTTTTTAGCCTTGTAGGTATATGATGTGGGCAAAGGATGCCAAAAACATGTTACAATTGCATTCTAAAAATGATGGAGATAATAGTAGCATACCTCACTCTGCACCTACCATATGTAATAAATGTTGCGACTTAGAGATGAAATTGGAGAACACAAAAAGAGAGTTATACATACAAAAGGCAAAGAAGAAGAGATATAAGAAGGAAATAAACATGTTAGATTGTATACGACTAAGTGAACTTAATGATAATGAGATTTGATATCTTCACAATGAATGTATAAATTGGGAGAAACATTTCTTTGGATATACCTGTAGATGAAAATGGAAAAATGGGTTGTAATATGACATGTTTCTTTAAAGGGATCTTAAGGCTTTTGCCTTGTCTTCTTTTTTCTTTATTACATATACTAATCTTTCTTGGCCATGGTCTTTGGTTTACTCCCACTAAATGTTTGAATTTCTTCCTTCAATGCTTACTTATTAATCTTTGTTCTTCCAAGGGACCTTGAGGTTATCCAATGGTTAATGTGTGTAATTTGGTTCTTTGAAATCAATGATGACTTGGAATTTCAACCAGTGTTATCTGTATCGCACCGTATCGTACGATACAGTGCGATATGTACGATACGATACGGCCACGATACGATACGGTCCGTATCGCTCGTATCGTACGATACGGGCGATAAGCCCAAAATATTTTTTTTCAATTTTTTTCGCATGTTTCTGTCCTCTCTTCTCCTCTATTCACTTCCCTTCAAGGCATCCTCCAATATGCTTATAGTTTGGGTTTATAATTTTATTTATTTAATAAGAATAATGTATAAACAAAAAAAAATTGTGACAAAATTATTTCCCTTTGTGTTACAACTTTTAGGTATATTTTTGCTAACAGTTTCTAATTTCATGAGATCGCAAACAATTAAAAACATTTAGTTCTCTGGGTTCATTGAGTGGGGATTTCACAACTTCACTATTTTAGGGTTCACGTTACATGACTTCCATTGAGTTGAACATGATTAATGTGTGTGACGCTTAACTCAGTTTGTGAAGTGAGAAATAGAGCTCAAGCATTAGTTAAAAAGCTAGTCTCCAATAAGAGAAAAAGGGGACATCATCAAGTAATAATATCACATCATTGAGGTGTCATAGACTCAATAATCAAAGAAATGGAGCTCATTGTTTTGCTCACATATGAAAATTAGCAAATATGACAACTACATGTACAAAGATAGCAGTTTGTTAATTTTGATATATTAGATGAGTGGATTATGGAAGATAACGAAGAAAATGCACTCCTAAGTCCTAACCGAAGAAGACATTGCATGAATTAATTTGAAGTGCAACAATATCATCAAGGAGAAGATGAAGATTATTTAGTTAATGATTCTGATACAAATTTACAATATGTAAAATATAAATATATTTCATTTTTTGATTCAAAATATATAATTTTGGATGCAATTGTTCAATATTAAATGTTCAATTTGTGCTAAACTTTGCATTATATGAATTTAAAGCAATTACCAGATTTTTCCAAAATTTTCCAGATTTTTTTTTATTTTTTTCGGATTTTTACTAATTTTATTGATTTTTTAAATAATTTTTATAGTTTTTTAATATTAAAGTACGATACGATACGATACGATATGCCCGTATCGTGGAGCCCAGCGATACGCGATACGATACGCGTCAGACAACACTGATTTCAACCGATATCTCCTTATTTCTAGGGATCCCAGGGTGTTGGGGCAACTGCTTTGAAATGAAAGGAGCCTTGTGTGAAAGGAACTTTGCATAATTGAGAGTTGTTATTTCTTTTGTTTTAATTTTAACCATTCTCTTTGTATTTTCTTTGTTTGACTGAAACTTGTAGCGTATATACCCCTTATAAAAGAAAACCATTTTTGTATCATTATGTATGTGTGTTCTATTTCTTTTGGGCTCCACTCTTATTATTGTCAATAGTTATTGTTTGTGATTGTTGCACCAAAATAGCTAGTATATGGATAATCGGCCTCGGTATCGATGCTGCCATTTTGAAGAACCCACTCAAAGGCATAATCCATGTATCCACCCTCATAACCATAGTTACTATATGTATCACAATCGATCAACTCTTGGTGAGAAAGGCCAATAAGTTCTCTTTTAATGAGATCATTAATTCCTTCTATTCTTTTAGTTGTAGAAAAGGACCAACAACTTCTTGGTTCATACAAAGGGCTAGCTTAGAAATTCTCACAAGTTCTTAATTTCAATCAAATTTAGTACAGTCAAACAAAAATGTTGTAAAACTCATCACATTGTGTGAGAACAATAGGAAAAAACGGATCCAAACCAGTGTATGTTTGTGTACCATCAACATACTTTTGATTGAGTGTGTATACATTTTTCTTTTATAATTGGTAGGGCCAAGCTAGATAAACTCCATAGATACCAAACTCATCACATTGAGAAGAAGGAAATTAGTATCAACCATCTCGACCCCTCTCTGAGCAATTGTATATGCTGCCAATGCTTCAAGCTCTATACCAATTTCATCAATGACTAGGGTATGTGGCATATGATTTTCTTCTCCTTCAATCTACCTACGTAGAAATATAGGAAATGTGATTGTGGGTCCTCCTGGTCGGAGCAAACCAAAGAACTGAAAATTATATTTTACAAGAAAAAAAACAGATGAAACCAAGTAATTGAGTAAGACCAGGCTTACGTTATATTTCATATTTACATTTGGAACTTGCATTCTCCTCGCACAACCTATTCTTGAATGACATACATTTCCATCACCTTCAATCTCATTAGATGTATCTATAATGACAACCCACTTCATGTGGTCATCTACCAACATTCTAGTGATTTCCCTTCACAAGTAATTTGAGTTTGATTTTCAGGGCATGCATGCATGTGCACATGTTAGGCATCCACTTTCTGTTGTAACCAAAAAGTGTTTCTTCTCTTTTTTCTGGCCTGTTTTAGCCTGTTTACCTTCTGGCCGTTGGCTGTTCTGGCATGGTCTGACTGTCTTCTGGTTGTTGGCGGTTCTGGCCTATTCTGACCTGTTTGCCTTCTAGCCATTGGCGGTTTCGGCCTATTCTGGCCTCGGCCCGTCACGATCTCTTTCGTTTTATGCCTCTTTCCCTTCCTTTTCTCTCTACTTTCTTTTTTTTTCTCTGTTTTTTTTTAGAACAGATGCTTACCTTCTCTCTTCGTCCCCCTTTTTTTTTTTGTAAGATTAAGCAACCGATGCTCTGATACCAATGAAGTCGTATGTCTTAGGCTCTGACTTATCTGTTTCTTTCCGATTGCAGGAAAACACCGCGTCTCATTTGTTGTCGAACAACTTCAGACTATCTTCAGCAGCGGAAATAGTGATTTGAAGATTCGAGGTTTCCTTACAGCGGTTTTTCCAAGGAGACTATTTCTTTGTATTATTCTCTTGTATATGCACTGCTCTATAAATAGAGCAGTGTCTGCTCACCGTCTCCTGGTTTTTCATGTTTTTTCGTGTTGGGTTTTCCTCTTGTGAGCAGGTGAATCCTGACGGTTACCGAAAAATCTGATAACTGTCTGACGGTTACAACCTAGCTCTTATCCATAACCCCTATCTCCGATAACGGTTTGGATGACCAATCCAGCCATTACCGGATAAGATTACTGAGAATGGTCACCGTAACTCTTGTAACATATATCAATCGATTCAACACCGGGTCGAATCGAGGTTACCGGCCAGCAACATGAGACTTGGAGTAGTGCATTCACCAAAAACGAAGTATCATCGTTGTGTAGCTGTCGTATCTAGCTGATTAAAATCATTCATACGGTCAAGAGTAGGCGGAACCTTTGCCAGTTGGGCTAAGATGCCGTGAAACTACCGGAATCAGATAAAACCTTCAAAGATTCGTTGGCATTGAATATGCGTGGCTTGGATCACTCCGCTACCAGACCCAGATAAAGACGTGATCCGTTCATGGTCATTCTGGCACCAATTAATAGTATTTCTTCTGACTAGACATCACCTAACAAATATTAGTAGTGGTTCAGATCTGATCGGGACCATATCGTTGCAAACAGCAACTTTGCCTACCCAAATGCTCTAAATCGTCACTCTCGAATCCAGTGACAGGAACTTCAATATGAAAGTGAGAAAATAAGTTTTCATAATGAAAATGGGAAATTGACTTGACATGACATGCTTAAGATATGATTCAATATTTAACTTCATCATCACTCGTCCATCTCGATCATCCTACATAGTCATGGTCCAACGGTCCCAAACCGTTCATCCTGGTTTTTAAATTAAGAACCCAAACCGAATTGGGATTAAGCTGATTCTATTAGACTGACATTTATCTCAAACTCTGTTAAAAGATTTACTGTCTGTGTAATTGCTCGAATGGTACAATTGAGCTGTCTGCTCATATCGCACACCATGTGCATTATATATGATCTATATGATAAAAACTTTCAATCTAAAGGTAGATTTTGCAAGAAAATTATTCAACAAAATGTTATTCAATAGTGTAAGAGTGGTTTTGATTGACACCGCAGATAAATTGATCCATACTCATATATATATAAATTCAATCGAGGAATAATTATGGTTTTTATTATTAAGATTTTATTTTTTGGATTTATTTTGTTAATTAGGATTTTATCTATTTTAAAATTTTGTTATATAATATCTATTTTAAAAAGATCTCAAATCTTATCTTAATTAGTTAGATTGATTTATATTTGGTTTCTTTGCTGTATAGGTTATAAATATTCCTCCTATCAAATTTTAGAAGACGACTATTGAATTTAGTGGAATATATTTTATTTTAATATCGAGTCTCAAGCACCGAGTGCCTTTAACCTCGAGGAACTCTTTGTTCCTTTTTCCATTGTCTTCTACATCAATTTGGCATCCGAACATTGGGTGTTGATCCCCACACTTTGAGGCCGCAAAAAAAGCAAAGATTTTTTCACGACCAAAGTCATTGCCTACGCCTGCTTTCACTGGACTGGGCATTCGGTGATAATCATCGCTTAAATACATACGCACGGTCTCTCTGGGGACGTACCATCATCCACTCGGCTCTCGACAGTACTGTGACTACCACCACGACTATCTGTATATGGTGAGATCCTCAGAGCATTCAAGAAATCCGTGGCTGTATTTACTTGATTGAGTTATGCGAGTTATGAAAATGAGAGTGTGGATGATACAGTTGAAGAAATCAAGAAATCAATGAGGCGTGGATTGATATTTCAAAGCATGTATGATGAATTATACGAGATCTAGTGAGTTGGTAGGTGATGGAATGACTTTAGCTTGTCAAAAATATTTGTTTTTGGGACAGCGCAGAAAGTGCATGGGATCAACAAGACTTATATGCCAAATTGATGTAGGACTAATGGAAAAAAGGAACAAAGATATATGATATAAATCACATTAGGGAATAATTATGATTTTTATTATTAAGATTTTATTTGAATTTTATTTTGTTACTCAGCTGATTTTATCTATTTTAAAATTTAAGTATAATCAAGATCTCAATTTTTTTTAATAAGTTAGACTTGATTTATATTTGGTTTCTTTTATAAGAGAGTTATAACCCTCCTATCAATTTTAGAAAATGATTTTTAGAAGACAGCTATTGGAACTTAGTAGATTATAGGTGTTCTTTCCTATCAATTGGCATCAGGTTCTTTGTTGCACCTTTAGTGTTAGTTGAACTTCTAGTTGACTTTTGTTCTTTTGGCACTCAACTAGCATCACCGGATCTCTTGTTGATCCTCTACACATTTTGAGTTGTTCGGTAAGTTGACAAATTGCACAATAATAATTCTCCGCTCTGCCTGCTACTGTATCAGTACCGATAACTTCATCGCTTAAATACACAAACACGGGATTTATATTCTATAACGCCATCATCCACATCTTATTCTAAATCACGACTACCACTTTGACGTAGAACCACGTATTACCATCATGATGTATATATATATATATATATATATATATATATATATATATGAGTCGTGGCGGGAAGTCGTGGTTCGTAACGTATGTGATGATAGCATTTTGAATGAAATCAGGCAAGTATAGATGTATTTCTAGCAAAGAGTTATCCAGAGATCTAGTGACAATTATGAGTTAAAGAACAACTTTCGGCCAGAAAATTTTGCTTTGGACAATTTTCATGTGGCGATCAATAAGGCTTATATGCTAAATTGAGGTAGACTAATGAAAAAAATGAACAAAGATATATGATATAAATTACATTAGGAATAATTATGAATGGTTTATTATTATTAAGAGATTTTATTTTGGATTTTATTTTGTTAATAATAGGCGATTTATCTATTTTAAAATTTTAGTTATAATCAAGATCTCATATCTTTCTATCTTTAATTAGTTAGATTTGGATTTCCTTGCATGCATACATGGTTATAAATACCTCTCCTATCATATTTTTAGAAGACGATTATGAATTTAGTGAATTATATTCCTTATTTCGAGACCTAGTCAACAGGAAGCTCGCTTTTGAGTTGAATCGGATGTCCTATGACAAGGAAAATAGTGCGTCGTATCCAAGAAAAGCTTATGATTGTAATCTTTTATGAAGTTTTGACAAACCATTTTCCATCAAACGGCTCTTTTAATAAGGAAGCTAGCCTCACATTCCACCTTGAAACAAGGACTGTGGATTACTGTACAATGGATTCTCGCTTCTTCCCATACCTTGTAAAAGCATATTTCACATCAATAAATTGTCGGTGAAATCTTTGAATAGTTGTATCAGTTTATATGACATTCCCAAGTCCCACATGTTTAGCGTATGTGTCAGAGAATAAATAAGCACTTTCATCAGGCGTCAAATTTCATTCAAGTGTAAGGTTCCTCACTACTATCACCCATAATCACCAACACATGAATCATTATATGTCAAGATCTATCGACATAACATTCCTTCCCGCATTATCGCTAACATCTTCTCCAATTTTGTAAGAATCTCATTACTGAATCTCTTTCATTAGTGGTACTGATGACATCTTTCCAACTTCTATAGATACCTAGCATCAAAAATAATAATAATATTAATAATAAATAACATCAGTATAGATACAATGAAGTGCTAAAATCTCATACTATAAATTTTACCATACACAGAGAAGATGACATGTTGTTTTATAATTTTTTGGCATCAAATAATAATAATAATAATAATATTTTTGACGAAGATCATTTGGTTGGAGCATCGATAACGGAGCAGACGACAACACTCGATGATGGGAAGAGATGACAACAACGATAATCGAGTTCAATAAATTACAAAGCCTCACCGCTAGATAAGAGAAATCAAAGGGTTTGGATTGAAATTTTTAGCTGCTATAGCATGACAGTAAAAGAATTGGTTGGAAATTTTGTACAGAAAGTAAAGAATTTCTTTTTAAATAAACTCTGATTCTCGAAATGAACTCTTGATAAAATGTATAAAACAAGTTTGTTGAGTATTTAGCCAGAGGTATACATGACTTAATAAAAGAGAAAAGTGTCAAAAAAATGATAAAAATGCTGTTGCTAGCATTCCTCGTCACATCAATTATGTGGATCATTACTATCTTTGACTTTAATTAAAAAAATTTAAATGTTACAAATGATAACACACATTAAATAATACACAGAACTTTTCTTGCTCCATCAGTCAGAATTTCTCGCCAAAAAAGAGTAGTGGACACCGGAGACTAGCATGGGCTGGTTCTTCCGTTAAGGAGTCTGTTAAATGTAAATTTATACCACCCAATGCTATTTAGCCCGTAAATCAAAGTGGGCTGACCATCAAACAATCTACAGGAATTATTAAAGAAAAAAGAGGGGGCTAATTACCCTCAATTTAAATATTTTTTGCATAATTTATAATACATAGAGTTTTCATCATTAATTTATGAAATGTGGTTTTTCAAAATTTTATAAAACTTTATATTTTTTAAAAATAAATTTTATTTTTTTTTCCTTATAAAATAGTTGGCCTGAGAGCTAAGTAAGCACCGGAGTGGTTATCGGGCATGACTAGAAATCATGTGGGCTCTGCCCGCGCAGGTTCGAATCCTATGAGGAAAAGGTGCAATTTTGACTCCTTTTTGCCCTGTATCCAACCGGACCTAAAAAATCCCCCCTCTCTCTCTCTCTCCAAACCTGCCAACCGATTGAGCCACCACTAAAGCTCCGTCGGTCTCTCTTTGTACGACGCTATTTCTAGCTACTTTAGATTCTTTTCTTTTGTGTGTTGTCTAACAAGCCGGGAGCTCTGATGTTTTTAGGGAACTCAACAATGTTGAAGAATATGATGATTCACAATGGGACTGTAAATTAGAGTGATCAAGAAAAAAACAAACCTGCTAAAGTAAATTAGAATGATGACAGCCTAGAACTGTTCATTTCAAAGAGAAATCAAGAAATAAGATGAACATATTGAAGTTAGACTAATCTTCCTATACACAAATATCGGAAAATCAGATATTGCTTTCCGGTAGTACGGGTGTAATTTAAAAGTTTTAAAGTATTTTAAAAGTACAAATGATAATATCATTACATTCACTCTCCCGAAAACAATGTTGAATATGAGCGAACACCCTTAGTGATAGGTAAGATCCGATCACTCAAAAAAATAAAATATAAGAAGTTTTGGTATATTTGTTCAGTTGCGTTTGAAATTAAAGTTTAATCGATATATGTTGAATTTGAATGCAATAGAGTGTCACCATTTGACTTTGAATCTCCTAGCATGGGCTCTTAAAGAAGGATTATAGAGATAGCTGATGAACGGAAAAATGAAGAAGATGTTAGTATCAATGATATTCAATAACCTCTCTTCTATTTTCCTTTTGTTTTTATATCTCAATTTACTAAGCCATTCTTGGATGTCCATTACTGCTGGTAGAAATGGCTTCTTGCCTTAATTAACTTTATTATGAATAGAAATAATTGTATTAATTTTGAAAAACAGTTTTATTTGTAAAATAGAATGGTTCATGCAATTGGAAGGCCCCCTTCTTTATTGCATGATCATTATGATTAAGGCCTTATGGCCACTATCATAACTCGTGGTTTTCATCTCCCACTTTGCTATATGAGCTGAATAAAAATACAATGGTTTCCTCACACTATTCAATGGCTTCCAAGTTGTATCATTTCTAGTTGTAATTAAAGTATAACTCTCATAAGTTATCCCATTATTCGGTTTTCGTAATCAATACGCTTTTCCAACATAATAACTCATGTTCCTATTTTCACATAAAAAAGAAATCCGAAACATGTCTTAATCCCATACTGGTGACATCTTTAATAAACAAGTTTTTAGATATACCCTTTGTCAAGGGGTTTGCTACCATATCTTTTTGTAGGAAGATAAGTGACAAATATTTCATTCTTTTGTACCATATCTTTTACATAATGATACTTTACCATTATATGTTTGCTCCTTGAGCTATCAACTCCACTCTTTATAAGAGTTATGACTGTTGTGTTGTCACAATAAATGACAATCGGTTCATTGAATATATCAAGTTTCAAATCATGAATGAAGCAGCTTATCCAAATGATATTCATTGCAATCATACTACAAGTAATATACTTATCCTCTTGTATATGTATTGCTATACAATCATATTTCTTACACGACTAAGAAACAACAACACCTCCAAACAAAAAAAACTTAATCAAAGGTTGATTTGTTGTCGTCATTGTACCTGGCAAAGCCAGCACCTGAGTATCCACTAATTTCTAATTCATCTCTCCGATAGCATAATTTCAAATCTCTTATTCTTTTAGATATCTCAAAATCCTCCTTACAGCAACCCAATGTTACCAATCAAATTATTTTGATATCTACTCAAGAGACTAATAACAAAGCTCATATTAGGTCTCATATACAACATATCATACATTAAACTATCGATAGCTTTTGCATAAGGAACATTAGGTTTTTCTTATCCAGTACCTGGACATTTAGCTTTATTGAGCTTAACCCCTTTGGCAACAGGTGTACAAGCATACTTACAATCACCCATTCTAAACTTCTTCAAGATATAATCAATATAACTCTCTTAACTATGACATAATAGTCTAGATTCTCCATCACAGATAATCTTTATACCTAGGATATAAGATGCCTCTACCATATCTTTCATCTCAAACTTAGAACTAAGTCATGACTTGGTCTTCATTATAGGAATCCAAGAGCATGAATAGACAAGTTGGATATGAAGAGGACATCGAAGATAAATCCCACTCGAATGGTTGCAGTGTCCAAATTTAGTGAAGGACCCATGACCCGATCTAGGGACAGGGCTCAACAATTCCAACTTTAATGGATCTGTTTTGATGCTTAAGTAGACCAACTAAAATTCATATTGGAGTCTAGGGTTCTTGTTTTGAGCTTTAAAATAAACTTATTTCACCTTTTGTTCTATTGGTTAAGTGGGAGGTGGATTGTTTAGTCATGATTATACTGTAAAAATAGCATTTATTATTGTCTATTTAATTGGCTAAGCTGGGAGGCCTATTTCCAGCATAAATACCCATATTTTTGAATGAAAGTTACTTTGGCTGGATTACATCAAAGAAATTTCAAATTTCTTCTTCTCTTATGTGCACCTTCAAGGTTCAGTGGTGAGCCTTGACTTTCTCTCCTTATCAGTGACCCTTGTTGTGGCAAATTTAAAGCTAGTTAGTATTCTTTTTTTTCAATTTCTTACTTCTCATCAAACCCATTTTCTAAGGTATCTCATTTCAAGTTGAAGTAAGTACAACATTTACTGCTTTCATTGAGATCTCATCTCAAAAATTGTCATTTTACTTGCTGGTACATATTTTGATATCATGAGTGCCTTAAACAACAACAATGGCAGCAATATCGACTTAGATGCCTTCCCTTCTTACCCTTGAGGAGTATCTTTCGATCAGGTGTTGCGTGCTATAAAAGAGGACAATGGCAGAAACTTGGATTGTTTGTGTGAGATTATCCTCATCCCTAAAAGATTCAATGGTTAAACAATGAAGAGGGGTTTGACATCACCAAGCAGGTTAGCATTCATTTGTCCATTGGGAAAACTACTAAGATGAAGTACTATGTTGTAGTTCTCATGGAAGCAAGTGACTTACTACTCGAGCAGTCATGACAGTTTGATCGAAGGACCACTAATGATGGGTTTCACAATACCTCTTCTTTCATGAAAGAAAATCACTCTCATATCACTCAGTACAAAGCAAAATGAAAAGGAGTCCGAGAATACTAGTTAGAATTCTAAGTCAAATCGTGTTGTTCTTGAGCAAGAAAAGAAGAAGGATGATTTTGTTTCCCTCATTTTGAAACAAAAATCTAGGAAATAAAGTTGCACACCAATAGAGACTCGATCTTCTTGCATCAATCTAAGTGATAAAATTGTTGTATTGAATTCAACAAATGAGAAACTAGAGATTGTCACTGATCCTAAAACCAGCGATGCTCCCTTTAAGGAGTTGTATTCCAACCTGACCAACAAAAATGAAGGTGAGTAAAGGAATATATAATTCAACCTCTTGTTTCCAAGTAAGCCATATCAGTTTGAGTTCAATGATGAGGTTCATCTAAGCAAAGATCTTGTTGCAAAACAAGTAATCCAAGTACGTTTTTTGGATTTAAGCCTCAATAATCAAGAATACTACATCACACCAATCGATTGTGCGACAAGAGTAAGTGTTATGAAGTTTTGCTTGTTGCATGTGGTAAATGATATATTTGAAGTACCTGTTGTAACTTTTTGTCCACAAGTCAAGACGAGCTTGTT
This sequence comes from Brasenia schreberi, assembly GCA_036023115.1. NCBI lineage: Eukaryota > Viridiplantae > Streptophyta > Magnoliopsida > Nymphaeales > Cabombaceae > Brasenia > Brasenia schreberi. The sequence continues at coordinate 31,744,023 of JAYKKT010000091.1, forward strand.
TATTCCTGACCTTTACCACGATGAAAAAGCCATGACAGAGTTGACTACAAAAGATATCATCATTATTTTGTAGGATATGATATACTCAATCCTACTATTTCATGTCTCTGCACTTGATATTGTAGTAGGCCTAATAATTCACTCAAGATGAATATGTGAAAGTTTTATCATCGCAAGAGAGATTGAAGCTCCAAGAGCAGCCCCACCATTTTCGATACACAGTGCCTAGGTAGAATAATTTTACTTTTTGAGTCATAGTTTCCTCTAGTCTAGTCATAGTAAGTATTTGCTTATGTTGTTTCTTCTGATAGTTAAGTGTACTAGGTCTCGAGTCATGTAAGTGTCTTGGTAGGAAAACTTTGTAACGAACAATGGTGAAAACATTTTGCAAGCAGCTGATAGGAGATCACCTTGGCATGAAAACTAAAGACCACCAAATGTTGGATTTGAGGACAAATCCTTACGAACCGTAGGAGTATGATAGGAATCCAAGAGCATGCAAAGATAAGCTAAGTATGAAGAGGACATTGAAGATAAATCTCATTCGAATGGTTGCCATGTCTAGAGTTAAGAGTCGATTGAAGGACCCATGACCCGATTTAGGAATGGGGCTCAGTAATTCCAGATTTAGTGGATCTATTTTGATGCTTAAGTAGATCCATTAAAATTCATATTGAGTCCAAGGTGCTTCTTTTGAACTTTAAAATGTATTCATTTCACCTTTTTGTTCTATTGATTAAGTTGAAGGTGGACTGTTTAGTCATGATTATAATGAAGAAAGCAATATTTATTTGATTGACTAAGCTGGGAGGCATGTTTCTAGCATAAATACCCTTTTTCTGAATAAAAAGGTACTTGTTTGGATCGCATCAAAGGAAGTCATGAATTTCTTCTTCTCTTATTTGAGCCTTCTTAGTGGTGAGTTCCTGACTTTCTTTCCTTATCAACAATCATTGTTGTAGCAGATTTGAAGCTGCTTTGTATTTTTCCTCCATTTCTTACTCTTCATCAAACCCATTTCCTGAAGAATCTCGTTTCAAGGTGAAACAGTCATTTCACCTTTTTGTTCTATTGATTAAGTGGGAGGTGTACTGTTTAGTAATGATTATACTGTAGAAAACCATATTTATTTGATTGACGAAGTTGGGAGGCCTATTTTCAGCATAAATACCTATTTTCTGAATGAAAAGATACTTGTTTGGATTGCATCAAAGGAAGTTACAAATTTCTTCTTCTATTATCTAGGCTTTCAAGGTCCAGTGGTGAGTTTCTGGCTTATCAACAGTCTTTGTTGTGGTGGAGTTGAAGCTAGTTAGTATTTTTTTGTTCATTTCTTACTCCTCCTTGAGAAATTTCGTTTCAAGGTGAAGCAAGCACAACACTTCACAATTATATCATTTTTCTTACCAGTCATCAGGATGCCATCTACATACAATGATAAGATGACAAAGTGGATCCTACTGTTCCAAACATATACACATTTATCTAACTGATTAGCCACAAATCCAAGTTCTACAATGATATTTTGAAAAGTTAAATGCCATTGATGAGGTGATTGTTTTAGGCCATATAGAGATTTATTTAACCTATATACCACATCCTTATGACCATTAATTTTATAGCCTTCTAGTTGCTTCATGTAAATTTTTTCATTAAAATCTTCATTCAAGAAAGCAATCTTTACATCTAGTTGATGCAAATTCAAATCATAAAAGGCAATAATTGTCATGATTATATTTATAGATGCAAATTTTGTAAATGGAGAATATATTTCAACATAATCAATTCTCTCTTTTTGCGAAAAGCCTTTTGCAACCAACATTTCTTTAAATTTTTTGGTTGAATCATCGAGTTTATATTTCCTTTTTCACACCTATTTACAACCAATTGTTTTTTTCACTATGGAAAAACAAAAAATTCTCAGACTTGATTTTCTCAATGGATTCATTTTTCTCATCCATTACTTTTACCCAATCTGGTGATTCAAATGAGCTCATAGCTTCCTGATAACTTAAGCTATCAGTGAGCTCATCTAAATCTACTAAATAACATGTGTCCTCAGCTAAGTAAATATGATAATCCTTTAAATAGGACGAAGGAGTTCGTGGTCTCTTATGACCACTTAATGTTTAAGTATGCAATGGATGATCATTTGGTTATGTTTCAATGGGTTCAAATGATGATTCATCAAGATCTAAAAGATCACTATCAATACCATCATTACATGTAAGGATGTCATTCTTAGTATTCTCTAAGAATTCAACATCCCTACGTTTTATCAACCCGAGGTCTTTGTGATAGAACCAATACCCTTTTGATTATTTTGGGTATTCGATAAAGATACACTTCAAAGATCTACTATCTAGTTTATCGATAGATTGATCTAAGATCTTTACATATGCTATGGAGCTCCACTTTTGAAGGTGACTCATGTATGGTTTTCTACCAAATCATAATTCATATGGTGTAGTGAATACAACCTTTCAAGAAATTATGTTTAAGATATACATTGCTATAGACATTGCTTTTCTCCAAAATACTGTAGGTAGAAAAATGTCTCATAATATGGACGTTATTATATTTGGAAGAGTCCTATTATATCTTTCAACTACACTGTTTTATTAAGGTGTCCTAAGCATTATATTTTGTCTAGTTATAACATGTTCTTTGCAATATCCAGAAAACTCAGTTGAGGTGTATTCACCACCTCAATCAGACCTTAACACTTTAATTGTGCATCTTAGTTGGTTTTTACTTCTTGCTTATATTTTTTAAATATGTTCAATACCTCTGATTTATGTCATAAGAGATATATTTATAAATCGAATAATCATCAATGAAGGTTATAAAAATAAACTTTTCCATTATATAACCTTATTCTAAAAGGTCCAGTGTGAATGATTTCTAGTAAATTAGTGACTCTCCTTGCTTCTTTGGAAAAAGTTTTTTTTGTTATTTTTTCTTAAATACAAGCCTCACATTTGTTGAATGTTGTTTCATCAAATGCAGGTAATAAGTCAAAGGTTACTATTTTTTTAACTTATTTAGGCTAATATGTCGTACGCTTCTATGTTGCACATTCACATCAACAAGTATTGAACATTCAATATAAAAAGAAGAAGTAGATGATTCTTCATTATTTAATGTGTTGAATTTGAACAAACCATGATCAAAATAAAAAATACTAGTAAAATATACATGGCCATGTTTTCCTATGGTCACCTTCTAAAGAAAAAATCTAACCTCAAAACATTTTTTGACCAGTATAGGCACATTCACAAAAGTACGCTTAATAGAAGTTACAATTAATACATCAGTTAGCAAAATAAGTATACCTACTACATCAATCCTAAAGGACCTGACTTCGAAAACATCTGAATAAATGTTGTTCCCATATAGACTCGATGCTCTTCGAGTCGGTACTCTTTGAGGTCTATTTCTCCATTCTTGCTCTTCGCAATATAACGTGTTGCTTCGAAGTCAATCTATCAACCAGAAACATCTCTATCTAGATGAAGCATCCTGAGATCACATTAGTGTTGACATACAAGAAATAGATGCTCAACCTGCAATGTCCGATAACTGCACTGAAGTAGTGAATCTATCGGCACCACAGTAGTGGCATTCCACTTTGGACCTAATGGGCCAGCTCCATCACCTTTCAGAATGGGGGATCTCCATTGGCAACAACTAGGGTAGTAGTTGCAGAACTACTGAGCGAACCTTACAGTAATGTAAGGCTTATCGCAATTTCCCAACTAACCAACACCTACCCCCAACTACTCCCACGTGATGGTAGGGGGTAGGTGGTTGGTTGACAGGTTAGGTGCTTTGGGAGTGCTTTGAGGAGAGGACAACCCCTTGTTCATGCTCCTCTTTCTTCGCTTTGGGGATAGAGGTCCTACGATAGGTAACATCAGGCACAAGCACTTGACCGAAGTGGACCAATCTTCTACTCCAAAACTGAGGAGCCGTTCGCAACAAGAAGCAAGGGATGTCGTGAACGACCTTATGAATCGAGCCTATAGACGAAGTTATTGAGCTTTCAAAAGAAAGAGAGGAGAACCATTGATCCATGTCAGAGAAAGAACTAGATGAGTTAGGTCCATCTTTGTCATTCCAATTGGTCTACCATAACTCTGAGGCAAGACTGGACAATTCCACTCGAGACGTGATCAGTTTTCATTCCACACTATTGCTTTTTCCATAACCTTTCTGGAATGGAATGCATAGGGCTCTTATAATTGAACATATCTTTTTTCTTTCTAATTCTAGTTAGGGGCAAGACTGGACAATACTCTTGTATACGAAAACTAGTTGTTCGTCCTCCACCCGAGGAACCAATTCACTCGATTTTTGCCCATGAACAACCGTTATCAGAAGTGTTACATGATTAGTTTGATCCAAGACTTGAGATAAAGGGTGTAGGTCGAAAAATGATTCATAAGTTGTTAAGCTAGCCTTTGCCTTGTTAAGGGGGAGTTTCAGTTACCAAATTATGAGGAGTCAATTTCACTATAAGCATACTGAATCCACCTCCCCCTATAGCTAGTTGTTCCTTGAATCATCGAACCAAAGCCAATCTGAATTGATCTTGTAACAAATCCACTACAGAACCAATGAAGCTCCTATAGTGACGTGTGCGCTTACACTTATAGGAAAGACAACGAAGAAAAGCACTCGCTTTGTGAGCTTGTCCTTACAGTGTAAGCGCACGTGTCAACCGCCCCATAGGAGTAGGAGTCAAACTATATTCCTATAAGCCTTGCCGCACGTGAGCCTAAACCTACTCCTATAGTGGTGATAAGGTGCGCTCAATATGGGTAAGAGTGGTAGGCCTTTCTTTTTCATTCATATCGTCAAGCCATTCCAAATTGCATTCCGATCAAATGATTGGCAACTACCAATACATCTCATGGTTACAAGTATTTATTGCTCTGGGGTTTGTTGATATTTCATCGACTCCACCCCTGCTACCTGCTACCTCTTTAGTGGTAGAGCAACCGCCGCTACTAACTAGAATATATAGTAGCGGGTAGCTATGTAGGCACTCGCCCAACAAGCGGGCAAGAGGAGAGGAGAGGAGAGTAGTTTAGAATGCCTATAGGGTAAACCTCAACCAATAAGGCGTCGCCACGAGGGAGTGAAAGCCCACTAACACAACTAGGATTTTGGAGCTCTGCGGTAAGCCGCTCCGTGGGCTCTTATAGTGGTAGGGTGGGGGCGCACTACTGCCCCATGGGAGTAGTGGGTAGTGCTGCTAAAAATCTTCCTTTAGTGCGCCTATGCCTAAACCCACTAACAATGAAGGGTCTTTTCTCATTGAACCATTTCCGTCGGCAATGGCTCCCTTCTTTATTAGTTCCCACACATCGCAAGATCTAAGTAACGCCTTAACATGGATGCATCAACTCTCGTAATTCTTTATTGTGAAAGTGAAACATGAAAGGGAGTTTCATTCATCCTCTTCATGCCCACCAATTTTTAAAGAATACCACTTTGCTAGAATTGGTGTCTACTTTCAATAAACACAAGTAGAAAAGCTTTAAAGATGGAGAAAATTGAATAAGACTCCATGTTATTTCTCATTGATCTCATAATTATAATCCTTTTTTATTATGTTTCTAGAGACAAAAAAAGATCTATAATAAAAATTAAATAATAAAGACAATATTTTATGACAACGCTTTCTACATAATACAACAACAACAACTAAGCCTCTTCCCATACTAGATGGCAAAGCTTTCTACATAATAAAAAACTAAAAACACTAAAATGATAAACTTTCTTACGTACCAAATCTGACAAGATAAACAACTCTTGACTTTATAAAAATCTGAAATTTTCTAACTTAATCAAATTTATCTATCAACATATATATATTGACACATCCTCACATATATAATGTATTGACTCATCTTCTAAATTCACACTAGAAACTTTCCTTACTTTATTATTGCCTATCTAAGAGCGGTCACGATTGCCATGGTTACTTGTGCATGCATCTGATTCATTCGGATTACCGATGGCTACTTTGAGAAGTGGCACACTCTATTAATTTTTTCTCCTATCATCCTTTCCGTCGTAAAACCCCAACCCTTTTCATTTTTCCTTTTAAGTGGTCTTTCTATTTTCTTATCGATGCTACTCTCGTGATACCTCCTTTGCACACTAAACCTCCTAGACTCGGGTCCGAGTTCTTTTCCCATGCCACGCTTGGCTCTCTTGGTCAAGTAATAGAGTCAGTGACCGTTAGGAGCTGGTTGGGTTGCACTGAGGTGATGGTTGTTGCTTGGCTTGATGGGCTAAGCATCACAAAAAATATATGGAATAATGCTCCATGGTTAGTGATTCTGATGAAAATTGAGACACTAGCCATGTTTGTGTTGCATTCATAGAATCAATTGTGTTTCTTGTGAGGAATGCTTCTATACATCTATGTAGTGAATAATGTTTTTGTGACATGGATAGGGTGGTGCATCTGCATACTACAGGAAGTGCAAACAGAAAAAGACCTCTAGGTGTTGCTTATAATCTACAGTTACAATTGTGGGATATATTTGTATCCATGGTTACACCATACACTGTTTATGAGCCCAGACAACTTCAGCCTCGGAGAGCAAAATTATAGCTCATGGTTCTAAGTGTGTCGTGTATAATACGTGCTTGGTATTCATACACTTCTAAAAAGTTCTTGTATCCCTCTAAAGGAACGATCTATATGTTCCATAATATGGATACTTATGAAATCATAATCCTAGAGATCCCTTGTTAGGAAAAAGCTATGCCTATATTTCTTGTATCACAAAAAAGAAAACTATCAAATAAATGCTTGTGATTCTTTCTACCTCCACCACTACCACCATGGAATAATATTGTTGTCTTTTGAGTTGACTCAATTCACAATGAAAGGAAATATCTCGTCGTTGAATGCTTTGACCAAGTGATGTGCTATAGATGAAGTGTGGAGCATTGACCTCCATTCTCTAAGGATTTAAGCTTAGATAGTCATAGGTCTTGAGAGACGTGCACATCTAAAAGATTCAATTTAAGAGAGTTGTAAATAAGGAGTTTATCACTCCATTTTGATGTCATATTTGAGAGGTTATGTTGCCCGATTTCTTTCATGCTTGTGGGTGCCTTCTATGTGTTTGATACATAGTTTATTCTACCTCAATATACATTGTAAGATTTTATACCTTCTAAACCCCTTTATGCTTAAGATATATTGATAATTTCCTTTTATTATTATATTTCCTCATGATTTAATTGTTGTGAATGATGTTTTAATTCAGATGTATGATTGAGCAAAGCTATTAACTGAACTTCATGATAGTGAGGCTTCAAAAGCAAGGCTGAGCAAACTGAAGTTTCTAAAGCTGAACATAGTGAAGTGTTACAATAACACTGGTTGAGCAAAGCAAAGTGAAGGAGAGCTGAGCAAAACGATATTAATTAGGCTATTTAACTAAACGAAGTTCAGAGTAGCAAAAAAAGGTGGAACGTTCAGTCTTATTAACTCGTGGGCCTTACAATAAGCCCTCGTGGGATTCCTTTCTTGGCACCCCAAGTGAGGAAAGGCTCCACTAACTACCTGCACTAACACCTGACGTAGTGCGCTTTATTTGAAGGGCAATCATATAAGACTATAGCTGAAGGTCACCCAGGTTCCAGTCTCATGGCTTCATCCACTCATCATACATTAATTGGGTAGGCGATGATAACACAAAGAAGACTCCTTACTAGGGGAGTGGGATGAGTGAGACATCCAACGAGCGGTGGTGAAGAATGTTCTTTTTTAGGGCCATCAAGAAAGAGGAAGGAGGCAAACTGGTAAGAAGGCCGACAGTACATCGACAAACTCGATCTTAATCTGAGGCTTCTGTGTCCCCCTACACTTATTCTTTACTCAAGCTGTCCTTTCACTCCCTCGTCCATTTCATCTCCTTTGCCACAACGGCGTAGCATGACCCTCCTCTATGACCTCATCAAATTCTGGCCAATCTGTCCCTATAGTGATTCGACACATCCTTAGCCGATTTCACTCGTTAGTCTGACCATGAACTCGAGGGAGCCTAAAGGCTTCCTTTAGCCCGTGTTGTATAACTCGACCAACGCAAGATGTGGCACACATCCTTCAGTACCACATCACAAAGCACCCCCCTTCTTCCAACTACCGAGGTTTCGGCACTCGGCACTACCTTCTCATCCACAACCCGTTTCTAGAACCATCCGACTAGGGGGGTTCACACTTCATTATCAACTTCTCTACGAGCTCTATCGATGCCACATTCTCGGAACTACCTCTATCTATGATCATGAAGGCTCGCTTGTTGATTCCTATGATCCCAATCTGAAACACAACCTTTCTTCTTCCAATGAAAGGAGCAACTTTGTTAGCTTATCAACTTTGCTTTTTGTCCTATAGACATTATAGGTGAGTGTGCTTTGATCAACAAATGAGCAATTATCAATAACGCTTTGTGAGTGCTTTACACTAGAACGAAGGACTATAGCTAGCACTCTCACCCCACGTGGTGGTAGGTAGTAGGTAGTAGCAGTCGTCCCCACTAACATTGCTAGATGGAGATCTTTGATTTAATGGTAGCTTAACAATGCTAAGCTTAATTTTGAGATCTTTGTTGGATGTTTTATAGTGGAGATCTTTGACATCCTATAAGATCAGTGGTGGCCATGCCAATAAGAACCACTACCTGACATAGTGTGTGCCCACTACAACAAGGGAGCGAAAGCCACCCCACTACATAAGCTAAGCAGCCCACTATAGAGGTTAGCGGCCTTTTGTGTTAGTGGGCTACCGCTACCCGCTACTCCCACGTGGTGGTCAGGGTTACAATGCAAAGTCACCGGACATTCGAAGCAAAGAGGAGACCCCACCTCATATAGCACAGTTAGTAAGCTACTATCAAGGCACTCGCTCCAACTGCTCCATGGGAGTAGGGTTCACCCTACCGCCACATGGGGTGGGAGTGCCAATGTCAGTCGTTGTTTTCGTTTAAAGCGAGTTTGAGCCAAAAATAAGAAAGCACTCGCTTCTAGTAGTAGGATGCAAGTGCTTTGTTTTAATAAGCTTTCAACTACGCTTTTAGTGTTGTTAGTGCTTTGTGAACTTGTTAGCTTATCAATTAATGCCATCATTGAGGCAAACAATGCACTTCGGTTAGAGCAAAGCTTAATTCAAAGAGCAAATCAAGCCTTTTTCGGTAAATGATCATCTTTGATGATCAAAGCACTCGCAAAGATCAAAGCACTCGTATCCTACAGACGGTTGTGAACCCGCTTTTAGTAGTGGAGCACTCACAACTCCTAACTAGAAGAAGGAGCCAGGGTTGTCAGCCCCTGAGAAAAAGGCATCATCCGACCGCCCCCTTTAAAACCACCCAATCAACCCTCGGGCAGAGAGGCGTCGAGTTCGCCAAGAGAAAGGGCGAAGAGAGGAAACAGAGAATACCCTTGCCAAGGAGATTCATGGGGAAAGTCAGTCCACACAAGATCACACATGGGCTCGGCTTTCAAGAGTCGTACTTGGAAACAATCGTTGACCTGGCATTCCTCCAGTTGCGACAGTGAGGAAGGTGGGATTTCTTCATATTCTAAGAATCAAATGAATGACTTAAAAGACCCTTGAGGCGGAGGAAGAGGAAGATGAGCTGCTCATCTACGAGCGCGTCGAGGTGGTGGTTCCGTGAGCCTGGGATAGTACGTCGATCGAAAGAGAAGAGCAAAGGAGATCGGAGGTGGACAAAGAGGATGAAGGGAGCATCAAAGTCAAAGAGGAAGGCATCGAAGAAGTCCTACCTATCCATCATATAGTTGAAGAAGATGAAGAAGAAGAGAAAGAAGACGAAGAAGCAAGAGTAGATGGAAGAGGGGAAAGTGGGAGAAAAAGAGATGGAGGAGAAGGAGAGAATGGAGAAGAAGTCCTATAGTTACCGCTACCGTTACCGCCCTTTTGTGTTAGTGGGAGTCTTAGAGTAGTGATGCTACTAAGTTCCCCAGAAAGTAGAAGTTACATCATGTAAGACCACCGATCCTTTCTAGTAGCTACCATAAGGTGCACCCATGTCGCAGCACTATAGGGTTGCATAGGTTGCTCTACCACTGCACTGCCCTGTGGGAGTAGTGGGATAGTAGTCATATAACAAACGTCAAAGTAGTGACATCGGTATCCAATAGCTAGCAGGCAGACGGGGTTTCATTAATGGAGTTGGGGTTGGAATGATCATAGACACCTGCCAGAACCTCATTAGAAATGAGTTGATTGAACCGTGAGGATATGAGCAAACAATTCAATGTTTGATCTTGTGGTTGGGAATGGTGGCATTCTCAAGTGTTCTCAATTATGTCGTGTCGTGGTGTGGTTTTACACATGCAAGGTATGAATACCAAGGTTGAATTATATCCTATAGCAATTCAAGGTGTTGATCTTGTGGTTGGGAATGGTGGCATTCACAAGTGTTCTCAATTATCTCGTGTCGTGGTGTGGTTTTACACACGCAAGGTATGGATACCAAGGTTGAATTGTATCCTATAACAATTCAAGGTGTTGATCTTGTTCTTGGCATGCATTGGTTGAGGGGAATTGGAGGTGTGGGAACACCTTCACACACCAAGGTCAAACCCACACTCTTAAGGCTGGACCAGACCCACGCACACTATAGAGATAGTAAGCGGTTCTTTTGGAGCTGCAACAAGGCAGTAGTGGGTAAGCCCACTCTGCGGTGGTTGAAGTTCAGTCTAAACAACCTATTAGGATGCGCCAGCCCAAGACAATGCTTTGTGATGGTCCAAACCAAGCCAAGTATGTGTGACCCGAATGCAATTGACCCCAGTCAAGAGTTATTGCCGGTTTCCCAAAATTCACCATCATTTATTGATCACTTTCCAATCCGGGTGCTACTAGGTGAGGTGGTCTTCTAGCACCAAAAAAATGTGTACTTTCCAATGAAACCCCCCTAGGTCATTTGGAGGTCTCAGTCAAAAGTGTTGGTTAGTTTTGTCAGACCCAGTCAACCGGACTGAGACAGAGTCATCCGAATTGAAGAACTTGTTGTTGACCTACTGCTAACAGTGTTAGTGGGCTGCTACCACCGTAGAATGGGTTCTCTGTGCATGCGCTTACACTTCCAGGAAACTCCTATAGACTCCTACTGCCGCCGCTACTGTAAGGAACAAAGCAATCCACTATTGCTTACAGTAAGAGAAAAGTGCTCCGTCTACCCTACTTGGGGCTATAGGATGCGATTTCATGCTTCCTGTAAGTGTAAGTGCACGCGTCACTCAGCTGTGGGAGTAGGAGTGCTACCTTCATGGTAGGAGTCTTTCTTTCAAGAACCAAAAGAGCTTCTATCAATCCATAGGATTGTGCTCAAATCGAATCAAGCTCCAATTAGTGCTCAGCCTTACCGGTATGCACATTCCCAAGTGGAAGTCAAGGAGGAGTAGTAGAACGTACTCGTGAAGGAAATGATCTTTAGATGGAAGAATTCGCCCCCTCAAGTCAGTCCATTTTATTCTTCGGTCTTACTTGTCAAAAAGAAGGATGGCACATGGCGTCCTATAGTGCATTGACTATAGAGCATTGAACGAGGCGACCATCAAGGTTTCTAGTAAATCCAATTCCCTGAAGAATTATGAGCTTGACCCCCCATGGGGCGGTGCTTCATTCTTTTCAACTAAAAGAAAGCTTCTCAATAGCGCTCCGGCTACCATCAAGTTCTCATAGCTAAGGAAGATGTATACAGCCTTCCGGCCTCCTCAAGGCCGAGTTCCTTTCTGTCTCATGCCGTTCGGAGCTCCGGCGACCTTCAAAAGAAGAATGAACAATTTCTCATAAGATAGAAGTTCTTGTATTCTTTGATTTAGTGTATAGTCGGTTTGGGGGGAACATATGTCACACTTCAATCTTGCATTGGGGGTCTTGAGGCAAGACCGTTTGTATGCAAAAGAGTCAAAGTCTTCATTCGGTCAAAGTCATGTATCGTATGTGGGTCATATAGTGTAGTGTGACGGGAAGGAGTGAAAGCCGACCCGGACTTCATAGAGGAAGAAGACCCCCAGTTCAAAGCCTAAGGGGATGGCGGATACTATAGATTCTTTCTGCAAGGATATGGCATGCTTGCAAAGCCATTGACCGATTTGTTGATGAAGGACCAATGAACTTGGTCACACTAAGGGTAATTGTTTTTTTCTCTTTTGGTTGTACAATGGGAGGCCGAGGCCAACGCACACACAACATTAAACTTGTGAGTCGACCTCAGAGACAATTCAGCCGTTACTCTGTGTTGTTTCAAAGATTTTACATCTGCTTACACAGACGAGTGAAAATATATTTTGACATGAATTGACATCAAGAAAAGAAAAGGAAAAGGTTAAGGTATGAATTTCAAGACTCTAGAATTAGGCATAAGAAAGGAAATAAGTACTGTACTATAATGACATTTTAGAAGAAAAAATTAATGTCATCAATAAGAGGAAGATGCTTAAATCGATTTGGACAGCTAAAAAGATGATCGAATGCAAATGCTAGAAGTTGAGAATATGCAAGAGGTGAAATGTTGGAAGAAGAAGAAGGATGATGTGCTTTATTATTATTATTATTTTGTAAGTAATGTGCCGGGGGGCTTGACTCAAAGGAACGTTCAAGTGGAAGCACAAAGGTTTGAAGCCCGGGGTAGATATGGTCGGTTCGGAACCGGTTTGACAGTTAGAACTGACCGTGGAACCGCCAGTGACTGATTTCAGAACCGAAGACCCTCTTAGTTTAGTTATAGTTTATGATTTTCAGGGATGGAACTCGAAACTGGAACTGTGAGTTTCAAACCACCAATATTCTTTGTTTATATATTTTTTCGTAGTTCTTCTATAACACAACTGTCTTGCGAGCTCAACGGTAAGGTGTTATATACCACGTCTTCAGGTGGAGGAGAGTTAGGATTTCGAATAGCAAGTTATCACCAACTCCTTCGTAACTCAGTAGTGGCTTGTTGGTGGGGAGATCGAACCAAACATAAACATAATTGGCTAACCTAAAAGGAATTATTAGACATGACAGCATCGCACCAAATATTGTATTTGAGTGGTGTAGCTCTTGTTGCTGAAATAATTAAAAGTGGTGCTGCAGACGTCCGTCAATCTATAAAGCAAATTTGGAGAGAAACTAGCAACTAGTGTTGTCATATCTTGTATAGAAACCACCTTTGAGATTAAGAATAGTGAAACTGCATATATGCATCAGTCGCCCCCGTTTTAGACTAATCCTGATTCTCTTCAAGTGCTCACATCGCTTTTTTTTCAAACTTCTATCTGCTAGAGCTGTTTAGTTCATGATGTGCCATCTCAAAAAACAGAGCCGAAAGCTCGAACCGTGGACTATAATACAAAATATCACTAGTAGAATCTAACGTTAAATCCACGGTTCTTCTTTCCTTACTTGAAAAGAAACCGTGGGATTAAATCCCGTAGGGATTTCTTCACTGAAGATGAACTCTTATGTATTCAACCACTCTGCCTTAGTACATAGACGTAGACATGGCCGGTTCTTAATCGGCACGACGATTCTGATCAAAACTGAACCATGTCAGAACTGATTGAACCCATAACTGCTGAAACTGGAACCACTCGGTTTGGTTCTGGTTTCACTTTTTATAAAACCGAAACCGGAACTGAACCTTGCCAGAAACCGATTGAACCTAGAACCAGTGAAACCAAAACCATCCGGTTTGGTTCCGATTTTACTTTTTATAAAACCAGAACTGAAACCAAACCGAAACTGACGGTTCCACAGTTGAAGTATTTCTTTTTAATTTTTAAAATAAATTTACTAGTTCCGAAAGATTCCAGAACTGAACATTGTCTGCATAGACTTAGGGATATCTTCTTTTCCCACTACTGCATGACTTTAGTTTCAACTGTAACTTGCCTCGCGGTATTTAACGTGGAAAATAGCTTCCAATATATTCAAAATTTGGGTGGAGAAGACTTCTAAAGTTGATTGAAACAAGTGTATATGAAAGTTGCCCTTCTTTTTTATATCTTGCTAATTATTTCAACAATTTTTTACTTTTCTTTGATGGGTTGGCCCAACCTCTTCCTGGTCTCTGCCATCTTATCATGAAGACGCATCAACAAATATAAAAGAAATTCTCTGAGTCAAAGCTTTAAACTTTACTGCTTTTCTTTTTCCCAACCCTTTCACACTTTAAAAACTTCTTTCAATCATCGATTTGTAACTTTAGAGTCAGGCATGATCTAACCATTCAATTTGTTCATATGCGGATTGGACATCATGATCTAATCATATATATATCCTGTCCACTAATATCAGTTCACTCATGTTACCCAAACATAATGAGTAAACATGAGTGACTTAGATCCAGTTTCTCTCTCTCTCTCTCTCTCTCTCTCTCTCTCTCTCTCTATAGTTATATATATATATATATATATATATATATATATATATATAACATTAGCTTGACTATACCTAGCTAAATCTTGACAAATAAGTTGTACGAACAACATAAATAAGAACTTAGATTCGAAGATAATGATGCCGTAAGAGGACAAACGTTTCAACCTCCAAAACCTATTTAGGCTTTGCCCGAAGTTGGGAAAGGGATACAAGCTAGTGAGTATCGCAGCATCGAGGGCAAGTGACTAAAAACATCACGAACCCTTTTTACCAAGGTGAGAGGGGATGGCAATCTCAACTAAATATTTGATATATGATTACATATTTGAATATATAATTAATTAAGAATGATAGGGTCCAATGTATACTCTATCATTTGTACTGCTCGATCACCTTTAATGAATGATTTAGACAGTGTCAACAAAGCATTGTTTTTGCACATGACGGGGATTCTTGTTACAGGTGCCATTTTTTATCGTCCATCAATAATGATCGAATAGTATGAAGGAAGGAATACATCCATCCTAATGGATCCTATCATTCTTAATAAGTAAAATTACATATCATTCTTAAAAAATAATTTTGTAATTTCTTAAGTGCTTTTGATCGATGAAAGACAGTAATTAGTGGTTGAAGCGAAAAAACCTTGAAAAAAAGGAGTTTGAGCACGTTGAGGAATCTGTCCTAATCAATTCGTGTCCATAACCTAAACAGATTCACCCCTAAACCTACAGAGCTGAACCATTAGTATATTCCCTTGACCTGTTACCTAGTCTTATCTTACATTGGCCGAATCCCTACCTGCACCCAACCCACTCCTCTATCACGAAATAACATAACCTAAACCGAACCCCTTGCTGACCCAAAACACCAAGACCCAAACCTCAGCCTAACCGTGTCAACCTACATAAAGCCAATCTCATCAAAAGTCCTTCAGGTACATTACCTTTATCCTACCTGAATATCCTTTAGCAAAACCAAGACCAGCCGAGCCGACTGCATCTAGTATGAGAAAAAGGCTTAGTTGTTGTTGTTGCAGACACACTATTCAAAAAAAAAATTGGTCAGCCGACTGGTTGCTATTATGGCAGGTACATGCGCTGGGTTTCAAACTCATGATCATCAACTTGTGGATTGACCCGCTAGTCGGGTGAACTATTGCGCTTTGTGTGGGTTCTTCCATAATTTCACTTTTTTTTTCCTTCTTTTTTAATGAAAGGACTATAGGTTGAATAACACAACTTGGCTTGCCATATTTTTACATAAAATTTTGGCATTGAAGATGGGGGAACTTGTTGTTACTTTACTTTAGGACCATATCCAACAAGATCAGGTGCATAGACAGAGTTGGTTCCGATTTCGAACCAGAAACCGAAAGTGATCTGGGACTGAACCGGTTTCGGCTTCATTCAAAACCATCAATTCTGGTTTCAGTTCTAGTTTGAGTCTTAAACTGCCTGAAACAAGAGAAAATCATTGAAGAAAGATTAAAATTTCAAAAGATGACTTGAAACAGCTGGTTTCGATTCCAACTCATTTTTGGTTCCATGAAAGGTAGAATCGGAACTCAAACTGAGTGGTCTCCGGTTCTGAGTGTGGTTTAACCGGCCCCAGTTTCAGTAGATTCCTGATTTGGTTCGATTGCAGTTGAAATTGTTGAACCCGGTTCGAAACAAGTCATGTTTAGGTGGGTGAACCCAGGTGTGGGTGTGGTTGCGTTGGCTAGCTGATTGACTGGGGTCAACGCAGACTGCCGTCGCTCTCACCCTTTGACTGTTTGGGTGCGGTAGGCACGCGCGCATGCCGACGTGGGCCCACGTTGACCCCTTTCACCTAACAGTAATGGTCATAAGAATGACGTCGCGGCGGGAAAGGAATTCCGGGGAAAAAGAGGAGTGAAGAAAGCAAGGAGGGAATTCCGCGGAGCCGGATTTTGTGTTTCCATCGAGCTTTGAAGAGAACCTTCACAGGAAATGACATGAATGCCCATCTCTCACCTAATGTTTTCCTTTTGTCCTTTTAGTTAAAGGGCAGATCAGGCACACACGCACAAGTATGCCTCGGGGATCGAACTCCCTGCGAGATGGATGAGCTACTCCTTCGAGTTTCAAGATGCCGTATGTTATCACAACGACCAACAGCTTACCTACTTAGGAGGTACGTAACTCACAAATCGAAGGTCATGAGTTCAACACCTCCTGCGTGCATTTCTTTTCAATTTCAAGGACTTTTTTTGTTTGTTTGGAGGAGTGGTATGTGATGGACTTGGTTGAATTTGAATAATTGTCGTGGGTATTTGCGCGTTTAAATTGGCAGCGGCACCTTTTGCAAGTGAAGTATTGACAATATCACTTCTCAAACATCTGAGTTTATCCGCCCATCAAGACATTAACTATACTCTCCTCCTTCTCTTTCTTTACTATTGTATATTTGAATTACTATCATTTATTGTAAATATAAAATATAATGATATTTTTAATTTAAATTTTTACTATTAATTTTAAAGATAAAATAACAAGAATGTTTATTCAAGATTATTTAACAAGAAACGTTATGCATTTCAGATCTCCTATATATATATATATATATATATATATATATATATATATATATATATATCTAATTAAGATTTATAAAAAAGTGTCTCAGGAGTAACCTTGTCATTCATAAATAAAGGATAGGGCAATGTCGATATCAAGGCAGTCTGATAATATCTTAACCAGTGAGCAAACCAATAGTTTGAAGAAAACTATAATTAAACCAAAAGCAAAGACAACCCAATTAACTTCAAACAATTCCTCATGAGAGAGAGAAATTTGTTGACAATGACCAGTGACAAGACACACCGTATTAAGATACGTTAAAAGAACTCCAAATAATTAGAAAAAGGAAGAACATAACAAACCCTAAAACATTCAAATAAAGGCAGTGACGATAGGCTCGAAGGAATTTCTCGTTCCTTTTCACGGCCTCGTTCGCCTCTTTCGAAGGTTTCATTCAATATGAATCGGGTAATTAATTGATGCAATAAGCTGACTGTTAGCAATTTGATTGTCTATATATGATGATGACGACGACAATTGATTTGATTCAAGTTCAAATAAATAGAAATTCAGGATGCCTTGGTTATTTTCATAGCCAGTACACGACAGGGACTATTCATTTATTATTATTGTTTTTCTTTTTACAATGGGGGAGACCTAAATCAGATGCATACCTGGAGTATCGAACTCGTGATCTGGTTAAAAATTTGTCCCATTTTGCAATTTGTGTATTATTTTTTCGTAGGAGCCATGAGATCCAAACTTATCGAATGACCTCAAACAGACAAAAATGAACTCGTATTCAATCACACGTATCACGAGTCATTCCTTGGCTTTGATTATTATAAAGCAGCCTCCAAACTCTCTTAATTTTGGAAAAAAAACAGTAAGTACTAGAGGGGCCGAAATAGTGAAAATAAAGCTGAATATCTTCTCCTAATTCATCATGTAGTCAGCGGTTTTTAGCAACTTATTTGGATGATGGTCATGATCGTGATGATGATGATGAGCCAGAGACTCCGGCTTATTCTAAACCGTACGATTGGTATGCTCTCAATGTATTTATGTGGACCATGAGTCCCATCTTGCATCCTTAGACCGTGAGTTTCGGAGGACACGGATCAGCGCATAGGAAAGTGGATTTAGAGGAGCAAAGGAAAGAAGAGAGAGAGTGAGAAAAACCATGGCGGACAATCTGCAGTCTAGAGTCTGTAGCAGCAATTGGTGGACGAGTAGTGACAGTGGGCTCGCCAGAACATTGGCATCGGGGAGCTGTGCAACGACAGACATAAACGAGATCGAGGGCTTCGGCCGGTCATCAGAGATCCCGGCCATGAAGTCTAGGTCCGACGAAGAGGCCGTCGACAACCGCTTAACCTCCGCCTCGAGTGGTGGCTTCAGGGCTGCGGTCATTCAAGAGGCATATAAGCCACAATCAACCCATCGTGTGCTTACGGATTCGTCGGTGCAACTCAGCAGTTTCTCGCTTCCAGTCGCTCTAGTTGGGAGCCATGGTTTCATGTGAGTATTTGCATACACCATAGTCACAATGATTTAAAGTTGCATGTATAATTCTTTTGGTTTGTTATTACATAATCTGATCACTAGTATGTAGAGGTTCAAGTTCTACGTGAATTTTTATTTACCCGAGCAATTACCGAACTATTTATAAAGGAATTAAAAGGGAAGATCTAGCAAGTTTTAGTAATCGAAGTATGTGTACTTTCAATCTTTTAGATGAAGAGACTCAAGTAATAAAATTTAAGTGCACCAACCAATTATTCAGTACTCAAAATAGGTGTTGCGCTTTTTCCGATTTATCATGTACACAGCTTTCAGAATAAGCAACTAAAGTTTTGTGTAAATTTTAATTTTTGACGAAAGAAATCTGTAGATCTAGTATATAACTGAATATTTAAAGAACTGGGGAATTATATCCATTTGGTAATTGGTTTTTTACATTTTCGGTGAAGTGATTCTATGAATTTTATCATGTATTGGTTAGGTTTCAGATGAGTGGTTCAGATGGGGATATTACAGTCCTTGTTCTAGAAGAACAATAGCCTTTAGTAGGAATTGGAGAAACCTACAGTATTGTTTTCCACATAAGGCCCCAATCTTCATTATGTGGTGCATAGATTAAGCTTGCTGTGGCATCTTAAAAGTAGAACATCTTTTACTAGTGGAATCCTAATCATTGTGTCTGCACTTGGACGGTTCATCCTTGTCATTACCTAAAGATGAAGCAATTTACATCACAGAAGTAGAACCACAATCACTTCGCCAAATCTCTCAAGAAAGTACTTGATTTGATGCTGTTACTAACCGGTACAGATTCATATGCAGAGATGATGAAAGGTCTGAAACAAGCTCGCAGGATATGCTACAAGCAGAAAACCATGACCTGAATTTTCGGTGGCCAACTTTCCGGCAGGACCCTTCAATGGACACTGACCGTTTGCAAAACAATTGGACCAGAACACAGGATTCACAAAAGCCTATATTAAAGCAAATTCATCAACAAAACCTGTTTAGACTTGAAGATCAATTGAATCTCGATGAGTATTTGGCCAATGGCCAGAGCATTCCAGTGGATATCTTTAGCGGTTATGGGTACCCTTCAGCTATGTTGCAAGGATTCGTTGATCAGGAGAGTCAACTTTTAGACTTGCAATTTGTGAACTGTCGATTGAATTGGCAGGCACTGTCTTCTCCTGAACTCAGTTCTCTTTGGCCTAGATTCCCGCAAATTCTCAAACAAGCATCATCTTCCTCATCATCATCACAAACAATACATCAACCAGGCGACCAACCGCAATTCCCCAATAATTCTCCGGCATCTTCACCTGCACAGTTTCTTCCTCCGTCATTTGGAGAGAAGCACAGTACCAATTCCAAGGTGACTAGCAGAGGAATTGACACAGTTGCCTTTAAACTTTTAGTTAAATAAAAAAGATGGTTAAAGTGAAGACTACTCTCTTTGATCTTCAGAGGAATTCCTATGAAATACGCTCCTCAGATGTGAAAAATAACAGTAAGGAAACTACTGCATCTAAAATACCGAGACTAGCAACGCCGTCGCCGTTGCCAACACTCAAGGTGATTGGCTATATAGTGTTTCATACTATAAATCAAGCGTTAAGCTTATATATATATAATAGAATATGATATAAAACTAAGCTCTTCCATTGACAGGTTCCCAAAGAAAAGTTAAGCGACAGAGTTACAGCTCTACAGCAGCTAGTTTCACCGTTCGGAAAGGTGATTACTTTCGCATCTTTGCGATCAATCTTGATACTTTCTCCCTTTTTTCCTTCTTTTGGTTGAGTATTCAAAAACTTTTGGCTTTGACAATGATTCTCTACTTTTTCCTTTTCCTAGACTGACACAGCTTCAGTTCTTCAAGAAGCAATTCAGTACATCAGATTCCTCCACGAACAAGTTAATGTAACTGCTCTGATTCATTAGCGAGATTATTCTTTTTAAATTTCTTTCACCATGAAAATAAATAGAGATCTTTTCACAACTTATTTTGGAATCACAAAGGAAGAAAAAAACTATAATTTTTTCCACCTTTGTTCTTCAGATATTGAGCAATCCATACATGAAAGGTGGAGTCCAGATGCATCAACATCCCCAGGTACTTCAAATATCATCTTTCGTGCACCTTTTCTATCTTTTCCATGTTCTTAGGACTCATTATCAAGCATTTTCCTGTAGTGCTATTTTTACTGCCATCTATGCACGGGCTCGTGTTATATTAGCTCGATATAGCTCAATTCTTCACACACACATAATGTTCTTGCAAACCATTGACGATACAATATGCACTATATATTCATTCAAAAGTAGGGGTTATAACATTAAATAAAAGTATATTTTAAATTTTTATAAAAGTTCAACCATGCCGCAGCTTTTCTGTGTAGCATTTCTGACTGTCAGTAGTGTGTAGAGCCAGTTATATATATATATACTCGTATGTGCGTATACTGGTTTACTTAATTTAGTGGGCATGATAACATTTTGTTCACTTTAATACTTAGTACCTTGTGTTTATCACCAACTGTTCTTTCCCTTTATCATGATATCAGAATGGTGATATGACAAAAGATCATGAAGAGCCGAAGGTGAACCTAAGGAGTCGGGGACTATGCCTATGGCCAATCTCTAGTACTTTGCCAGTTATCACAGTGATAGCACCGGATTGGTGGACTCCTAGTTTTGGACTGAATTACAGATAGAAGGAAGCAGATCAAACTTAGAGCAACTAATTCTCTACAAGATGGGCTTCAACCCCAATGCAATTTGTGAAAGGAGTAGGCTAGTTTTTGAGAGGAGAGAGAGAGAGAGAGACGCCGTATAGGAAGAGTACTGTATGTAGCCTTTGGAGACAAGCAAATTGTAGTAGTAGAACTGACACTACAGGGACGTCCCGTTTTATCCAAGAGAAGTTGTGAAGACTTCAATCTCCTTCAAAAAATTGATTTCCTCACAACTGCAAAAAGTCTGTATTCATAATCCAGACAAAAATAAACACGAATTGGTGAGATTGAAAATGTAAGGCCGCATCGATCTTTTCCTTTTCTCTTTTCTTTTTTGTTTTTTGTGGGTAAATAGAGCAGATGGATGAGGCAAAGTGGCATTTTTTTTTTGTTAGAAAACACAAAAAAACAAAACAAAGCACAAACAGCAATAGATCACCTGGCTAGGGTCGACTGACAAGTTGGAGGTCATGAGTTCTATACTATGTGCATGCATCTGGCTTCGGCCTCCCCATTGTACCAAGTAGAAAAATAAAAAACGACTACCTACTTTAAGATTGAGGGAATAACTAAATTACAGAATTGAAGCGTAGGGCCGAGTTTTGCGAGTATCTCTAACTTTTGTTAGTTTATAGATCATTTAGGGGTGGTGGAAGTCACAGGCTGTTCCCAGTACTGTCTGTCTTCTCTTTTACCGGGTGCCTATTGATCTTTCTCCCTCCTTTTCTCTCTCTCTTATATATATATATGAAAATCAGATCATGCCCACCTTTGACATGTTTTGGTAGCGTGTAGTTTAAAAAAATTTAAGGATTTTAAAAAAAGATGGAGGACAATATTATTACACTCGTACTTTTGAAAAGCAATGATCGATTAAACATCATCAGCGGTGGACTGGATACAATCAATATATATATATATATATATATATATATATATATATATATATATATATATATATATATATATATATATATATATATATATATGAATAATAGTTGGACTTATTTTCATGGGTGGATGTCCCAATTCCCCAATCCTCACTAAGTCTGGAGTGCTTGTAGTCAAGCTTGATTGTCTACTTTAGGTACTTAGTTGGATTTGGCTGCAGCTCAATGGGATACCAGTTTAGCTTAAAAAATACGTATGATGAAAGCAATATCCTTAGAACAACTTGACAAGGAGGGCATGGAGCATCAGCAACATTATTTTTTTTCAAACAATTTGAATTATTCAAGTCTGCAATTTGGAAATTGTGAGAATCCGGAATCTCAATACACTTGACTATGAACTACAATAACTTATCATATTAGAAGTGAAAAGCAATCTAACGCACAACTTTTCTTTCGTGGGTTCATATTGACATGGAGCCCGATTTGTATCCCATTGAGCTGGAATCTCTTCACTATGATTGCTTGACTATGCCTGGGCAAGTTCCATTGTTGTTTCTGGACTTGGCGTCAATGGCCCTCGGGGCTTCCAATCAGGCCTGCCTTGCATTGACTTCGACCCTATGAAGTCAAACTTAGACCCCTATCCATATTCTCACTTGAATGGTTCAGTAATCTGATCAACGTTGTGTCACACATTCAAAGTATCAATTTCTAGGATTTTGATTACTTGTAAAACCTCTTCGGGTTGAATTATCGATGTACGTTCAGTCCTAGATCATATTCTCCATCTCTAGATTAAACAGCAGTAACGATGCAGTAATTAGGGTGGCAACAATGGGCCAACGAAACCGTTATTGATTCCATCCATGTCAAGGTCATAGTCTCATTCTGGTTGTCCATACCATACCAAAGACGAAAAATCGAGTTGTGTCCCACATTAAGTGGTATTTATCATGGATTCTTGGTCCCCATTGTGACATTTTTTCTTCAAATAAGTAACGTTACTTTCAAGATTCTTGAAACCCTTCATCTGCTTCTTTTCAAGTATTTATCATCTAATTTCTCGAAGACTTGATTTACTTCTTTATTCAAGTGTCTAACTCACCTAATGACCTGAGGCATGTCTTTGAGTCGTATGCGGTCTACCTCAAGGTAAAACATACTCCATGATCCATCAAGAAGAATGATAAGTCAGAGCCAGGTCCTACTAGGAAATATAACAGATCTTTTTACATTGAAATATTGAGTCCTTAATTGGTAGTGAGATAATTTATTGATTTGGCATAAACGTTTCATGATCAAATCTTGGTCCTCATATCAGTGGTCGGGTCTCGAGGCTTCGTTTTGGTAAAGGAACACGCCAGAAGGTTGGCTGCCGGAATTCAGCTCTTTTTCTGCTTGTAGCATATCCAGTAAGCTGGTTTCAGATCTTCCGTCACCTCTGCATCAAACAGTACAGTAATTTCTCGAGAGATCTGACAAAACGATTGTCGTTCTAGGATGCAAGTTCCTTCATGTTTAGTTAATGAAACGACGAACTATCAAAGAACATCTTCGACAAAGGGAAACATCTTCATGGGCTGAAGAGGGTAGCATGTTGCATCAAACATCTAAATCGCCTGAAGCTTCAACAAGTATGGACGTTACCACAAGCCAATCCAACAAGTTTCACTACGTACATCACTACAAGACTGCTGGTGAATTGCAACGGAAGTCGCAGTTTCCTTGCGGACTGCTTTTGCAAGAGAAAGCCAACCGATCAGCAACGGAAGTCTACGGACTGCTTTTGCAAGGGAAAGGCAGCGGAGGTCTTCCGTTTCATAAAACTGATGGCAATTTAGAGACCGCCGATTCCATCGTTGATCCGTTGCAATGTCCTTGGTTCTCTCGCCATTCTCTCACAAAAAAATGGAGAAACTTCCATTACAAAACAGGAACGAAACCTTTTGTTGTGCATGTCTCCATTTCTTCCCACTTCATCGCTATACTACATCTGTGCACCCTACTCTTGTTGTTTTATATTTTATATATATATATATATATATATATATATATATATATATATATATATATACCTGACATAACTAGAACCTACACATTCAACCTAAAGTACATTAAATACATATCAGATTGAACAAAATATAACTGTTTTTGAACAATTCACAACAAACAAAGAGGTTTATATGTACATAAGATAGAGAGATTGATAGAAGAATTAAATAAGAGAACAATCCATTGAAAGGCCATCAGATATGCATCCAAAACTTCCTCCTTTCCCTTCACCCTCATTGTTATCTGCCGCCTTTTCTTAAGAAAAAGTCATACTCATGTAACAAAAAAAAAACCATTCTTAATCATCTATAGTTTCATGTGTGTCAAAGAATGACTATAACTCAAATTGATAACCATGCAACTATAGAATCCTACCTCCTGTTCCGGTGGCGGATTCCGGTGACGATGGATCGGTGGTAGGTAGCCCCTTCAGCTTCTGAATCAATCGTTTGCCTCTGGTGTACGCAACGGAATGGAGAGTGGACAGAGGTTCCCACGCAGGGGCTTTCACGGATGAATCTTAGGTATATTTTGTTTTCTTTTCTCTGTATATATCATACCATTTAATTACGACCTGTAATGGTTGCCTTTTATAGGTAGCCTACTCCCCCTCATCCGTGATTCATCTACCTGCAGATTCCCTAGTCCAGAGCATATCACAGAGCCATTACCGAAAATCCCGATAACGGTCATCCGTTACGAATTCGGCCTGATCTTTTTCAAGTAACGGACTGGATGGCCAGTCCAACCGTTACCTGAGTCGAGAATGGCCACTTACCATGTAACATCTCCCACTTGGCCATTCGAGCCAAGTGTATCGACATAGTGGTTTTCCTCCCACTTTTCAGGGGTTTTCCCTAGTTATGTCGATTCCTGATTACTATTGCAATCAAAACCTGTTGTATGGTATTTCCCTACACAACAATTCATCTGTTGTATGGTTATTTACCTATACAACAATCTATCTATTATATAATTATTTACCTATACAATAATCAAACATATCTCAAACCCATGTTTTTAACATGTTTTGAGAAGAGATCTTCTGTTATACCTTTTGTTAAGGGGTTTGCCAACATATCTTCCGTTCGCATGTATGAGATGGATATTTCCTTTCTCATAACCATATCATGAACATAGTGGTATTTCACCATTATATGCTTGCTTTTCGAGCAATGCACTCCACTCTTAATAAGAGTAATTGATGCATTGTTATCACAATAGATAACTACTAGCTCGTTTGTTATTTCCAACTTCAAATCTCGTATGAAGTGGCTTATCTAGATAACACTTGTTGCAGCCATACAACAAGCAACATACTCAGCTTCCTGTATATGCAGCGCTACACAGTCTTGTTTCTTACATGCCCAAGAAACAGCACCACCTCGAAATAAGAATATTTGTCCCGAGGTTGATTTGTTGTCATCTTTGCTCCCACCAAAATCAGTATCTGAGTATCCTACCACTTTCAGTTCATCTGATTAAAAACACAGTTTCAAATCTCTTGTTCCTTTCAGATATCTTAGAATCCTTTTCACAACTACCCAGTGCGGCCAACCAAGATTACTTTGATATCTACTTATAAGACCAACAATAAAGCTGATATCAGGTCTTGTACACAACATAGCATACATCAAGCTGCTAACAGCTTGTGCATAAGGAACATTAGGCTTATCGTCTCCTTCACCGGGACAATCAACCTTACTCAATTTGACCCCTTTTGCAACAGGTGTATCTACAGACTTGCATTCACCCATTTTAAACTTCTTGAGGATATAGTCAATATATCTCTCCTAACTCAGGCATAAGAGTCTAGATCCTCTATCTCGATAGATCTTTATACCCAGGATATAGGATGCTTCCCCCATATCCTTCATTTCGAACTTGGAGTTCAACCATAACTTAGTTTTAACAATCATCTCATTGTCGTTTCCAGTCAACAAAATGTCATCTACATACAATTAAAAGATGACAAAGTGGCTCCCACTGTTCCAAGCATATACACAATGATCAAGTTTGTTAGCCACAAACCCAAGTTCTAAAATGATATTTTGAAAAGTCAAATACCATTGGCGAGGTGACTGTTTAAGGCCATATAGGGATTTTTTCAACCTATATACTTTATCTTCCAAGCCTTTAACCACAAATCCTTCGGGCTGCTGCATGTACATGATTTCTTCTAAATCTCCATTTAGAAAAGTTGTTTTACATCTAACTGATGTAAATCCAAATCATAGTATGCAGATATTGCCAGGATTATCCGTATGGATGCAAATTTCGTGACTGAAAAATATGTCTCAACATAATTTATCTCCTCTTTTTGCGAAAAACCCTTTGCAACCAACCTCGCTTTAAACTTGTCAATTATACCATCGACCTTATATTTCTTTTTCAGAACCCATTTGTAGCCTATAGCTTTTCTTCCTTTTGGTAAATCAGTCAATTCTCAGACTTGGTTTTTCTCAATAGATTCAATTTCCTCATCCATGGCTTTCTCTCAATCTGTTGCTTTCGATGAGTTCATTGCTTGCTGATAAGTCAAGTTATCAGTCAACTCATCCAAATCTGCCGAATTATACACTTCTTCTGTAAGATAAGTATGATAATCCTTTAAGTAGGACAGAGTGGCTCTTGGCCTCTTATGTCCACCTAAGGTATCGGTAGTTTCAAGAAGATCTTCTATAGACTCAAAAGATGATTGTTTTAAATCATCAACATATTCCTCATCGTTCTCCATAAGGTCATTCTTAATATCTTCTAAGAATTCAATATCTCTCCTTTCAATGAGTCCATGGTCCATATGATAAAACCGATATCCTTTTGAACCTTTAGGATATCTAATAAATATACATCTCTTTAGACATGAAAATTTTCACTTCAAAGTTTATGAAAAACTTGAAGCAAAACTTTTCTATTTACTTGCTTGCGTGAGCGTGCCAGCTAGTTCACAAAACTAACAAAGATTTTAAAATTTTTGACTTCTTCGACGATTGGAGGTAAGATGACTCTTTTCACTTAAACTTTCTTGAACCGATGCTCAAAGGTTGGTTTAATCATAACTTCAAGTTTAAAATAAATATGAACTCCAACTCACGTGAATAACTGGCACTTTTGAAAGAATTTGAATGTGCACTTTGATTCAAAATATGAAATGAACAAGTCCTGAAAAATAGAATGGTATGTTTTCAGGGCTTGATTCCAAAATAGATCTGGATATTCTATAGGCCTCTAAAAATTACCAAAACTTTTTCAAACCAAGTTTGTGGTTGGAGGACCTGTAGTCTTTTACAGATTTGAAATTGGAGCTGTATTGAATCAAAATTAAATCTGTGAATGAGGCCTACTCAAGTGCCCGGAACTGTCCTATCACAGAAATACAGAGGCTCAAAGATGAGCCAGTATATCGATGACATGAGTTCTAAATTTAATGATTTTGATGTTGTTGGAAATCTATGGATATCAGCTTTCCAATGCATCAAGAATCAATCGATTTGGACTTCTGTAGACAGAGTTATGGGATAAAAACCCAGACTCTTTACAGGGAAAACGATTGTGCAGACACTGAACAGTTTTTAGTTAAATTTTTTCTAATTTTACTTACGTGGTTGGACGGCCCTAAAATTGTTGAAATTTTTATGTAA
The DNA here is from genome assembly GCA_036023115.1 of Brasenia schreberi. Taxonomy (NCBI): domain Eukaryota; kingdom Viridiplantae; phylum Streptophyta; class Magnoliopsida; order Nymphaeales; family Cabombaceae; genus Brasenia; species Brasenia schreberi. The sequence goes on from JAYKKT010000091.1 coordinate 31,771,845, forward strand.
GGTGGGATAGTGTGTGTAGAATATGTGGGCAAAGTTTCAGATAAAAAGAAGTAAGTATCCAGAAATTAAAATTGTCGTAATCATCAGATGCAGAGATGTTGGAAATTCAGATTTCGGTTTTTAATAATATAATGATACAAATTTACACGAAATTGGAATTGCAGTCACTCTACATACCGAATGAAACTCACACGAAGGGAAATTGCAACAACTCTACATCCCGAATTAAACTCACACGAAGGGAAATATACATATTAGTTTAAGCATAGAGGGGGTAGGAAGTATAAAATGTTTATAACATATATTGAGGTAGAATCATGATCGAACAATTAGAGTGCATGTGTGTGTGAGTGTCGATTCATCCATGAAATGAAATGACAGCAACTCTAAAGATTATTACAACTTAGGGGGAGACTAAGCTCCATTAATACAACCTCATATTAATGAATTGAAAGAAGGAAGATAAAATTTAGATTGAATTGAAGAAATACTTAGACGATTTTGGCAAGAGGGGTCGGGATTCAAGAGTGAATCTGGCCACCACTCCTCCTTCTTCCTTCCAACTCTCTTGTACTCACCTATCTTTCCTTCCCCATACAAATCACGACCCTCTCTTGCTGGAAAACCTCTCACCTAAGACTCTATCTCAGCCCCAATTTCAGCCCAATTTCCCCCAGCCTTTCCCTAAAATTTTAGAGTCTTCAAGCCTCTCCAAGATAGGGAACCCTCCCCACCCCTTGTCCCTTTTTATAGGCCAAGGGGGTTGGCTTCTAGGCCCTTCTTTGGGGAGGGTTGGGCCAGCCCCTTGATTTTCATCCACTTCGGTCTAGCCCTAAGTGGTCCCCTTGGTGGTGAGTTGGACCAGCCCCATGTGGGTTGGTCTTGAGTAAGATCGGCCTTCACCAAGGCTCACTCCTTGGTTCTTCTTCAACCGGCTAGAGGACTTGATCTTGATCACTAGCTTGGGATTATATGGATATCAGCTTTCCAATGCATCAAGAATCAATCGATTTGGACTTCTGTAGACAGAGTTATGGGATAAAAACCCAGACTCTTTACAGGGAAAACGATTGTGCAGACACTGAACAGTTTTTAGTTAAATTTTTTCTAATTTTACTTACGTGGTTGGACGGCCCTAAAATTGTTGAAATTTTTATGTAAGGTGGGATAGTGTGTGTAGAATATGTGGGCAAAGTTTCAGATAAAAAGAAGTAAGTATCCAGAAATTAAAATTGTCGTAATCATCAGATGCAGAGATGTTGGAAATTCAAATTTCGGTTTTTAATAATATAATGATGCAAATTTACACGAAATTGAAATTACAATCACTCTACATACCGAATTAAACTCACACGAAGGGAAATTGCAACAACTCTACATCCCGAATTAAACTCACATGAAGAGAAATATACATATTAGCTTAAGCATAGAGGGGGTAGGAAGTATAGAATGTTTATAACATATATTGGGGTAGAATCATGATTGAACAATTAGAGTGCATGTGTGTGTGAGTGTCAATTCATCCATGAAATGAAATGACAGCAACTCTAAAGATTATTACAACTTAGGGGAGACTAAGCTCCATTAATACAACCCCATATTAATGAATTGAAAGAAGGAAGATAGAATTTAGATTGAATTGAAGAAACACTTACATGATTTTGGCAAGAGGGGGCGGGATTTAAGAGTGAATCCGGCCACCACTCCTCCTTCTTCCTTCCAACTCTCTTGCACTCACCTGCCTTTCCTTCCCCATACAAATCACGACCCTCTCTTGCTGGAAAACCTCTCACCTAAGACTCTATCTCAACCCCAATTTCCCCAAGCCTTTCCCTAAAATTTTAGAGTCTTCAAGCCTCTCGAAGATAGGGAACCCGCCCCACCCCTTGGCCCTTTTTATAGGCCAAGGGGGTTGGCTTCTAGGCCCTTCTTTGGGGAGGGTTGGGCCAGCCCCTTGATTTTCATCCACTTCGGTCTAGCCCTAAGTGGTCCCCTTGGTGGTGAGTTGGACCAGCCCCATGTGGGTTGGTCTTGAGTAAGATCGGCCTTCACCAAGGCTCACTCCTTGGTTCTTCTTCAACCGGCTAGAGGACTTGATCTTGATCACTAGCTTGGGATTATATACAACCTTTGAAAGGATTTTGAAATTGGCTTTGTACATGGCCATTGTTTTTGGAGTTTTTGAGTTTTTCGATTTTTTTGTCTTTTTCAAAACGCAATTTTAAAGATCAATATAAGAGACTTTCTTTTTTAGGCTTTTTTCAAATAAAAAATAGGATAATGAATGAAACAATTTTCTTTTTGAGATTTTCAGATTTTTCAAATGTTTTGGGATTTTAAATGTTTTCTATTTTTTTTTTTTTATTTTGAGAATATCTAATTTTTTTCGGATTTTTGGATAAAAAATGGATCTTCCATAAACCCTACAAAGAAAACTCCATGAATTAGACTCAAAACAAAAGGTCTAAGTCATGGGTCTCAGTTTTAGTGGGTTCTAGGGGTACCCTTGACCCAAGTGATCTTAGGTGGTGGCTCAGGGGGTATGGATGGGATATAGTCCAATCCATATCGACTTGGGTTTGATTTAGGTAGGACGAGTTCTAACCTACCTTGGTTTTTAGCTCCTACGCCTTGGTATGGTATATACCCCATATTTAAGATCATATTTCAAGGCTTTTTGATTTTTGATAAAGTTTTATAAAGCGCATGTCCTTGGAATATGGAATCGTCCATATCATGGATATATACATGTTTTATTTTGGGTAGGAGTTGGGTGATATGGGTTGTGGAAGACTTGGGCTTCCACATGACCCTTGGTTGAGACGGCTTAGGTTCTAAGTGGACGGTTTTGACATGTTCCTTAGGTGCAAACCAATGTGCCCCTAAGGATGGATTATTTGTGCTTATGGCCATAGGGTACAAGACTCGGCTCGAGGAAGTGGATTCATTCATGGTAGGGTTAGGTGTTACTAGGATGTAAATACATGCCTTAGGAGTATCTACTACCTCTTGAACTTTATTTTGTTTTTGCATTTGAAATTCTTTTTCTTGGTATGGGACATTCGGCACACCTTGAAATCCTCATTTTTGGGCATGTTTGGTGCGTATGTGGGTGCATGAGTGTGATTCGTTGCATCCGATGTATGAATGGTCGATCCTATACTAAGAAAAGGAGGATCGAGAGGGGAGTTCAAAGGGGGATGAGTTTCGGACATAGCTCTTTCCGGCTCGTATACCTTTTCATGGTGAGAGCAAGCCTTGTCCTCAGTGACTCTGCTTCGAGCTCCCGTTGCCTTTCGAGGTGTTCCTTTTCCAATCCTTTATGTATGCGACTCTCATCCTCTCATGAGGTGTGTGGAGTGTTGTGGATCTCATGCCCTACTCTGTGTGTGTGCCCAGGAACGTGGACTTCATTCCCAACTTTCAGAATTTTAACTTTTTGTTTTTTCAAGTTTTTTTGTTTTTTGAAAATTTTTCAGATTTTTTTGACTTTTTAAACTATGAAATTTTTTTTTTGGTTTTTCTTTGGAACTTGGGGTGCTTGGAAAGGTTGGATGATTTGATCCATACTCTTGCTTCATCTCCAGCCTCATATCCTTCATCGAATTTTGGATTTGGTTCGGATTTCTATGCATGATCTTTCTCTATATGTGCCCGAGATGAGCTTCTATGTGATCGATGCATCTTAGCCTTGTGGCTTAGAGCATCGATCTTCTTAAATATTTCCTTTATGATAGCCATCTCTTCTCAGGCTTTAGAGGATTTGGTAAACCATTTTGAAGTATTTGAAGAGGGTTTCCTCGGCTTGCTTTCATCCATTGTTTTCAAAATTTTATGCACAAGTTTGAAAAACAATGCATTTTTGCAAAGTTTTTGGAGTTCACTTTTTGAAATGAAATCTCCTAAGATTCGAGTCCCACCAGACGTGTCAATTCTGTAGACATGAAAATTTTTACTTCAAAGTTTATGAAAAACTCGAAGCAAAACTTTTCTATCTACTTGCTTGTGCGAGCATGCCAGCTAGTTTACAAAACTAGCAAAGATTTTGAAAATTTTGACTTCTTCGGTGATTGTAGGCAAGCGAACTCTTTTCACTTAAACTTTCTTGAACCGATGCTCAAAGGTCGATTTAAGCACTTAGGAACTTCAAGTTTAAAATAAATATGAACTCCAACTCACGTGAATAACTGGTACTTTTGAAAGAATTTGAATGTAAACTTTGATTCAAAACCTTAAATGAACAAGTCATGAAAAACAGAATGTTTTGTTTTCAAGCCTTGATTCTAAAATAGATCTGGACATTCTACAAGCCTCAAAAAATTTATTAGACCAAATCTATGGTGTGGAGAACCTGTAATCTTTTACAGATTTGAAATTGGAGCTGTATTGAATCAAAATTAAATCCGTGAAAGAGGCCTACTCAAGTGCCCGGAACTATCCTATCACAGAAATACAGAGGCTCAAAGATGAGCCGGTATCTCAGTGACATGAGTTCTAAATTTAATGATTTTAATGTTGTTGGAAATCTATGGATATCAGCTTTCCAATGCATCAAGAATTAATCGATTTGGACTTCTCTAGACAGAGTTATGGGATAAAAACCCAGACTCATTACAAGGAAAACGATTGTGCACACTGAACAGTTTTTAGTTTGATTTTGCCCAATTTTACTTACGTGGTTGGAAGGCCCTAAAATTGTTGAAAATTTTATGTAAGGTGGAAAATGTGTGTAGAATATGTGGGCAAAGTTTCAGATAAAAAGGAGCAAGAATCCAGAAATTAAAATTGTCGCAATCATCAGATGCAGAGATGTTGGAAATTCAAATTTCGGTTTTTAATAATATAATGATGCAAATTTACACGAAATTGAAATTACAATCACTCTACATACCGAATTAAACTCACACGAAGGGAAATTGCAACAACTCTACATCCCGAATTAAACTCACATGAAGAGAAATATACATATTAGCTTAAGCATAGAGGGGGTAGGAAGTATAGAATGTTTATAACATATATTGGGGTAGAATCATGATTGAACAATTAGAGTGCATGTGTGTGTGAGTGTCAATTCATCCATGAAATGAAATGACAGCAACTCTAAAGATTATTACAACTTAGGGGAGACTAAGCTCCATTAATACAACCCCATATTAATGAATTGAAAGAAGGAAGATAGAATTTAGATTGAATTGAAGAAACACTTACATGATTTTGGCAAGAGGGGGCGGGATTTAAGAGTGAATCCGGCCACCACTCCTCCTTCTTCCTTCCAACTCTCTTGCACTCACCTGCCTTTCCTTCCCCATACAAATCACGACCCTCTCTTGCTGGAAAACCTCTCACCTAAGACTCTATCTCAACCCCAATTTCAGCCCAATTTCCCCAAGCCTTTCCCTAAAATTTTAGAGTCTTCAAGCCTCTCGAAGATAGGGAACCCGCCCCACCCCTTGGCCCTTTTTATAGGCCAAGGGGGTTGGCTTCTAGGCCCTTCTTTGGGGCAGGTAGGGCCAGCCCCTTGATTGATTTTGATCCACTTTGGTCTAACCCTACGTGGTCCCCTTGGTGGTGAGTTGGACCAGCCCCATGTGGGTTGGTCTTAAGCAAGATCGGCCTTCACCAAGGCTCACTCCTTGGTTCTTCTTCAACCGGCTAGAGGACTTGATCTTGATCAAGGTTAGGTGCACCCTAGCTCAATCACTTGAGGTGTTTGCTTGCTTGATGCAACTTGGTTCAGCGGCACTTTTTGATTTTAAATGGGTCTTGAATGGATGCATCTGGGCTTGACCATGTTGATCGGCCCATCATCTCACCTTGGCTCGATTTTATGACTTGATCCTTTGGCGAGCTTGACACAAGGTACTTGGCCATGTGTGGCTGGTCCTAGCATACGTCGACTTGACTTTACAATTTGATATTACATTTGGCCAGCCATAGCTAGGTTCTTCCACATAAATTCGGTTGTGTTTGAGCTAGCTTCTTGGGTGGTTCATATTCCACCTTGATTCTCTCTTGAAATGGACTTTGATCTTGATGTCGTTTGAACTTGATCGAGCTTGATCTTCTGTCCGATCCTGACTTGATCCTCGACTTTGAGTTGGTTTTGATTTGATGGGCTCAAATCTTATCTTCCTTGTTTTGGAATTGATCAGGATCTGGACTCGGATTGAATCTCACCTGCTTCGAAACTCATGAGCTGTTTTGAATTTTAAAACCTTTATTTTGAAATATTTCCCAAAAGGTTTAAACTTTGAAATTTGGGATTTTTAAAGATTCATAAAGGCTTTAAACTGGTTTTTCACGTTCAGGTGTTTTTGAAAACATTCTAAAATTTTGGGCGTTTACAATCTGAAGGACCTGCTGTCTAGCTTATCTCTAGACTAATCAAGGATCTTCACATGTGCAATAGATCCCCACCTCCTGTGATGACCTAGGTTGGGTTTTCTTCCAAACCACATCTCATATGGTGTAGTGAATACAGCTTTACACGGTACTCTGTTGAGTATGTAAACAACTGTACTTACTGCTTCTCCCCAAATACCCTTGAAAGAGAGGCATCAATTAACATTGACCTTGTCATATTCAGCAAGGTTCTATTGTATCTTTCAGCTACACCATTTTGTTGAGGTGTCTTGGGCATTATATTTTGTTTAGCAATACTAAAGTCTTTATAAAATTTCAAGAATTTTGTCGGGTACACCTCCTCTATATGATCTTAAGACTTTGATCAAATGCCCTAATTGATTTTTCATTTCTTGCTTATATTCTTTAAATGCATCAAATGCCTTCGATTTATGTGCTAAAAGATATATATATATATATATATATATATATATCTAGAATAATCATCGATAAAGGTTATAAAATAATCCTTCCCCCGATGTGTCTTTACTCTAAAAGGTCTACATAAATCTGTGTAAATAATTTTCAACAGGGTTGTTGCCCTTGTTGATTCCTTGGGAAAAACTTTCCTTATCATTTTTCCTTGTATACAAGCTTCGCACTTGTTGAAAGTCTTTTCCTCAAATCTAGGCAATAAGTCAAAGTTGGATAATTTTCTCAACTTTTCCTGACTTATATGCCCTAGGCGTTTATGCCACATATTCACATCAACAGTAAGGGCACTCTCAATATAAGCAGAAGATTGATGATTTCCATTATCACATAATTTGAACAGTCCTTGTTTTACATCAAATTCCCCTAAGAACAAAATTCTCCCCTGTTTACCCACAATCACTTTTTTAGGAGTAAACCTAACTTCAAAACATTTCTTAACTAATGTAGGGACCGATACTAGATTATGCCTTATAGATGACACAATTAATATGTCGGTCAGTATAATTGGTTTTCCTTGTACATGTATCCTGAAGGATTCAATACCCAGAACATTCGAGAAAGTATTGTTTACCATATACACATGATGTTCTCCAAGTTGATATTTCTTGAGATCCATTGCCCCTTCCTTGGTCTTCGAGATGTGTCTTGTAGCTCTTGAGTCTATCCATCAACCTGTCACTAGGCGGTCCAAATACAAGCATTCTGAAATCACGCAGATTATATCTTGCTTCTCTGACTGTCCGCGTTGTGGGTTGTTTCCTCCACCTTTCTTTTTGTGGCAATCCTTTTTGTAGTGTCCCATCTTTCCACAGTTGAAACACTTGACCCGAGAAGCGGCTTCCTACGATTTCTTAAAATTTTGACATCCTTTCTTGTTATTCTTGTCAAACTTTTTATTTGGTTTCTTTTTCTAATTGGACTTGGAGCTAGAAGCTAACTCATCCTGAACTACTAGCAATTTCTCTTTCTTGTTCTTGAGCATGTGCTCTTGCTCTATTGCTAGTTTAAGGGGCAACTCAGAAAAGTTGATTGTTGACCCTAATCTTAGGGTAGTAATGATCATGTTCCATGACAGGGGTAGACTGTTCAATATTGTTGATATCTACATCGGTTTGGGGATGACTGATTTTGCTATGCCTAAGTCTCTAGTCATTACCAACATGTGATTTACATGCTCTACTACATTTTCTCCTTTCATTTTGAAGGAATTATATTTTTGTAGTAGCAACTGCACATGCAATTTTGCAGTTGTGTTATATTTAGCTGTCAATGAGTCAAACAGCTCTTTTGCGGTCTCATATTCTTCAAAGACCCTAATCAAGTCATCCTCCATGTATGTTAACATGATCGTCCTTGCTATGGTATCGTCTTTTAGAAATGTTTTATACATTTCTAGTTGTTGCACATTTGCATCAAGGGGTGGCGGACACATGGTTTCCTTTAGAACGTACTCAACACCTTCTAGTATTAGAGCCAAAAGAATTCTACTCTTTCATGTCTGGAAGTTCAAACCGTTAAGCTTTTTCGTTTTTGCCAATTCAAACACATATATCCTAGAACTCATTTTTATGTGTTTGGCAAAAATAACAATTAAGCGGTCTAAAAATGAAACCAACATAAAAGCACAAGCACACATAGCAAGAAGCATGTTAATGTGAAGCATAATATCTAGCAAGTGATCTTTTTAAAAAAAAAATCAAGGGGTTTCTGCCTTTGTACCCCTAAAAGAATACAAAGGGATAAAACTGTAATTTTGTCTATTTATCCTCTTTTTGTAATTTTATAAAATTTTGAGGACAAACTTGTAAAATAACTATTTGGTATTTCTGTAAAATTTGCAACTGATCGGGGTTAAAATTGTAATTTTAACCCTCAGGGCGAATCTATAATTTTTCAAAAGAACAAGGGTAAATCTGTTTTTTGACTAGATGATAGAATCAAAATTATCCAAATCGGGAAGGGTAAAACTATAATGTAATGGCCTGGTATTTGGTAATTTCCACAAACAACTAGAGGGTAAAACAAACTTTTCGCTTAGTAAGGGCAAAATAGTCTTTTTACTTGAATATATCTGAACAAAAAGGTAATTTTTCTCAGCTACAACAGAGTAATATCTGAAGACGACCGGGGCAAAATGGTCTTTTTAGACTGTTCCCCAATGTGGTTTTCGGAAAACCACCGGTTTTCCCTCCCGCGGTTTTTCGAAACCGCGGATTTCAATTTTTTTTTCTGATACAAAAAAGTCTCATTACATTTCTTAGAGAAAAAAGACAGGGAGGAGAGAGAAGAGAGCGGAAAAAAAGGGGGAAGAAGGGAGAGGGAGGAGGCACCGGACGCTCGGGTGGCGGTGTCCCCGGCGGGTTTCTGTTGCCACTCCTTTTTAGGCGGTTGTCGGCGTCCCTGGCAGCTTCTACTTTTCGGCTTCTTCTAACAATTCGACTGTGGCCAGTTTTTTCTGGTCGTTCGACTCTCCCAACTGCCTCTGCTTCTCCTTGATCCCCTTTTCTCTCTTTTCAAAAAAATATTTTTTTCTTCCTTCTCTCTCTTTTTTTTTGCTTACCTGTCTCTTTTTTTTGCAGGATTTTTAGGCCCTGATACTAGTGTAGAATCCTACCTCCTCTTTCGGTGGCGGATTCCGGCGACGATGGATCGACGGTAGGTAGCCCCTTCAGCTTCTGAATCAACCGTTTGCCTCTGGTGTATGCAGCGGAACGGAGAGTGGACACGAGGTTCCCACGCAGGAGCTTTCACGGATGAATTTTAGGTGTATTTTGTTTTCTTTTCTCTGTATATATCATACTATTTACTCACGACCTGTAATGGTTGCCTTTTATAGGTAGCCTGCTCCCCCTCATCCGTGATTCATCCACCTACGGCTTCCCTCGTTTGGAGCAGATCACAGAGCCGTTATCGGAAATCTTGGTAACGATCATCCGTTACGGATTCGGCCTGATCTTGTTTAGGTAATGGACTGGATGGTCAGTCCAACCGTTGGCAACCACGCAAACAAGATGTTGGAAACTAATTAATAACAATCACCACAATTTTTTATCAAATTGATAACCCATCCAAAACTAAATGCTCTGCCAATTAAATCTTATGAATCTCTCCCTGGGCGTGCTTGATAAAGAGCTTGGGAATTGATTTACACGTGCTTACTTCTGCAATGCTTCCTAGCAAGGGATATTGGTGGATATATCAGAATGAATTCATAATATAGCTTATGAATTTGGTATCCTCCGAAACGTTCTAGCAGTATGTAATTGCATAATATACCACCTAGCAATGGCCAGATTGCATCTAGTTTTTTCATGTTCCACCCTAAAGCCTTGTCATGAAGGCATGTGTCGTGCACCACCTTACTTCCACCATGCCTACCGGACACTACTACCAAGCATCCTTTGGTGATACTAGACCAACGAACAAGAGCAAGAACACTAGAAGTTCTAGTTCACTGGGACCACTCTTCTCGAGCAGATGCATCATGGAAAGTGGCAACTTAATTGCAACAGAAATTTCCAGAGTTTGCGGCCCTTGAGATAAGTGAAACGCAAATTCAAGGGGCTGAGTAATATTAGTAAACCCAGTAATGTTTACCAATGTGATACTCATAGACTCAAGAGGAAGCTGTCCACACAACCATGAACTCAAAAAGAATAATGTTCATGAATTAATTTACCTTTTATTGCATCACATCTTTTAGCCAAGAAACCAATGTTTCTCGTTGATTATGCCTCGAGACTTCTCGCTTATTGCTTGATGTATTTGGGGTGTTCAGGATGTATTTGACCTCTCTTGCTCGATTAGTCTATTGAACTAGAGTTGGGAAGAAATGTCCAACTAAGGTATTCTTAATCTTTGTGTATAGGCAATTCCATGCTAAGGACACGTATTAGGCCTAAGTGAACTACATCGGTTAACCTCTGACCAACTCATGGAATTTTTTGAAGAGGCGTTTTCCCAGTTTTGGCTAATGATAGATCTTATTGTAACGTTTGAGAAATATGTATTTTGTATCTCATCCCAAATTTGGATAGACGGAGGTTTCAATGAAGTGTGCCAAGCATAAGCTTGACTTGTGAGAGAAGGGACAAACAACTTAAGTTTTTGCATCCAGCAGTCACCCAATTCCTTGTACTCGATGGTGAACTGAGCCAAATATTTTCCTACAATCTTGTCTAAAAAAATTAGTAAATTTAGCTTTGAAATCTCTCAGGATTGGTGCAAGCTTATTGATCCAGTTGGGATATGACTTACGATCCACTTTGGTATAGGGGACCTATAGCTCTATTTTAAAAGTGTTTCAAACAAAGTCAATAACCCCATCCTGATTCATTGGAGCATCTTCTACCCCCAGAGGTTGATTTGACATTTGATTGCCAAACACAAATTGATGATTTGTTGGTGGAAATGGCACCTAATGAGGTTGGAATGACACATACCAGATACGGTGAAGGAACAAAAGCTCAAAGTCTAGTGGTTGTATCGGAAATGACACCTAATAAGGTTGGAACAACACATACCAGATAAGGTGAAGGAACTAGAGGCTCAAAGTCTAGTCGTTGTATCGATAGTGGAATATCCACCCCATTTGGGCCACCATAAAGCTCGATGCAACTAGAGGAATTGAGAGATAAGATTATGGATACATGTCCCCAACATTTGGTAAGAGGCTCCCAATATATTGGATGATGTCGAGGTAACATAAGGTTGTATAGTAGCAGCTATTTGAAATGACGAAATTGGGACAAAAAACTCGAGTGATTGTCGAGCGATATTCTCGTTCATATTACAAATTAGGCCCTCAAGCCACGGACGGTTGTAAGATATTTTGGCTCCTTATGTAGGTGTCAAATATCAATGCTCGCTAGTATGTCATTTGAGCGGAAAATTTTATAGCTTATCTTTGTTTATGGGTAAGCAAATCATGATCTCAAATGGTAGCTATTTGATTTATGATCATGGTAGGCATAGTTTCTATCATTTGGTAGAACGTCTCTAAAGATATGGATATGCCCCTATAACCAATCAATAACTGATGGTTGAAGGTGTTCACGAATAACATCTTCATTCAGTTGTATATGAGGCATAGCCGACGCGGTCTCTTTTTGTGAGTTTGGGGATGTCTCACTCAATCGTTTGAGACTAGCAGTTGAGTGCAATACATCAGAGATGATGTCCAAGTTTGTATTAGACAAGGCCTTAGAATAAACTAGATTGGAACGAGTCTACATAAACTGGGCAACCGCACGAATAAGCATGTAGGTCTCACCAAACATACCAAAAATGTGTTAACATTTGAAGTAATAGCTCCACCCAAATGGCAGAACATGGTGTACACGAATAAAAGGCCAAAAGATGATGTGCTAGAGAACTCTAACCCTCATCCTCAAGGGAAAATGAGATTGAATAAGGTATAAGGCAATGAGATGGGTCCCAAGAATCCGATTGTATATATCTCAGTGTCGATGGGGGTGCATAATATTTGATATACTCAAGAAGATGAAAGGACTATGTTATGTCTACTCGTAGGAAAAGTAAAAGAAAAAAGTTGTGCCTGTATCATTAAGTTTTTTATGCCATCTTTGATGTTATAATATCTAGACTTTCAAATCAGTCAAATGAGTGGAGTAGTAGTTATATTTCTTGTATTTAAGCACTTGGTAGGGTTATAATAGATATGCCTTGGGATATAAAAAGCCATTTAGAACTTATCTTGGAGGTTGGCAAGTTCCCTCTTTCAGGGCTTGCATCTGCAACCAGGTAGGAAAAAGAGATCACCCTCTTTCTATTTCCCAATCCTTCACTTCCATTCACCCATAGACCCATAATCAAATGCACTTTTCTCGGAAGGAAGGCTACATGGAAGGGACATTGGATCAAAGATGATGAAGAAAATACTTCCCAAGAAAAAAAAAAATCTCAAGTTCTTTATAGCTTTTCTCATAGATAAATAGTTGTTAGTCCTTGTATTGGTTGATTCTTAACTAAATCAATAGAAAAGTGAAAAGCCTTGGTCTCCCACAACCCTCAAGGAAACACCAGGTATAGCCAACAAGCATTAGCACATCCATTTTGGAGATAATCACCAAACATAATATACTACAAGTTGATGTCTCAAGACACACTTAATGCGAGTTAACTGTCTCTGACATAGCCAACAAGCACCAGATATAACATATGCAACATAGACAACATGAAATTGTTTAGCCTTTTCTTAAAGAATGATGCTTCCAATACTACGGACTAAGTTACATTCAATCGCAAGCATACAATAACAATGTGGAACAATTAACTATTTCAAGAAGATTTAGCTTTACTAAGTGAAAGAGATAGGACCATGAATTCAAATTGCTAAAGACTCCTTATTCAACAAAAGTATGATATTGAAAAGAACAAATACCAACAAGAACCAATTAAGATAAGGGGAGCATAACATATATTGTTCTAGACGTAGAGTCATAACCAATGAAGATAATATAACAACTATAAAAGCAATAAGTGATAATATAATAGAAACAACACATGATAAATTCATTGCATACATATGTGAATGATTCATCAAAGCTCATTGACTAGCCACAACTCTGCATCAACTTTAGGGTAGATAAAAGGTTCTTCACCATATTTTTGAGAGGTTCTACAATGACAAATACATAAGGCATTAAGGTTTAATCAAATTTATCTAAGATCATAAAAGGATGTATGTTCCAAGGTACTAAATAAACTAAAATATTAAATGAAATGAATAAACTAACTACAAAACATATCAGTAAAAAGGCCTTAGTGCAAGTATAGCATGGGAAGAAAAAGATATATTTCATTAGAATACATGATAAGTAACAAGGATCAACAATATATATACAAGCAAAATAGATACAATAAATCTCTTGAAAAATTTAGATGCAAATTCTCCTTTGACATTCATGTGTATTTTATAATACATATCATGAAATGAAACTAAAATTGCAGTTTCCTTTCCTGCAATTGACATTTATTAGAATACATGATAAGCATCCCATAATTACAAACTCAAATGCTACATATAGTCATAATTACAAAGTCATCATTTTTACCATCTCTCTCTTGTGTTGATTGAAGTTTCTTGAAACTCTTGTCTGTTTTTGACAGTCAAGAATAATGATTATGATGAAATCATGCTCTTATGGCGAATATTGATGGTGGCAATCAAACTAAACCAACAACATTTTCTATCATGCTTCAACCAAAACATTTAACATTCCATAAGTATGGAATGGTGCTTATTGTTCACAACAAGGCTGCTTTCATCATAAAATTTTACTTATTTAACTTATCAGATGTACTTACTACATCTTCCCATAATATTTTCAACTTGTCAATCAAGGACGTAAACTAGACACCGATACTAGTGCCAAATGACTTAGCTAAGAATTAGTAGACTTAAAAAATATGTATTCTCATCTCATACACATACTTGGGAGAAGATTATAAGAAATGATAAAAAGAGGTCAACATGAGTATGGCTTGCTAAAGCTACCGAATGGATTAATGTTGTTCGTGTACAAGACAAACTTCACATTACAAGGATCTCGAGCAAATATTGGATGAATACAACCAAAATATTTCTAAGATTCATCATAAGCTGGAAGTACCATAATTATTTAATCATTATGTGCTTCATCCACATGCCAATGCATATAGTTTACAGCATTTTCAAACAGAAAGAGCCACTAAAGTCTCAAAAAATTGAAAAATATCTGAGTATTGCCGTTTTGCTTGCTAGAGCATGACACTTTTGGTTTATATCATTCATGTCTAGAAATTGAGTAAGCTTTTAACACATTGTTTTCTTTATAATACAACATATAATGATTTGGACATGCATCTATCATCTCATAAGTCAATCCAACTCATCAACCATCTTTCTTGACCTATAAAAATCTTTAGGTAACCTTTTAGATTCATCAATCTTCTCATAAGCCAATCCAACTCATCAACTATCTTTCTCGACCTATAAAAATCTAGGTAACCTTTCATACTCTAGAAGCATGCTTTTTATAATGCTGATCATTCAATTATAGCAACTCTTGCTCATGCTAAATTCTATTTTCAAATTCAAGAGTTGGGTCACAACTGAATATTTTGTTTGTTTATGACAACCATCCTATAGAGGTTTATAGGCATCTCTTAACAACTTATAAAACCTAGAAATTGTGGGATTAGGATCCTCTTCTAACTCTTGAGTTTCTAGATTTAATTTATCACCTGCAACATCCATAATCATCTCTACATAAGGATTCCTAGCATCACTTTCATCATCATAATCAATAATCGGTATATTTTCAATTTCTATGCATACTCACATGAATGATCCAATTCATAAAGTCTTTTTCAACATAAAACAACTCTTTCCTCTAACGATTCTTCCATCTAGCACATGAACAAAGAATTTGGTCCTTTGTATCAATATATTCTTTAGGTGTTTCTTAACTACCTTAATAAATTCCTCAACTCCATCTATAAATTCTTCACTAACATGACCACCAGGTCCCTTTTTATGCAGAGTCCAACTCCGATCAGGTCTCATAATTCTACAAAGACCTAAAATAAGAAGAAAATTTGAAAAGATTAGTGGTGATTCTCAAGGTAAAATGATAAATTATTAGTAAAGCTTGAAATATATACATACACACATATATACATATACATATACATATACATATATATATATATATATATATATATATATATATATAAAGCTACTACATGAGCACAAATAACTATAGTCGACCTAATATCATTTATTAGACTTTCAATTAAAACTAACATAAAACTTCGAAGTTCGAACATCAGCCTGCAACCAACTTGAAAATATAGGGGTATTTAGAAAGCATAGTACAGAAAATGACATATTAAGATAAGAGAACTCACGCTACTGCTCCAATGCAGAAAACTGCACTATATGCCCCTTTTTACAAGTTGTGTTGCAACAACACTAATTTCAAAACTGCGTGGTTCCCAATGATTGACTACACTTCAAATTATCTGCAAGGAGCATTTGTCTCGATCAGTTTGAATGTTTTGGACAAGATTGTAAAGAAAGACAAAAATAAGTTGGGCATTTGTCCCAATCAGTTTGTCATATATGTTTTTCAATTTGTCAATGTTCCTTGCAATTTTCTTGGGTCATCTCACTTTCACGATACTTAGGCATTGCTAGCTTGTGATTTTCCATTGTCTTGGTTATCTAGTAACAAAAACATTGTCATACTACAAAACATGCATATGATGAGGCAATGCCAAAGTTGGCTACCCTCAGTGAGGAGTCCTACAAGGAAAGCAGCTTGATCATGAAATAGGCTAATGTTGTTACTTTATGTAAGGCCATGTTGAGAAGATTGCTAAAGCAATCAAGGATGGTGCTTCATCTGTGGAGGGTGTTGAAGCCAAGTTGTGTTAAAGTTTTAAGCAATTCTACTTGAAACTGGGTCAAATCATTTGATTCATATACAGGTTTTAGAGACTGCAAGATGAGGTTCTTGCCAAGATGAGCGGGCCACTAAAGAGCGATGTCCAGTCATAAGACCCAATAAACTTGCAGAAACCGATGACCTCATTGATATATATATATATATATATATATATTCATGCTTGGCTTAGTTCAAGATGAGGATCTACATTGGCCACTGAATAGGCTCAAAATGGTACCTAGAAGCGGGCAAAAAGATCAAGTTTTGATTTGACTTAGGGTTTCGAAAAAGAACTCCTAATAGGCTCTTTCTTGGACACAATAATTGTAGCAACTGCGGAGATCGTCTTAGATGCAGAACAAACTCGTATATATAAACAAGAGAGCAATAAGCAATACTTCTTCCTGTGGTAGAAGACAAGCTTCTCTGTCAACAACAATGAAATGGAGAAGAAGGAGATGAGTTGCACTAGATTCCAAGAAAGAGATCGATTTAGTGTTCACGGTACATGACAATACGGTAGAAAAGGTAATTTCGTAAATATATTTGGTTTCGCGATGTCTTCCCATATCACTTGTTCATTGTCTATATATGCTTAGCACCAGTGGTAGATCTAGAATTTTTTTCGGGGTGGGATGAACTGCTTATTGGGCGATTTAATGGGTGAACTATGTATAATAGCCATGAATTTTGTCGTGTCCTGTAACTTTTTCCTTGGTTTTTCAAATTTCAAGTAGGACGGCTGCCCCACCTCACCTCAATATAGATCCCCATTGCTTTTGTTTGACAAGGAAAACCAAAAGTATTCGGACGACTTAGACCAACTTTTCTTGGAATGCACAGTACTTGGGCTGATTTGCATTTATGTTAAAGCTTTCACCATGGTAGATTAACCAATTAACCACAACAATACATACAATATATATACTTGCTTATTTAAACAATTAACCACAACAAAATTTTCAACAAACTTAACTATAAGTTAACATTAAAAAGTAAAAATATGAACGTCAATATACAAATGAGACGATAAAGTGTGACCAAACGGTGATCAAAGTACCATAGTTTAATATAGAGTAGCAATATTGAATTCTTAAAAGATACTAAGAATGACATCCTTTAAAATGGTGATCAAAGTAAAGATATCTAGTGGATTTGGATTCATTATCATTTAAATATGTGGATATCAATCTAGATGACCTCAAACAAATTGGAACTTTAAGTGAAAATAAAAGTCTTAGGGTCATACCGTCCTACTTAAAGGATTATCACACTTACCTTGTAGAGAAAGTGAGTTGATTTATATGAGTTGATTGATAACATGACATATCAACAAATTATTAGCTCATCTAAATCAACAGACTCAGAAAATGTAATCGATGAGGAAATTGAAGATACAACAACAACTACAACAACTAAGCCTTTTCCCATACTAGACGGGGTCGGCTACATGGATTCTTTGTTTCCACAGATCCCTATCGTGTGCCATGTTAGCAGTTAACTCCCAATAAGCTAGATCATTCTTTATTGTTTCTTTCCAACACTTTTGTGGTCGTCCTCTACCTCTTTTAATACTTTCCAAATTTAGTTTTTCTAACCTTCTTACAGGTTCTTCTTTTGATCTTCTTTCTATATGTCCAAACCATCTTAAACGATGTTCTCTCATTTTATCCTCTATTGGTGTCACTCCTAATTTGTTTCTAATAACCTCGTTATATATACGGTCTTTTCTTGTATGACCACTCATCCATCTCAACATCTTCATTTCTGTCACAGACATCTTTTGTACATGTTGATGATTAACTGCCCAATACTCAGAACCATAAAACATGGCAGGCCTAATTGCTGCTCTATAATATTTACCTTTTAATTTTAATGGTATCTTCTTATCACAAAGAATACCTGATGCTCCTCTCCATTTTAACCAACCAGCATTAATTCTATGTGTAACATCTCCATCAATTCTTCCATCACTTTGAAAAATTGACCCTAGGTATTTAAAACTTTCCTTTTGGGGAATGCAATGTGTGCCAATTTTAATTTCTATGTCCTCTGAAGTAGCCAAATGATCAAACTTATATTTCATATATTCTGTCTTTGTTCTACTAAGTCGGAGGCCTTTGTTTTCTAATGTTTCTCTCCATAGTTCCAATTTTCTATTAACTTTTTCCTTAAACTCCTCCACTAATACAATGTCATCTGCAAATAACATACACCAAGGTACTTCATCTTGAATATGTTTTGTTAACTCATCCATCACCATTATAAATAAGTATGGACTTAAAGTTGATCCTTGATGTAACCCAATATTAACTTCAAAGAAGTCGGTCGTTCCTTCATGAGTCCTCACACATGTTTTTGCACCATCATACATGTCTCTTATAAGGTTAATATATGTCAATGGGATACATCTTTTTTCCAAAGTTCTCCAAAGAACCTCCCTCGGTACCCTATCATAAGCTTTTTCTAGATCAATAAATATCATGTGAAGGTCTTTCTTTTTTGCTCTAAAATGTTCCATAAGACGTCTCAAAAGGTGAATCGCTTCAATAGTAGATCTACCTGGCATAAATCCAAATTGGTTCTCTGTTGTACTTGATACTTGTCTTAACCTACGTTCGATAATTCTTTCCCATAATTTCATAGTATGACTCATTAACTTGATACCTCGATAATTCACACAATTTTGAATGTCTCCCTTGTTCTTATATACGGGTATAAGTGTACTTGCTCTCCATTCCTCGGGCATCTTTTGGTTTTTCCATATTTCATTAAATAGTCTTGTGAGCCAAGTGATTCCTATTTCTCCTAGTATTTTCCAAACTTCTATAGGAATATTATCTGGTCCTACCGATTTACCACTCTTCATATGTTTAAGAGCCTCTTTGACTTCATTCTTTTGAATACGTCGGTAGAAATTGTGGTTTATATACTTTTTTGACTTGGCTAAATCTCCTAAACTAATACTAACATCTTTATTTTCATTAAAAAGATTATAAAAATAGTTTTTCCATCTATTTCTTATATCATCATTTGCCACTAGAATTTTTTCATCCTCGTCTTTTATGCATCTAACATAATTAAGATCTTTAGTTTTCTTATCTCTAGCCCTAGCTATCCTAAAAATATCTCTTTCACCCTCTTTTGAGTTGAGTTTTTTATATAAGTCCTCCCAAATCTTAGTTTTTGCTTCACTAACGGCCTTTTTTGCTTCTTTCTTTGCTTTCTTATAAGCTTCTAAAGTTTCACTAGTTTTCTTAGCATAATGTAATTTGTAACATGCTCTCTTTGCCTTGATTTTATTTTGTACTACTTCACTCCACCACCAAGCTTCTTTTTATGCTGGTACACCTCCCTTAGATACCCCTAACACATCTTTCGCCACTTTCCTAATATGTATAGCCATATTGTTCCACATATCACAAGGTGTGCCAACATAATTCCAAACATCTCCTTGAAGGACTTTCTATTTAAATATATCTTCTTTCTCGCTTTTGAGGTTCCACCATTTAGTCCGAATAGCTCGATGTACTCTTTTCTTCTTTGTCCATTTTTTTATTTGTAAATCCATAACTAAAAGTCGATGTTGGGTGGTTAAGCTTTCTCCTGGAATTACCTTACAATCTTTACAACACGCTCTATCTTTTTTTCTACAAATAAAGTAATCAATTTGTGTTTGTGATAAGCCACTCTTATAAGTAATTAAATGTTCATCTCATTTTTTGAAGATTGTATTGACTATAAAGAGATCAAATGACATAGCAAAATTTAAAATCTCCCTACCTTCCTCGTTTATATCCCCATAACCAAAGTTTCCATGAATCCCTTGATATCCTAATGCCTCTTTACCGACATGTCCATTTAAATCTCCTCCTAAACAAATCATCTCCCTTTGTGGAATCTTTTGAAACACCTTATCTAACTCTTCCCAAAAAACTTTCTTTATACTATCTTCTAGTCCTAGTTGGGGTGCGTAAGTACAAACTATATTCAAAACCTCTGCTCCTAACACTAATTTCAATGTCATGATTCGGTCACCATATCGTTGTATGTCTACTACACTCTCCTTTAAATCTTTATTTATGATAATACCAACTCCGTTTCGGGCCTTTTCTTTACCTGAGTACCATAATTTAAAACCTGTAGGATGAGGAAATTGAAGATATTGAAGAAAAAAAAAAGTTTGAGAATTGATAGTTTTATTAAAAGGAAGTAAAATCATATGTTGTAAACGAGTTTAAAAAAAATGCAAAGTTGATTGAACAATCAACAAATTTAAGGCAAGATTGGTTGCAAAGGACTTTTCGTAAAAAAAGAGATAGATTATGTAGAGACATATTCTCCTCTTGTCAAACGTGCATCTATTAGGATTATTCAAGCAACTTGTACATTTTATGATTTGAATTTATCAGTTAGATATAAAAAAAACTTTTCTAAACGATGATTTAAATGAAATTACTTATATGCAACATCAGAAGGGCATGTTGTTGAAGGAAAGGAAGATAAAATATATAGGTTGAAAAAATATCTATAAGACCTTAAACAGTCACCTCATTAATAGTATTTGACTTTTTAAAATACCATTTTTAGAACTTGGATTTGTTACTAATGAACTAGACTACTGTGTATATGTCTAGAAAAGCAGGAGCGACTTTGTCGTTCTATCTTTATATCTACATGACATATTGTTGATTAGAAATATAAATGAGATAATTGTCAAAACTAAGTCATGGTTAAACTTTAAGTTTGAAACGAAGGATATGGGAGAACAATCTTATATTTTAGGTATAAAGTTTCTCCTAATAGAGAATTTGAACTTCTATATTTAAGTCGAGAGAAATATATTGATTATATCCTCAAGAAATTTAGCATAGGTGATTGCAAACCTACAAATACACCCATTGCTAAAGGAGTTAGAATAAGATTTAATCTCTCAGTGAGAGAGAAAATAAGCCTAATGTTCTTTATGCATAAGATATGGATAGCTTGATGTATGTTATGTTGTGTATAAGACTAAATATCAATTTTGTTGTTGGTCTTACGAGTAGGTATCAAAGTAATCCTAATTGATAACATTGGATAGTTATGAAATTGATTTTGAGATATCTTGAATGAATAAAAGTTTTAAAATTATACTTTGAAGGAGAAAAACTAAAAGTTGTAGGGTACTAAGATGCTAATTTTACTATGAGCAAAGATGATGGCAATTCAACCTTCGATCAAATATTTGTATTTGAAGGTGATGATGTTTCTTACGCTTACAATAAACAAGATTGTGTAGTATTGCATACACAAGAAGTTAAGTATGTTATTTGTATCTCATGGCCAACGAGTCAATTATCATTTATTATGACAACAATACAATAATTAATCTTATCAAGAGTAGAACTTACAGCTCTGGAAGGAAGTATATAATGGTTAAATATCATTATATTCATGATATGCTTAAGAGGAATGAGATATTTATATCATATACATCAACTAGTGATATGGCCTCTTGACTAAAGGTATCTCTGAAGATCTTTTTGCAAAGTATGTTATAAACATGGGTTTGAGATATGCATAGAGTCTTAGCATGAAAATGAAGTGTGATGATTGTTACATAGACAAAACTAATTGATACGAAAAACCACATAACTACTATATGTTGTAATTCACTTCCAATTGAAAATAGTATAACTAGGAAATCCCCTAAATAGTGGATCGTAAAACCAATATATCATAATTTGGCTCAACTGATTACGTGTTGTATCCATGAAATGTGGGAAGAAAGACTCTCTTCTCGGATTTTATGAGATCATGTGGGAAGAAAGACTCTCTTCTCGGATTTTATGAGATACTTTTTCATAAAGGTGAGTATTTAAAATAAAATTGGTTATATTTTATTCAAAAAGCCATAAATCTCTCTCACACTAGATAATGGCTTTACCAGAATGCCCACAGAGAAAAATACGGAGAAGTAAAAGCCTATAAATAAATAAATACAAAGTTTGTTTATACATGTGTTAAAAATACAAAAGAAACTTTTTCGTGAAAATCCTGTATGAGTAACGGTCTATATCTCCATCTTCTTCCCTGGTTCTTTGGCTATGCTTCCGCTGCTATTCGGCCGCTCGAGGTGTGTGGGATCTCTTAAACCTCTCCTACAAACTGCACCGCTCTATGGGAACAAGTTTCATGGTGGTTGTGTCGCGTTTGACAAGCCAAAATCTAGCTGGTCGTGGTCGGGTCGTAGGACTCACCCGAAACTACACCCATCAATCACTTTTATGATCTTTTCTTATACAATATAAGAAAATGAATTTTCTAACAAGCTGTTCAAAGTCCTGGTGGAGACTGACCCACCGAACTCTTCATATATACCATGGAACCTTTCTCCCCAGCCGCGGAATTGCGCAGCCTGTAGACCCTGATGATTTATTGTGGAAACGAAACTCCAATCAAATCCTTGCACTTGTATCTTTCAAGGGAGCCTTCCAAATTGATGATAGGCATGAATATTTTGAAAAATATAGCCATGAACTTATGACTTCAAACCGTACTTCTTAAATAAAGCGCCCACTAGGTCTCCTGTCGTCAACAGATAAACTCTCCGGTTTTGGAAGAAACTCAATGATCTAACAAGTCTCCCTTACTGATGCTTCGAAAGAGAAAATGAAGACCTCAAGAGTGAACCTCCTCGGTTATTTGGTAAGCATCCCGTTATGCTTCTTCATTCTATCGTTCCCAGTCTTCAAACTCTGTCGTGCATCGAGTTTTATAATTCCGGGACAGATATTGAGAGAAAACCAGACGTTAGTGTCAGAGACCAAGCATTTCATCTTGGGATTCTTCCGTGGTAGCTCACAGAATCTTTACTTGGGAATATGGCATGTGGAGAACTCGATACAGAGGGTCATATGGGTGGCAAACAGAGGAAACCCAGTCCCAGGAAATGATTCTGACCCAATGTTCAAGCTTTCCGGGAATGGAGATCTGGTGATTTTGGATGGAATAGGCAGGACTTTATGGTCAAGCAACTCGTTGTCTTTGGAAACTTTGTCGGAGAATTGGATTGCAGAGCTTCTAAATATATAGGACTTGGTGTTGAGTGATGGGGATGGCAGAGTAACATGGCAGAGTTCTGATCAAACTTCCGAGATATTGGACTTGCATTCATCCTCTAATGGTGGTCTAAGCATCTCCAGGCGGCTGGACTCGATTCCAATTGGTACGTAGATACAGTTTCTTCCAAGTTAATTTTCTTTGTTTCAATTTATTAGTAAAACTCCACCCAGTAAGTGGCAAATGAAGAACATCTTCTAATGTGAGGCGGAGCTCCGTTGGATGGTCATGAAGGTCCTATCGCTTCTGGATTCTGCGCTGGTGAAATGCATTACTGAGCCAACTTATTTAGGTCTATACATGCGTCATTTGACTGAACCTCAACACATTTAGTCTGATAGACTAATTGGTTTTCAATATTAGATCTAAATTCTAGGAACATGAGATAGTTAATTTGGACTGTATATTTTCTGGGAGCTGTCATCTTAATAAGAATACCATCCTGCGTTGCATGAACGGGAAAACTTCAGACTCTGGTGTAAGGCCATGACTTTTGAGTTTTTCTTTCTTTTCAGTTTATGTGTTTCATTAATGGTCGACTGCATGTTTGTCATGGACAGTCCTGCTGGTTTTGACCATCGTTCGGAAAGTTTTTTCTGAGAACCGTCAGAAACATTCCAGTTGTACATGGTACCTGAATTCGGGGGGGAAAAGTATAAAAAATACAAACAGTTTGAATTTTTCGAAAAATTAGATAGGTTGCAATGGACTTCGCCTCACTCCATAAAATCTTCTAGGTCCACCGTGCAATGGACTTCTTAGCTTGTTCTGAGAAAAAGAAGGAAAGAGTTCATACCGACAACTAATTTGGGCTTTGTTTTATTCAAATTTTCTTTGTTTAGGAACGACGAAGGAAAAGAGAGACTTCAAGTTCATATTTCCGGTCACACTAGCCTGCTGCATCGTGCTGACTGCTGTATGTGGGATTTTCATCTTCTGCTTCCGGAGACGCAAAGAAACGCAGAAAGGTACTAAAACTCGACTTTTTGTTGGCCTTTTGTTTTTACAAGAGTTTAATTGGTCAAAGTAAAGACGGCCCACTCTTCACCTAACTCTCACTTGACTTTTCTTCACACTTAACATGTTAAGGATATATATATATATATGAGTGAGTGATTGGATGTAACTCGTCACTTAGGTTCGATCATCATTTTTTAACACATAAATATAATAACGTTGTTCTTCATATATTTTAAAAACTCTTAAAAATTTAAATTACACATCTACCTTGTAAAAGTAATGGGTAAACATGTCAAAAATAATATAATCTCAATTTTCATATATATTATATTATAAACATGTCTTTGATAATATACAACTCATAAATGAGAAGAAGTTAAACGACACCATCATCCCCAAAGCTGGACTCTAATTACCCGGAGTGAAGTAGGGATGGATGTCGAGCCTCGATATAATAACAGTATACAATTAATATGCATACCCTTTTTACTATCTATATTTTTTTTTTCTAGCATTTCTCAAAATACCTCTAGTTATTTTTAATAATTATGAAATTATTTTTTTACACAGACAATCAAGTTCTTAACTCCGCCCATGTAAGGGATCATCCTTGCATTGCCGGTCTCAAGCCCGGATAAAGGAGGAGGGTTGTGTTAGGCTTCCGACAGCCAGCGTAAAACTTCGTCGAATTTTACAACATGGATTACAAAAATTATGAGTATTGCTTTGGGGCGTCCCCGCCTAGCGACGTGCTGCAGAGCCCGAATGCAGTAAGAAGTAAGCAAGGGCCACTACATTTTCGCCCGAATGTAGTGAATCAATTGCAGAGAGGGTTCCCACATCATGGACGGGTGTGGGTAAAGAAGTTAGTCCCGCTACATTGCCACCCGAATGTAGTGAAAAATTTTCAGAGAGGGTCTCCGCATTTTGATTATGGACAGATGCGGGGGGTAAGGAAACTAGTCCTAGATAATAAGATTCGTATTGGTTCTTTGAATATCGGAACATTATCGGGTAAGCTAATGGAGGTGGTAGATACTATGATTCGGAGAAAGATTTATATTCTATGTTTACAAGAGACAAAATGGGTTGGAGAAAAAGCAAAGGAGATAGAGGATACAGGTTTTAAATTATGGTACTCAGGTAAAGAAAAGGCTCGAAACGGAGTTGGTATTATCATAAATAAAGATTTAAACTAGAGTGTAGTAGACATACAACGATATGGTGACCGAATCATGACGTTGAAATTAGTGTTAGGAGCAGAGGTTTTGAATATAGTTTGTGCTTATGCACCCCAAGTAGGACTAGAAGATAGTATAAAGATAGTTTTTTGGGAAGAGTTAGATAAGGTGTTTCAAAAGATTCCACAAAGGGAGATGATTTGTTTAGGAGGAGATTTAAATGGACATGTCGGTAAAGAGGCATTAGGATATCAAGGGATTCATGGAAACTTTGGTTTTGGGGATATAAACGAGGAAGGTAGGGAGATTTTAAATTTTGCTATGTCATTTGATCTCTTTGTAGTCAATACAATCTTCAAAAAACAAGATGAACATTTAATTACTTATAAGAGTGGCTTATCACAAACACAAATTGATTACTTTATTTGTCGAAAAAAAGATAGAGCATGTTGTAAAGATTGTAAGGTAATTCCAGGAGAAAGCTTAACCACCCAACATCAACTTTTAGTTATGGATTTACAAATAAAAAAGTGGACAAAGAAGAAAAGAGTGCATCGAGCTATTCGGACTAAATGGTGGAACCTCAAAAGCGAGAAAGAAGATATATTTAAACAGAAAGTCTTTCAAAGAGATGTTTGGAATTATGTTGGCACACCCTGTAATATGTGGAACAATATGGCTATACATATTAGGAAAGTGGCGAAAGATGTGTTAGGGGTATCTAAGGGAGGTGTACCGGCACAAAAAGAAGCTTGGTGGTGGAGTGAAGTAGTACAAAATAAAATCAAGGCAAAGAGGGCATGTTACAAATTACATTATGCTAAGAAAACTAGTGAAACTTTAGAAGCTTATAAGAAAGCAAAGAAGGAAGCGAAAAAGGCCGTTAGTGAAGCAAAAGCTAAGATTTGGAATGACTTATATAAAAACCTCAACTCAAAAGAGGGTGAAAGAGATATTTTTAGGATAGCTAGGGCTAGAGATAAGAAAACTAAAGATCTTAATTATGTTAGATACATAAAAGACGAGGAGGAAAAAATTCTAGTGGCAAATGATGATATAAGAAATAGATGGAAAAACTATTTTTATAATCTTTTTAATGAAAATAAAGATGTTAGTATTAGTTTAGGAGATTTAGCCAAGTCAGAAAAGTATATAAACCACAATTTCTACCGACGTATTCAAAAGAATGAAGTCAAAGAGGCTCTTAAACATATGAAGAGTGGTAAATCGGTAGGACCAGATAATATTCCTATAGAAGTTTGGAAAATACTAGGAGAAATAGGAATCACTTGGCTCACAAGGCTATTTAATGAAATATGGAAAAACCAAAAGATGCCCGAGGAATGGAGAAAAGTACACTTATACCCATATATAAGAACAAGGGAGACATTCAAAATTGTGCGAATTATCAAGGTATCAAGTTAATGAGTCATACTATGAAATTATGGGAAAGAATTATCGAACGTAGGTTAAGACAAGTATCAAGTACAACACAGAACCAATTTGGATTTATGCCAGGTAGATCTACTATTGAAGCAATTCACCTTTTGAGACGTCTTATGAAACATTTTAGAGCAAAAAAGAAAGACCTTCACATGATATTTATTGATCTAGAAAAAGCTTATGATAGGGTACCGAGGGAGGTTCTTTGGAGAACTTTGAAAAAAAGAGGTATCTCATTGACATATATTAACCTTATAAGAGACATGTATGATGGTGCAAAAACATGTGTGAGGACTCATGAAGGAACGACAGACTTCTTTGAAGTTAATATTGAGTTACATCAAGGATCAACTTTAAGTCCATACTTATTTATAATGGTGATGGATGAGTTAACAAAACATATTCAAGATGAAGTACCTTGGTGTATGTTATTTGCAGATGACATTGTATTAGTGGAGGAGTCTAAGGAAAAAGTTAATAGAAAATTAGAACTATGGAGAGAAACATTAGAAAGCAAAGGCCTCCGACTTAGTAGAACAAAGACAGAATATATGGAATGTAAGTTTGATCATTTGGCTACTTCAGAGGACATAAAAATTAAAATTGGCACACATTGCATTCCCCAAAAGGAAAGTTTTAAATACCTAGGGTCAATTTTTCAAAGTGATGGAAGAATTGATGGAGATGTTACACATAGAATTAATGCTGGTTGGTTAAAATGGAGAGGAGCATCAGGTATTCTTTGTGATAAGAAGATACCATTAAAATTAAAAGGTAAATATTATAGAGCAGCAATTAGGCCTGCCTTGTTTTATGGTTCTGAGTGTTGGGCAGTTAATCATCAACATATACAAAAGATGTCTGTGACAGAAATGAAGATGTTGAGATGGATGAGTGGTCATACAAGAAAAGACCGTATACATAATGAGGTTATTAGAAACAAATTAGGAGTGGCACCAATAGAGGATAAAATGAGAGAACATCGTTTAAGATGGTTTGGACATATAGAACGAAGATCAGAAGAAGAACCTTTAAGAAGAGTAGAAAAACTAAATTTGGAAAGTATTAAAAGAGGTAGAGGACGACCACAAAAGTGTTGGAAAGAAACAATAAAGAATGATCTAGCTTATTGGGAGTTAACTGCTAACATGGCACACGATAGGGATCTGTGGAAACAAAGAATCCATGTAGCCGACCCCGTCTAGTATGGGAAAAGGCTTAGTTGTTGTTGTTGTTTTTACAGACAATCAAGTTCTTCTCTCTTCTCCAACACGAACCTTTGTCTGCTCCCATTTTCGTCTATTCTTTCATCCATTTTTCGCTTTTCTACTCATTGCAGCTACCTATTACTTTATCTACGACCATTTTCACTAACACAGGGGATCTAAGTCCATCGAAAAAAGAAGATAAAATAAAAAGGAAGAAGAAGAGAAAGAGAAGAGAAGAAAAAGATGATAAGAAAGGCCGATTTAAAGGGAGATTCATCAATTTATTGAAGTATATTGTTGATTTGGTTTTGGTTTTTCTGATTTTTAGTTGCTTTGATTGATTTCTTGATAGGAATCAAAACAAGAAAAGATCAAATTCTTGACAAGAGAAAGGTGGTTCACGTGCATCTTCTTCATCAGGAATTTGATATAGTTTTTATTTTCAATTTTTTTTGTACGTTTCTTGATTCTTTTTCTTCTTGATTTTATTGCTATTGTTCTATTTTCTTATTATTGATTTCGTTTTCAGTTTCATTTTTCTTATTTTTTATTTTTTATTTTTCTTTTTTTATTGTTCTTTCTTTTTCTTCGATAAGATCCATAAGAATATGCATTGAGTTATAAAGAAGACAATCATGCTAAATGAAACATCTGTCGCTAGAGCAAAGAGATCTAATGAGATAGACCCTTGCTGGAATTGAACAGGAGAGAAGAGAAAAATGTTATAATTGAGTGTGAGAGGAGATAGTATTTATATGAGGGATATTTTTTGTATTTGCTGGAAAAAAAGGAGTGTGAATAATAAAAAGAGTGTACAAATAGTAATCCCCTAATACTAAGGGCATTTATACATCAAGCAAGGCTAAAGTAGGTCTCGCCACAGGTTGCGGTGGCTAGCCCAGAAAATGAGTTCAGAAGTATTTGAATTGACGCAATATAACACATATCTATTATGTATCTGTATATTATTTATGTACGTGTGTATGTATGTTTTTTTTTGTGCGTGTATATATGTATGTATATATATATATATGTGTGTGTGTGTGTGTGTGTGTGTGAGGTACAGCAGCATGCATTTGATGTGTATGCATGCGCATGTACATTCGGCAAAAATTTATAAGATGAAATCCTTCCTACATTTGTTTGAATGATGGATCCATTTCATTTCTTGGTGAAAATAAACATACAAGATCACCCTTCCAGTTCCTTTGAACTAATTAATTATGTTTTGATTTTGGTTGGAATGATGTAAAATTTGTAGCTAATATTATTCATCAAGAAGCAAATGCTGCAAAGTATGGAAAGTGTGGGAAACACGTGAAGCTCCCCAACTTGCCAAATATTGAGTTTGAGGAAGTGGTAAAAGCAACCAACGGGTTCTCCACAGCAAATAAGCTAGGCAAGGGTGGCTTCGGCATTGTTTACATGGTAAGGCAACAAACACACACACACACACCAAGCTTTCTTTTCTCTTTGTTTTCCCTTTCGGTACTGTTGTCGCCTCTGTTTAGAGGCGTAGAGTTTAGTCATTTCTATAAATAGGCAATTACTCCACTCTTCTGATCTCTTTACAATTTAGTTGACCGATCCCTACGCCACTTAGGGGGGTTATTCTAAAAGTTTAATTCTATGAAATAACAATAATTGCAGAAACACTACTAAACCTCCTTCGACCAGCCATACTGAAATGGTTGTTTTCGATAATGAAGTCTGAGTTTACGCAGCCTGCTACTAGATAAGTGTACTGCCATGTATCAAACTCGCCACTTCTAACTTAAGCTTCTTTTCAGCAGAACCACCTTAGGAGGTGTTTGATAGCTCGCCCAGGGCCTGCCACGCTGGGACTGCAGTCCCAGTATATGTTGCTTTTCAAATGCAGGCCCCGCTCCCCACTATGAAAACAGGGCCCACGACCCTACTTTTTTATGTAAAAAGTGACCCACCCTTAAGGGTGGGCCTTTGGAAACTGGGCTTGCGGGACCAGTACTGCAGGCTTGAGGCATGTTATCAAACACCTTTTAATGTGTGAGCCTAGGGTTCTTTTTCTTTTTGACAGAAATGGTCCTTATTTTAGATTGAATAATTTGTAATAAAATTGGATTTGTTGTTATAACAGGGAAAGTTGGGAGATGGACAGGAGGTAGCAGTGAAGAGGCTTTCCAAGCAATCTTGCCAGGGATTGCACGAATTCGTGAATGAGCTTGATTTGATTGCTCATGTTCATCATCCCAACCTTGTTAAGATCGTTGGATGCTGCATTGATGGAGAGGAGAAGATACTGCTCTATGAATTCATGCTTAATAGAAGCTTGGACACACATATTTTTGGTCTGATTCCAACCTTGCTATATTCTTCTTTTTCTTTCTCATTTGGTTTTATTAACCCCTTTCTAATGGAGTGTTTTTTTCGGTCCATACAAAAGCATATACATGAATATATATATATATGGTTGACCTTAAAGGTGGAAAGCATGTATATTATGAGAAGAAGGATTGAGTTCGAAAGCAAATAAAAAACATACATGAGAATCATGTACACTATAAAAACTACACATATACTCTTTGCTTTCCACCTTTAAGGTCAACCATATAAATGGTTGACCTTAAAGGTGGAAAGCAAACAGTATATATATACATAGAGAGAGAAGAAGAAGAAGAAGAAGAAGAAGAGCATTTTCTCAAGCATGAGAATTATGTGTCATGCCTCTGCTATAACAGATGAGTAGACGGAGTTCCGCGGTCATCTCCATACTGACCTATCCGACATGGCGAGTCTATGGGTGTAAATACATTTAGATGAGAGAGCATGTAACAAGCTCGCACCAAAACTTTCCTGTCAAAGAAAAGAAGGCTAAAATTCAATTAAAGGATCGATTGTCAGGTTACGTTCAGTTTAGCTTATATTGATTTACTGTGTCCAGATCCGATCAAACGTTTGAACCTGGACTGGGGCAAGCGATTCAGGATCATCATGGGGATCGTTCGCGGGATTCACCATCTTCATTGTGCATCGCGGCTAAGAATTCTTCACCGAGACCTGAAAGCTAGCAATATCCTGCTCGATGCTGAGATGAACCCGAAGATTTCGGACTTTGGCATGGCCAAGATATTCATAGGGGATGAGTCGCAAGCTGAAACTAAAAGAATAGTTGGGACTTAGTAAGTTTGACGAGCTCTTCTTTTCGTGTGTCTGTGCGTACAAATGTGTTAGCAATTCACGTAAATCCGCATCTGCATTTAACGTGCTTTTGAAGATCCACATACATTGTATGTTTGACATGAATCAGGATCTTTTTGGTTATATATGTGTGGCACGAATTTGTGTCTCTTTTGCTCACTACTGATGCTTTTTACTTGTACTCGATCAAAAACTCTTTTTTGAAAGTAACAATATTATTTTTTTATGAAAACTTTTAATTTTTTAAGTCATTCAAAAGCAATAAATGAGCATCTAATAAGGGACAATCTAGTTTTCATATGTGTATATATATATATATATATATATATATATATATATATATATATATATATATATATATGTATGTATGTATGTATGTATGTGTGCTTGCGTATGGGACATATAGTTTCAGTTTGTCCGATTTATTAACTTGAGATAGGTACTATTTTCCTATGTAACCTCTGATTGCTCTTTGCAAGTAAAAAAAAAGTGGGTACATGTGTCCGGAATATGCGAAGGAGGGTCGGTTCTCAGAGAAGACCGATTTGTACAGTTTCGGGGTACTGCTCTTGGAGATCGTTACTGGCAAAAAGAACTCCACGTTTACAGGCAGCCAGAATTCATTGGACCTACTGGGCTATGTAAGTACCAATTACAAACTTATTTTGCCTATTTGCATTCATTTACTTGAACATGCCCACCAGAGTGTGTGTGTGTGTATATATATATGAAAACTGAGTGTTAAACACGCTCTCAACTCTATGTGCATCATTTGTAGGATCGCATAAATAATAAAGATCGAGTCACCTGTTATCATCAATACAAGGATCGATGTCATTTAATGCATATAAATATATTATATAGGATTGGCGTCTTAATTACTACTGTTCAATTGATATCACGGAAAGTAATGATGATTAAGCAATATATGGCATAGCATGGGAGGTTGTCTATTAGCTATATATATATATATATTTAATGTACATATTTTATTTGAGAAACTGGTATATGTTACTACTTTTAAGTGCTAGAAAATCCAAATAAATCTCAACTATCCATCTTTAGAGATGGAGGGTTGAGATTTGAAATTTAAAAAGCACAAGGACTCATGTGAATAAAGTGTATTTTCAAGAAGTACACATGTGCTTTTTAATTTATAGATTCAAATCTCATGAATGGTTGAGATTTATTTGTATTTGCTAACACCAAATGGTATTAGCATATATCAGTTTCTCTATTTTATTATATATATATATATATAGAGAGAGAGAGAGAGAGAAAGAGAGAGAGGAGTAGCAAATTTTTGGGATTGTGCAGGTATGGGAGATGTGGAGCCAAGGCCGAAGCTTGGAGCTGGTGGATCCATCTATTGGCATATTACAGAACCGATCCGAGGCCCTCAGATGCGTCCATGTGGGTTTGCTTTGCGTGCAACAGTGCTCATGCGATCGGCCTTGCATATGGGAGGCCATCAGCATATTGGAGAACGATTCCAGCGAGATCCGTTACCCGAATCGTCCCGCATCATATATTGGCGAGTCCCAGCCATCTTCGATACCGGAATATTCCTCGTCCATGGCGCTTGAGATGTATACCATCAATGGTCTAACACTCACGACTGTAGAAGCTCGCTAAGTGCAGAGCCTTCTTTCTTCTTGCAAGTGGTTTTATACGGGTTCCGTTAGTTTCTTTGTATATGATTTTAAATTCAAGAAATGATTACTATTCGAGAGAAGGATATAATTCTAGATATTTCAGATTTTCTCTAAAGGCATCTCAATCATTCATATTAGTTTGTAACAGAGAAGTAAAGCCTCAAGATTCATGTCATGTAGCATAGACAACAATAGCAACTCTATTACAATCACTAAGAACATATTTAGCTTTAAATCTATTAAACCAGCTAGCATATTTAAAAAAAATTCTCAGTAAAAGCACGCTGGTAAGAATTATCAACATAAATCGTTTTAGAATAATTAGCTTTAAATCTATTAAACCAGTTAGCATATTTAAAAATATTTCTCAGCAAAAGCACGCTGATAAGAGTTATCAACATAAATTGTTTTAAATATTATTGGAATGATTTTAATTCCACACCCAGAGCATTAGCTCCCAATAAGTAGGTGGCAAATTTGGTCACTGAGGGTGTATATGTGTGTGCCTTAACTTCGGCTTGCCATAAAATAGACAAAAGAAGTTTTTCAAAAACCCAGAATCATATAAATCCACCCTAAAATGTATGTTTTTGTGAATTTCAAGTGTCGGGGGGAGATTCTAATAGGTTGAAATGTAAAGGTTTGATTGTACAACTGAACACACAAACACCAAAATCATAAACGAAAAGAAATGAAAGATGAAAGGGACATGAAATAAATGGGTTGATGACGTATCTCATGATGATCTTTAAGATGGTCAACCACCTTCTTTTATAGCATGTACCCACATGAAAAAGTGAACCATTAATCATGTAAATAGCTCATTGGATCAATTTTATAAATAAAGAAATATGAATTGCTATGGTCAGGCTCATCCCAAGCACATTGCTTCCAATTTGACACACACGTCTGTGTTGAACTGTACACACACAAAGGCATGCAAGAGCTCACCTAGTTAGGGTATCGACTAACAAGTTGAAGACCATGAGTTTGATACCCTAGGTTTGCATCTCACTTCAGCCTCCTGATTGTACCGAAATAAAGGTCACAAATAATGACTGATAGCACAAACAAGAGGTTGCAATAGTGAACGTAAACACCTGAATTCTACCATGAACAATAAAATTTCAAATATTTTTATGATAAATAAAAATGGTTTTTGAAAATTGAAATAATAAGCTTTAAAAGTACGTGACCTATTTCTGATACAAACACGAAAGGATCAAAACAAAGTATACTGGTGTGCATACTTGCATAAATAAAATACTATGTAGCTACACCTTGTGTTGCTGGAACTGCCCAATAGAAGTGGAACTCAATTCCCGCTGATTAGTGACTCGGGCTTGACTTTAGGTGAAGGTGAAGATCAGACTCACCCCACTTGCACCTTTGGAAAGAAGATAAAAAGGAGCCCTTAGCTAGAGTTCTTGGGTCGGACCCGCTTTTTTGAATCTTGCAATGCCTAGATCATCTGCAATCCAAACGTGGCACTCTGGGGTTCATACAACCTAAGTTGAGACCCCATTTTCATTAAAAAGCAGGTTCAAGCCTAGGGAGTCAACCGTGGGCCTGGAGAGCTTGTTTCATTCTGATAATTTGGCCTAATTTCTTCCCATCTTATTCCAACAGTTGCTTCGAAAAGATCGTCAACTCCTCTTCGATTAGAGGGCCTATAACCACGAAAATGGGTTGGCCGACAACAACAATACAACAAGTAAGCCTTTGTCGGATCGGTTATATGGAATTTTTGTTAGTATTGATTCAATTCTATACCATATTAACAGTAGACATCACTTTTTATTGTTTTCGAGCTTCCTCTTCTTTTGTTAATATATTCATCATCTAATTTATCATATCTTCTTATTTTATTTGATCACCTTTTCAAACCATCTTAAATGATTTTACCTCATTTTATTATAATTATGCATCCATATTGTGGTGGGGTGACCATCCCATCCAAATTTTGAATTAAGTATTGAAATTTTCAAAAGTTTTTAGAATTTTAAAAAACTGCCCCACCCGAAAAGTTTGTCCCACCAAAAACAAACTTTTGAATATGCTACGGTTTTATCATCTATTAGTGTCACTCCTAATCTACCTATAATAACCTTATTACAATGATATGTTGTTCTCTTCTATGACCACATATCCATCACATCATCTAATTTTCTGTCATAAACATCTTTTGCACATATTGATGATTATTTGTCAACCTTAGGTCTAATTACTACTATTTAATATTTACTTTTAACTTTAATGATATCTTCTTTTCACATAAAATAATTAACGCACCTCTCTATTTTAACCAACTTGCATTAATTAGATTTTTTATTGCTATAAAACTTCCTTTTTTAGGGATGTAATATATGCAAATCTTAATTTTCATGTAATTTTATAATAACCAAATGAATAAATTTACATTTCATATATTTTATTGAGTTTGTGTATCCTAACACAATATTGTTTGTAAATAACATATATCAAGGTAGTCCGTCTTCAATCTGTTTTGTTAACTCGACAATCAAACAACAACAACAACTAAGCCTTTTCCCATACTAGACGGGGTCGGCTACATGGATTCTTTGTTTCCACAGATCTCTATCGTGTGCCATGTTAGCAGTTAACTCACAATAAGCTAGATCATTCTTTATTGTTTCTTTCCAACACTTTTGTGGTCGTCCTCTACCTCTTTTAATACTTTCCAAATTTAGTTTTTCTAACCTTCTTACAGGTTCTTCTTTTGATCTTCTTTCTATATGTCCAAACCATCTTAAACGATGTTCTCTCATTTTATCCTCTATTGGTGCCACTCCTAATTTGTTTCTAATAACCTCATTATGTATACGGTCTTTTCTTGTATGACCACTCATCCATCTCAACATCTTCATTTCTGTCACAGACATCTTTTGTACATGTTGATGATTAACTGCCCAACACTCAGAACCACAAAACATGGCACGCCTAACTGCTGCTCTATAATATTTACCTTTTAATTTTAATGGTATCTTCTTATCACAAAGAATACCAGATGCTCCTCTCCATTTTAACCAACCAGCATTAATTCTATGTGTAACATCTCCATCAATTCTTCCATCACTTTGAAAAATTGACCCTAGGTATTTAAAACTTTCCTTTTGGGGAATGCAATGTGTGCCAATTTTAATTTCTATGTCCTCTGAAGTAGCCAAATGATCAAACTTACATTCCATATATTCTGTCTTTGTTCTACTAAGTCGGAGGCCTTTGTTTTCTAATGTTTCTCTCCATAGTTCCAATTTTCTATTAACTTTTTCCTTAGACTCCTCCACTAATGCAATGTCATCTGCAAATAACATACACCAAGGTACTTCATCTTGAATATGTTTTGTTAACTCATCCATCACCGTTATAAATAAGTATGGACTTAAAGTTGATCCTTGATGTAACCCAATATTAACTTCAAAGAAGTTTGTCGTTCCTTCATGAGTCCTCACACATGTTTTTGCACCATCATACATGTCTCTTATAAGGTTAATATATGTCAATGGGATACCTCTTTTTTCCAAAGTTCTCCAAAGAACCTCCCTCGGTACCCTATCATAAGCTTTTTCTAGATCAATAAATATCATGTGAAGGTCTTTCTTTTTTGCTCTAAAATGTTCCATAAGACGTCTCAAAAGGTGAATCGCTTCAATAGTAGATCTACCTGGCATAAATCCAAATTGGTTCTATGTTGTACTTGATACTTGTCTTAACCTACGTTCGATAATTCTTTCCCATAATTTCATAGTATGACTCATTAACTTGATACCACGATAATTCGCACAATTTTGAATGTCTCCCTTGTTCTTATATACGGGTATAAGTGTACTTGCTCTCCATTCCTCGGGCATCTTTTGGTTTTTCCATATTTCATTAAATAGTCTTGTGAGCCAAGTGATTCCTATTTCTCCTAGTATTTTCCAAACTTCTATAGGAACATTATCTGGTCCTACCGATTTACCACTCTTCATATGTTTAAGAGCCTCTTTGACTTCATTCTTTTGAATACGTCGGTAGAAATTGTGGTTTATATACTTTTCTGACTTGGCTAAATCTCCTAAACTAATACTAACATCTTTATTTTCATTAAAAAGATTATAAAAATAGTTTTTCCATCTATTTCTTATATCATCATTTGCCACTAGAATTTTTTCATCCTCGTCTTTTATGCATCTAACATAATTAAGATCTTTAGTTTTCTTATCTCTAGCCCTAGCTATCCTAAAAATATCTCTTTCACCCTCTTTTTAGTTGAGTTTTTTATATAAGTCATCCCAAATCTTAGTTTTTGCTTCACTAACGGCCTTTTTTGCTTCCTTCTTTACTTTCTTATAAGCTTCTAAAGTTTCACTAGTTTTCTTAGCATAATGTAATTTGTAACATGCCCTCTTTGCCTTGATTTTGTTTTGTACTACTTCACTCCACCACCAAGCTTCTTTTTGTGCCGGTACACCTCCCTTAGATACCCCTAACACATCTTTCGCCACTTTCCTAATATGTATAGCCATATTGTTCCACATATCACAAGGTGTGCCAACATAATTCCAAACATCTCCTTGAAGGACTTTCTATTTAAATATATCTTCTTTCTCGCTTTTGAGGTTCCACCATTTAGTCTGAATAGCTCGATGCACTCTTTTCTTCTTTGTCCATTTTTTTATTTGTAAATCCATAACTAAAAGTCGATGTTGGGTGGTTAAGTTTTCTCCTGGAATTACCTTACAATCTTTACAACACGCTCTATCTTTTTTTCTACAAATAAAGTAATCAATTTGTGTTTGCGATAAGCTACTCTTATAAGTAATTAAATGTTCATCTCGTTTTTTAAAGATTGTATTAACTATAAAGAGATCAAATGACATAGCAAAATTTAAAATCTCCCTACCTTCCTCGTTTATATCCCCATAACCAAAGTTTCCATGAATCCCTTGATATCCTAATGCCTCTTTACCGACATGTCCATTTAAATCTCCTCCTAAACAAATCATCTCCCTTTGTGGAATCTTTTGAAATACCTTATCTAACTCTTCCTAAAAAACTGTCTTTATACTATCTTCTAGTCCTAGTTGGGGTGCGTAAGCACAAACTATATTCAAAACCTCTACTCCTAACACTAATTTCAATGTCATGATTCGGTCACCATATCGTTGTATGTCTACTACACTCTCCTTTAAATCTTTATTTATGATAATACCAACTCCGTTTTGGGCCTTTTCTTTACCTGAGTACCATAATTTAAAACCTGTATCCTCTATCTCCTTTGCTTTTTCTCCAACCCATTTTGTCTCTTGTAAACATATAATATGAATCTTTCTCCGAATCATAGTATCTACCACCTCCATTAGCTTACCCGATAATGTTCCGATATTCCAAGAACCAATACGAATCTTATTATCTAGGACTAGCTTCCTTACCCCCCACATCCGTCCATAATCAAAATGCGGAGACCCTCTCTGAAAATTTTTCACTACATTCGGGCGGCAATGTAGCGGGACTAACTTCTTTACCCACACCCGTCCATGATGTGGGAACCCTCTCTGCAATTGATTCACTACATTCGGGCGAAAATGTAGTGGCCCTTGGTTACTTCTTACTGCATTCGGACTCTGCAGCACGTCGCTAGGTGGGGACGCCCCAAAGCAATGCTCATAATTTTTGTAATCCATGTTGTAGAAATCCGACGAAGTTTTACGCTGGCTGTCGGAAGCCTAACACAACCCTCCTCCTTTATCCAGGCTTGGGACCGGCAATGCAAGGGTGATCCCTTACATGGGCGGAGTTTTTGTTAACTCGACAATAAAAAAATTAAATAAATAATGAATAAAAGTTAATCCTTGATATAATCAAGTATTGACTTGTATTGTTTGTATATTATAATCTCGTATGAGACTGATGCAGGTCAATGAAATATCTTTTTTTTTTTAAGTTATCTAAAGAATATCTTTTGACACTTAAATGAGTTGGGCCATCGGGCTGCCAACACTGCAAATCAAACAATCAAACGGCTCCTTAAAATATGAATTGGGACGCTTTGTAAAAGGGAACCTGGATTTGGTTCAAGGATAATATCATACTTCGAGCGATCTTGAAATTTGAAACTATCGCGCTATAACCAGAGGAGAGGTTTTTTTTTTGTAGAATAAAGAAAGATCACACGTTAATAAGCCGATACTTTTTAATCAAACGTGCCAAGTGAATAAGTTGTAGAAAAAGAAGGGGTCGCTGTCGGCAATTTTGCTCACCGCACAACTGTTAGATTCCTTCTGGTGGCGGTGCACGCGGATGTCTGCTTCGCAGAAGCAGCGATGTGAAGCGGAAAGCCAACAGAAGGTTCTCTCTCTCTCTCGTCTAATCTGCCTCCCCATTGGCATCCAATGCCGCTGTGTTTCCTTGAATCTACCTATCCTTACACGCCTTCTTATTTATCATCTCAATCCCCCTCCTCAATCTCCTCATCTCTTGTATCTTCTAAGTCTCACCCTTGTTTGGCTTTGATCACTTCCGTTATATATTATCTCTTGATCTTCTTCCTCCCTTCCCTTTCTCCTTGTTTGTGAGTGTTGGTGTCTATTATTTTTACCATATATTTTTCTCAATCTTAGACAAGAGGGATGGCAAGGAAAATGATGGAGAGTTTTGAGGATTTCTTGCCTTTGATGGCAGAGAAGTTGGGGGCAGAAGGCCTTATGAGAGAGCTTTCTAATGGATTCAGGCTGCTTATGGATCCACATAAAGGAGTGATAACGTTTGAGAGGCTGAAGAAGAATGCTGAGGCCATGGGATTGAAGGGAATGAGCGATGAAGAGTTGAGGAGTATGATAATGGAGGGTGATTTGGACGGTGATGGTGCGCTCAATCAGATGGAGTTCTCAATCCTAATGATCAGATTGAGCCCCGAGTTGATGGACAGCGCCTGGAGATTGTTGGGAGAGAGCTTGGATTTCGACGGAGAGTAGTAACAAAGTTTTCTTTCTTTCTTTTTCTTTGGTTAAAATTGTATGATTCTTTTACGTTATCATCAACAAAAATGGAATTCAAAAAACAAGTGCCACATTCTTTCTTAGTTGATCTGAATTTGTAGCTTCGTGTGTAATAAACCGTGAGTTATCGTGTAGGTCTACATAATGCACACTCGAAAAACGAGGAAAGAATTTTTTTTTGAATTTTTCTAGATACTCTTTTTTTTAAATTAAACAAATTTTTATAAACTTAATTTACTTTATAAACTTAAAATCACATCTCTCAAAGATAAATACAACAAAAAGCTTATGAAAGAAAACACGAAAAGAAAAAGCCAAAGTATATAAACAAGCTTATCAATATAAATAACAAAAAAGTCTTCTCCGTGAAAGCCTTTGTGGCTTTTTTATCTGCTCAAATCTAAGACTTTTTTTTAGCTTGTTTCATGTCTCCCCAATGCCAACTAGCTTTCTTCACCTTTCCATGTTATTTCTTACTTAAAAAGAACAAAAGGAAACAACAAAGGAAAAAATAGGAAAGATGTCAAATAACACGGGTTGGGTTTCTGTTTAAGGAATAGCCACAGATCAAGTTTGTAGAAGAAGTAAAAGCGAGAATAGAACTTCTCGGTATCTTTGCTCTCTCTCTAAGGGGTCAAGACAATCGAAAACTCGCTCTGTCCCAACCATCAACGAGATAGACAGCTGGAGGTTGAGATGTCGAGGAAAAAAATCTATATATTTCTTCTATCAATAAAATGAGAGGTTTTCTATTTTAAGTTCTGAAGAACAGTTTGAACGAAGAAATGAAAAAGAAAATGATATTTGCTCAAATCCGAGGCTTTTTAGCTTGTTTCATGTCTCCCGAATGGCAGCTAGCTTTCTTCACCTTTCCATGTTATTTCTTACCTAAAAATAACAAAAAGAACAAGAAGAAACAACAAAGAGAAAAATAAGAAAGATGGTCGAAAAAATGTGAGAAATATTTTCGACGTAAGAATAATTTATAATAAAAAAAGAGAGAGTAGGATGAAGTAAAGAAAAAACAAACAAAACTCGTTTCTGTTTAAGAAATAGTCATCGATCAAGTTTGTAGAAGAAGAAGTAGCAAAGAGCAGAGAACTCCTCGTTATATTTGCTCTCTCTTTAAGGGGTCAAGACAATCGAAAACTTGCTCGGTCGCAACCATCGACGAGATAAACAACCGGAGGTTGAGTTGTCGAGGATGAGAGACAAACGACCAACAACACTCTCATCTCTCAACCCTCCTTTTTCTAGTTTCCCTCTCTTGTTTGTCGCCCTCTCATTCTCCCCTCTCTCATTCCCTCTTCCTTTCTTTGTTCTGGCCTCGCATATGCGAGGAACTACATTTCTAAAAACAGCGGTTTCACGAAAATCAAGGGCGGCAAAAACCGCCCCAACTAGAGTTTTGGAGGAAACCGCTTCGAGTGATAGTCAAAAAGATTGTTTTGTCCATGTTGTCTGTTGATATCGCAGTCCTTCATTGGATAAAATTATAGTTTAGTTGAGATATTTGTATGTTTAAGGTTGACTATACCCTTGAGCATGTGAATGTATGTTTTTGTCCTTTAACGGTTAGTTTAAATTACATCATACTAGTCTTGTGAATTTAAAACTTTATCCATATATGTCTTCGAAATTGTTGAATCCGATATACTGAGTATATTATACTCCTTTATACTCTTGTTCTCAAGAGTTTGTTAGATTCAATGATATATTATTTGATAAAAAGATATTTATACCCATGTACATTCTATAGAATTACATAAACAACAAAGGTAAATTAACATTTTTGTCCGAAACTATTTGTTTGATTTACAAAAATACTTGAAATGTGATTTTACTATTTTGTCATTCAGATTTTGTTTAAACCACAAAAATGGATAAAAGTTAAAAGTATGTGGTTGCCCTTTAGTTGTATAGGAAACTACAAGAGTAGATAAAGGAGACAAAATTATTGTTTCGTCCCTGAACTTGTTTAGAAATTACTAAATCTATTAAGTTTTTTACTTATTTCCAAAATAGTACCTATATTTTGTTGGATATTGTTGATAGGTACTTGGAAATATTTACAGTTCAGTACTTGGATATTTTGGATATTGTAATTGAGTGATTGGTGATGTTGTTTTACTTTTTTATTGGAAAATATCTTATTATTTCTTAACTATTGTATTTTTTGTATTTCTCATATAAAAAATTCAAACCTTCTTATTGTCACATTTGCCAAATTATTAAAAATGACTTTAAGAATTTGTTTTTCTGAATTAGCAAATACTAAAAAATTAAATTGCTTAAATTTTTAAACATAAAAAAGAAGAATCCCGTTGGCCCTAACATTAGAGGATGATGATTATATGTGCTTAAGAAAACGGTCTTATCCTCTAAGCCAAATACAATAGAAGATGAAAAAGAAAAATATAAGACTTTTCTAAAAGGTTATATAATATTTAGTGCTTTAATTGTGGCAAGATGGGACATTACAAATAGGACTGTAATAACAAAAGAACAACGGTGAAATAACCAACATTGTAGTCTAGTAGAGAAACATTGTAGTCTAGTAGAGAATTATGGTATAATCTGTATGATTTCCGAGTGCTTGTATATAGATCGCCTTATAACTGATGGATGAAACAACTCTAGAGACCCATCATATCTCAAACAACAAAGAGGGAGTTATGGACCTCATGGAATACAAACCTCAAAACTATTATGTATAAATGAGAAATAATAATTTTTTTGATGTTCTTGGGGTTGAGTCTTTTAGGATTTTTATACAAACCATACTAGTTGTACTGATTGATATACTGATTTTGAGCATAGTCTTTTCAAATTAAGCATTAGTGATAGTAAAAGTTATTCTTTTGCTTATATTTATTGTACCTTTATTATTGATGTGGATGTATAACATAAATGTTCAAGGCATATAGGTTTGAATAAGTTGAAAAAATTAGTCAATTTCGACTTATTGCCTGAGTTTCAGGAAAACACTTTTAATAAGTATGAAACTTGTATACAAGAAAAACTTATTTGAAAATTATTTTTTAAAGAAAAATTAGGAAAACAACCCTATTAAAAATCATTCACAAGGATTTGTGTGGACCTTTAGGACAAGATTTCATTGTGAAAAGGTTTATTTTATAACATTCATCGATGATTATTCGAGATATGCATATTTAAATCTCTTAGCAAATAAATCTAAGACACTTGAAATAGTAAATGAATATAAGTAAGAAATTGGAAACTATTTAGAGTTCATAAATGTCATAAGATCTAACAGAGAAGGAGAATACACCTTTAAAGAGTTTAAAGATTTTGATATATATAAATAAAATACCATGTGCAAAACATCTAAACAAAATGGTATAATAGAAAGAGATAATAAGATTTTGTTGAATATGACTAGAGCCATGTTGATATATGCTTCCCTTCGCAGGGTATTTTGGAGAAAAACAGTAACTACAATCATATACATTAAATAGAATACTTTGTAAGGTTGTATTCTCTACATCATATGAGATGTGGTTTGTTAGAAAACTATATTTGAGTCATCTGAGAAGGTGGAGATCTATCATAAGGACTATGATTTAATAAAGAGTAAGGATGTTGAATTATCATAAGAGTATATGAATGACATCCTTAAAAATGATGATGAGTGCATTGATGATCTAGTGGATTTAGATCCATTATCATTAAACCTATGAATTTTGATCCAAATGACCATCCTCAACAAGCGAAGACTTTAAGTGAACATAAAAGACGTAGGGTCACACTGTCATACTTAAAAGATTATTATTATTACCTTGCAGAGGAAGTATGTAATTCAATAGATTTAGATGAATTGACTGATAACATAACATATCAACAATCTATTAACTCATTAGAATCAACCAACTGAGAAAAAGTAGTGGATGAAAAAATTGAATCCATTAAGAAAACCATGTTTGAAAATTGATAGATTTATCAAAATGAAGGAAAGTCATAGGTTGTAAATAGGTTCTTAAAAAAATATATAAAGTCAATTGATCAATCGATAAATTTAAGACAAGGTTGGTTTTAAAGTGATTTTCGTAAAAATAGAGGATAGATTATGTCGAGACATATTCTCATGTTATGAGATTTGAATCCATTAGGATTGTTTTAGTTATTTATGCATATTATTATTTGAATTTACCTTAATTAGATATAAAAATTATTTTCTAAATGATGATTTAGACAAAATCATTTATATACAATAGCTAGAATGGTATGTTGTTGAAGGCCAAGAAAATAAAGTATATAGGTTGAAAAAATTACTATATGTACTTAAACAATCACCTCATCAATGGTATTTAACTTTTCAAAATATCATTTTATAACTTGAATTTTTAGCTAATGAACTTGACCACTGTGTATATGTTTGAAACAATGGGAGTCAATTTGTCATTCTATCTTTATATATAGATGGCATCCTTGAAAATAATAATGAGATAATTGTCAAAACTAAGTCGTGGTTAAACTCAAAGTTTGAAATAAAGGATATATGAGAGTCATCTTATATTATAGGTATAAAGATTTCTCATGATAGAGAATCTAAACTTTTATGTTTGAGTTTAAAGAGATATTTGATTATATCTTCAAGAAGTTTAGAATGGGTGATTGCAAACTCGTAATTATACTCGTCA
Organism: Brasenia schreberi; assembly: GCA_036023115.1. Classification (NCBI taxonomy): domain Eukaryota; kingdom Viridiplantae; phylum Streptophyta; class Magnoliopsida; order Nymphaeales; family Cabombaceae; genus Brasenia; species Brasenia schreberi. Next base: position 31,816,524 of record JAYKKT010000091.1, read on the forward strand.
TTCAAGGGATTAAACTAAATAAGGTTGATTGTCACAGTGAGAGAGAAAACAAGCTTAATGTTCCTTATGCATAAGCTGTGGGTAGTTTGATGAATGTTATATTATATATAAGACCATATATAGTATTGTGAGTATATATCAAAGAAATCCTGGTTGGGAGCATTAGATAGATACGAAATGGATCTTGATATCTTAAAGGAACGAAATATTTAAAATTATGTTTTCAAGTTGATGAACTAAAAGTGGTAGGATATTAAGATATTGATTTTGCTTGGAGCAAAGATGATAACATGTCAACCTCTACTCATATATTTTTATTCGGAAGTGGTATTGTTTTTTAGGCATGCGAGAAATAGGATTGTGTAGCATTGCATATACAAGAAAGTGACTATATTGCTTTTAGTATAGCTACAACGAGTATTGTTTGGATAAGTCACTTCATACGTGATTTGAAGTTAGACATAACTAATGAGCTAGTTGTCATTTATTATGACAATAGTGTATCAATTACTCTTATTAAGGGTGGAGCTGATAGCTCAAGAAGCAAGCATATAATAGTGAAATACCACTATGCTCATGACATGCTTAAGAGGAATGAGATATCCATATCTTATATACTAACTAATGATATATTGGTTGACCCATTAACTAAAAGCATCTAAGAAGAGCTTTTTACAAAGCATGCTACACACATGGGTTTGAGATATACCTAGAGTTTTAGTGTGAAAATGCATTGTAGTGATTATTATACTCGAAAAATATATTGATTATAAAGCCGCATAACAGGTAAAAGTTGAAAGTTTACTTATAACTTAAAATGGTACAACTAAAAAAGCCACGTAATAGTGAGAGGAAACCAATGTATTATAAATTGGCTAAAGTACAAAAGTTGGAGATGTGAGTTATCATGTGGCTCCTTGAACACCCAAATAACGCATACTGAAAAAATCGAGGAAAAAGGACCCTCTTACCGGATTTTTTGAGATGCGCTTTTTTGAAAGTCCATGTTTTAATAAACTTGATATACTTTATCAAAGTTAAAACCACATCTCTCAAAGATAGATACAAATGACTTTAACGGAAAGCTCAATGAGAAAAACTCGAAAAAGAAAAAATCAAGGTATAAAAATGCTTGTTTATCAATATACATAGCAAAAAATCTTTCATGTGAAAACCTTCAACAGGTAATCAGCTTCCTTCTCTAACCTCCTCCTCTCTTTTTCTTCAACTTCCAATTTTCTGCTACACCCGACTTTGGTTGCATTCGGGCTTGCCTGAAGGCTTCAACATAAACAATGCTTAAATGCATTGAAGATATCATACGAACCTCGGGGCGTTCTTCATTTCATCCTTTTTCTTTGAGAGTGATATCTTTGAAGGAGCCTATAGCTGGGACCTTGACTGAAGTCCATAATTCTTTGGTGGATTTATTTTGGAGGGTTAAAAATTAACAAGTTCCTTAGCATGAGAGAAATGAAGAGTAAAATTTTCATACAAGTCATTAGATAAAGTAAATTTGACAGAAAACCTACTGTGTGAGGTAACCAGAAAGAAGAATTGCCAGAACAGACACAGTGGAGTGCCTGATCAACTCTGATCTACCAACTCAAATCGAATCGATAATTGAAAAAGAGAGAATTTCCAGAATAGACCCAATTTTGTGTTTGAATCGGCTGAATCTCACACGAGATATGTATTATATATATATGAGAGAGAGAGAGGTCAACCAAGATGAGTGTAACATGTTTGTTGATCATGTTCCTAACAACACGACCCAATGGTTAAAACCATGACTAGAAACTCTTGACACATGTCTAATCAGTCTCAAAGCATAAAACACACAGAATTGAAACTGAACTGAAGAACTATATATTGAGAAACTTATAAAAATGAGTTTATGATCAAATTATATTCTTTAAAGGAATATGTGATTATGAGTTATGAGACTACATAATTGGAACTAAAATTCAAGTTGCCATCATCATCATGATGCGATTTGCTTGCCTGATTCTGGCTTTTCACGAGCCTTAGGTTCGTTACGCCTGCAGCGAAAGATGAATATGATCTTGGTTTCGGTTTGAGGTTTCCTCACAGCGGATTTTTTTCAAGAAAAGTGTTTCTGTATCTTTATTTTTCAATGTATATAACTGTATGTAATGCTCTGTATTTATAGAGCAGTGCGAGCTTCTCACTTTCTAGGTTTATCCTACTGGGCATTCCTCTTCAAGAGCCTCTTTATTCGGATGGTTATCATGATTTTCGGTAACAGTCTGACTGTTACGATTTTGCTGTTATGGTCATTTTTCCTGTAACCGTGAACACGGCTAATAGGTAGATGACCAGTCCAACCGTTACCTGTGCTGGGTTGCCGATAATGGCTACAGCCTAACATCTCCCACTTAGCCATTCGAGCAAAGTGTACTAACATACTAGTTTTCCCCCCACTTTTGCAGGGTTTACCTAGTAATGTCCTTTCATGATTGTTTGTGCAACCACTACCCGTTGTGTGGTTATTTACCTACACAACAATCAAACATACCTCAAACCCATGTTTGTAACATGTTTTGAGAAGAGTTCCTCTATTATGCCTTTAGTCAAAGGGTCTGTCAACATATCATTTGTTGGCATGTATGAGATGGATATTTCCTTTCTCATAACCATATCAATAATATAGTGGTATTTAACCATTATATGTTGGTTTTTTAAGCAATTAGCTCTACTCTTGATAAGAGTAATTATTGTGTTGTTATCATAGTAAATGACAACTGACTCGTCGATTATTTCCAACTTCAAATCACGTATGAAAAGGCTTATCTAGACAACACTCGTTGCAGTCATACAACAAGCCCCATACTCAGCTTCCTATGTATGCAATGCTATATAACATTGTTTCTTATATTCCTAAGAAACAATACCACCTCCAAATAAGAATATTTATCTTGAGGTAGATTTGTTGTCATCTTTCCTGCCAACAAAGTCAACATTTGAGTATCCTACCACTTTCAATTCATTTGCTTGAAAACACAGTTTCAAGTCTCTTGTTCCTTTCATATATCTTAAAATCCTTTTTACACCTATCCAATGCTGCCAACGAGGATTACTTTGATATCTACTTACAAGACCAACAACAAAGTTGATATCAGGTCTTCTATACAACATAGCATACATCAAGCTACCCACACCTTGTGCATAAGAAACGTTAGGCTTATCGTCTCCTTCACCAGGACAATCAGCCTTGCTTAGTTTAACCCCTTTTACAACAGGTGTAACAATGGATTTGCATTCACCCATTTTAAACTTTTTGAGGATATAATCGATATATCTCTCCTGACTCAAGCATAAGAGTTTAGATTCTCTATCTCGAGAAATCTTTATACCTAGGATATAGGATGCTTCTCCATATCCTTCATTTCAAATCTTGAGTTTAACCATGACTTGGTTTTGACAATCATCTCATTATCATTCTCAGTCAACAATATGTCATCTATATATAATAATAGGATGACAAAGTGGCTCTCACTGTTCTAGACATATATACAGTGATTAAATTTATTAGCAACAAACCTAAGTTCTATAATGACATTTTGAAATGTCAAATACCATTGGCGAGGTGATTGTTTCAGGCCATATAGAGATTTTCTCAACCTATATACTTTATCTTCTTGGCCTTCAACTATAAATCCTTCAGGTTGCTACATGTATATGATTTCATCTAAATCTCCATTTAAAAATGTTGTTTTAACATATAACTGATGTAACTCCAAATCATAATATGTAAATATTACTAGGGTTATCCTTATGAATGCAAATTTCGCAACTGGAGAATATGTCTCAACATAATTTATCCCCTCTTTTTATGAAAAACCCTTTGCAACCAACCTCGCTTTAAACTTTTCGATTAAACCATTGACCTTGTATTTCTTTTTTAAAACTCATTTACAACCTATAGCTTTCCTTCCTTTTGGCAAATCAGTCAATTTCCAGACTTGCTTTTTCTTAATGGATTCAATTTCTTCATCCATGGCTTTCCCCCAGTCTGTTGCTTCCGATGAGTTCATAGCTTGCTGATAAGTTAAGTTATCAATCAACTCATCTAAATCCACCAAATTACACACTTATTCTCTAAGATAAGTGTGATAATCTTTTAAGTAGGACGGAGTGGCCCTAGGCCTTTTATGTTCACTTAAGGTTTCAGTTGTTTAAGGAAGATCTTCTATGGGTTCTAGTGATGATTGATCTAGGTCTACTAGATCATCAATATACTCATCATTATTTTACAAGATATCATTCTTAGTATCTTCTAAGAATTCAACATCTCTACTTTCAATTAGTCTGTGGTCCTTATGATAAAATCGATATCCCTTTGAACCTTTAAGATATCGAATCAATATGCATCTCAAGCACCTACTGTCTAGTTTGTTTGTAGACCGATCAAGGATCTTTACATGTGCAATAGATCTCTACCTCCTGAGATGACCTAGGTTTGGTTTGCTTCCAAACCACATCTCATATGGTGTAGTTAATACAACTTTACATAGTACTCTATTAAGTATTTATACCGTTGTACTTACTGCTTCTCCCCAAAATATCCTTGGTAGATAGGCATTAATCAACATTAATCTTGTCATATTTAGAAAGGTTTTGTTATATCTTTCAGCTATACCATTTTGTTGAGTTGTCTTGGGCATTATATTTTGCTTTGCAGTACCAAAGTCTTTACATAATTCAAGAAATTCTGCAGAAGTATATTCACCACATCTATCTGATCTTGGTTCTTCACTTCCTACTTATATTCTTTAAAAGCTTCTAGTGCCAAAAGAATATAAATATGTATATCTCGAGTAATCATCGATAAAGGTTATAAAATAAACCTTTTTACGATGTGACCTTACTGTAAATGGTCCACATAAATCTATAAAAATGACCTCCAATAGGGTTGTTTCCCTTGTTAACTCTTTGGGAAAAACTTTTCTTATTATTTTTCTTTATATACAAGTTTCGCATTTGTTGAAAGTATTTTCCTCAAATCTAAGTAGTAGGTCAAAGTTGGATAATTTGCTCAACTTTTTTAGACTTATATGCCCAAGGCGTTTATGTCATACATTAACATCAATATTAAAGGCACAATCAATATAAGCAGAAGGATTTTCATTTTCATTATCTTTTAATTTAAACAATCCATGTTTTACATTAAACTCTCTAGAAAATAATATTCTCTCATGTTTCCCCACAATCACCTTGTGAGGAATAAACCTGACATCAAAACCTTTTTTTACTAAGGAATGGACCGAGACCAGATTGCGCCTTATTGATTACACAATTAATACATCATTCAATACAATCAGTTTGCCTTTTAAAAAGATTCTAAAGGACCCAGTACCCAAAACATCTGAGAAAGTGTTGTTTCCCATGTACACCCGATGTTCTCCTGGTTTGTATTCCTTTAGATCCATTGCCCCTTCTTTAGTCTTTGAGATATGTCTGGTAGCTACAGAGTCGATCCACCAACCTATCATCGGGCGGTCCATATACAAATATTCTGATATCACGCAGATTATATCCTACTTCTCTGATTATTTATGTTGTGGGTTGTTTCCTTCACCCTTCCTATTGCGGTAATCCCTCTTCTAGTGTTCCATCTTTCCACAGCTGAAACACTTAACCCGAAAAGCGGTTTCCTGTGTTTTCTTAAAATGTTAACCGTCTTTTTTGTTATTCTTGTCAAACCTTTTATTTGGTTTATTTTTCTTTTGGTTGGGTTTGAAGCTAGACTCTATCTCATCTTATACCACTAGCAATTTTCCTTTCTTTTTCTTGTTCATGTGTTCTTCCTCTATTGTTAGTTTCAGAGGCAACTCTAAAAGGTTAATTTCTGGCCCTAACCTGAGGGCAATGGTGATCATGTTTCATGATGGGGGTAGACTGTTCAGAATTGTTGATATTTTCTTTAGTTCTGGGATGATTGATTTTGCCACAACTAGGTCTCTAGCCATTACTAACATGTGATTTACATGTTGTACTACATTGTCCCCTTCTTTCATTTTAAATGAATTGTAATTCTATAGTAGCAACTGTACATGGAGTTTGGCAGTTGTGTCACATTTCGTTGTTGCTGAGTCAAACAGCTCTATTGCGGTCTTATATTCTTCAAAGACCCTAATCAAGACATCCTCCATGTATGTCAACATGACAGTCATTGCTATTGTGTGGTCTTCTAGAAATGTTTTATATATTTCTATCTGTTGCGTCTGGTGGTGGCGGACATACAGTTTCTTTTAATACGTACTCAATACCTTCAAGTATTAGAGCAAGTGGGATTCTTCTCTTCCATGTTTGGAAGTTTAAACCGTTAAATTTTTCAGTTTTTGCCAATTCTAACACACATATTCTTGAGTTCATTTTTATGTGTTTAACAATTATAACAATTAGATGGTTTAAAAAGGAAACAATAAATGAGCAGCAAAACACACATAGCAGGAATCTGATTAAGATGATATATCACAAAAACGAGCTGAAAATAACTCATTTCTTAATATATAAATAACCTAAGATAAATTTGTAATTTTTTTCCAAAAATTTCTACCATTAGTAATTTCCAAAAAATACCAGGGGTAAAACTATAATTTTAACTATCTGTCCATTTTGTAATTTTTTCAAATGCCCAAGGATAGACCCGTAAAATTACTTTTGGTATTTCTATAAAATTTGTAATTGATTAGGAGTAAATCTATAATTTTACCACTCAATCCGAATCTGAAAATTTCTCAAAAAGACAAGGACAAATCTGTCTTTTGACATAATGGTAGAATTGTAATATCTTGAACTAGGAAGGAAATAAAAGTAAAACAACAGCCTGATATTTCATAATTTTCACAAACAAACGGAGGGTCACACTGACTTTTTGCTCAATAAGGGCAAATCAATCTTTTTACCCAAAATAACTGGATATTTCCATAATTTTTTCCGATGGCAGTTTCGTAATATCTGAAAATCAGATAGGGCAGAACAAACTTTTTAGTCTGCTGCCCAAGGCAGTTTCTAGTAAACCGCTAGCAGTTTTCCAAAATCGGGAGCAGTTTCAAAAAAATGCTGGTTTCAGCACACAATTTTCAGGGGGTATAAAACCCTGTAGGAGAGAGAGAGAGAGAGTTTGAGAGGGAGAGAGAGAAGAGGCCAGATTATATCCTGGCCTGTGTTTCTTTGTGGCAGTCGACGACCTTTGTGGCAGTTTTCGACCTTTTGGCCTGCGGTCTTTCTGTGGCTCTTTTGGCCTCTCGGCCTGTGCTGTTTCCTAACCCTTGGCCACATGCAACCATTGCCACTGTTTTATAGCAGGTGTCCTTTTGACCACCTGTGACCTTTTTCGCTAATATGCTTTTCCTTTTTTCTCTCATTTCTTTTGTGTGTGTTTTGGTCGATCTCTGCCCTGTCTTGACTCAAGCAGGGTTTACCCTCTACCCTGTCACGGCTTAGGAAGAGCTCCCAAAAAAAATAGGAAGTTCTCTCCTCTTCCATATTTTTTTTTGTTTTTCACAACACTAATCACGTACCTATTTTGCAGGGTCAAGAACGATGCCCAGATACCATATGATGTGATTTGCTTGCCTGATTCTGACTTTTCATGAGCTTCAGGTTCATTGCCATCGAGCTCTTCCAAGTGCGCTTGCAGTGGAAGATGAATGCGATCTTGGTTTCAGTTTGAGGTTTCCTCACAACTGATTTTTTCTAGGGAAAGTATGTCTGTATTTGTATTTTCCAGTGTCTATAACTGTATGCACTGCTCTGTATTTATAGAGCAGTGCGAGCTCCACCTTTTCCCGATTTATCTTGTTGGGCTTTCCTCTTTAGGAGCCTCTGTATCCGGATGGTTACCATGATTTTTGGTAACGGTCCGACTGTTACGATTTTGTTGTTATGGTCATATTTCCTGTAACCGTGAACATGGGTAACGGCTGGATGGTCAGTCCAGTCGTTACTTGTGCTGGGTTGCCGAGAATGGCCATAGCCTAACACATCATGTGGACACCAAAGTGTGTAGTAAAAAGTGGGGTTGTAAGAGGCCCATCAGTGGCCCACAACCAGGGGTAGGCCACTAGAATTCGAGTTCTACAGTCCCGACCTTGCAATCAAACACCCCTAAAGGGGAGTAAAAAGTGGGGTTGCAATCAAACACCCCTAAAGGGGAAAAAAATGCAGTGAACTCACATGGGCAGGCACTAGCTGTTTTGGCAATAAAAGCAAGTGATGGATGCAGTGAAGTTACCAAACTGCTCCTTGTGAAGACTTTGGGTATCAAACCACACCACAAGTGAAAAGAGGCACCAAAATAGGGACACCATACAGGCTTCTGCCAGACTAGCCATGTTTATAAGGAAGGTTGGCTGATAAGAAAAGTGGGTTGATAAGAGAGGTGGAGATGTCAAAATGGGCCTAGCCTGGGAGCTGGCTCAGCCCTAAAAAAATGCAGGGCCAGGCCA